>ML804176.1:0-27597 GCA_009831015.1 Picea engelmannii | reverse complement strand
GGGGGGGGGGGGGGGGGGGGGGGGGTCTGAAAACTCATCAGAACTGTAGATCTGGGCGCCAACAGCTTATTCGTAGATCTAGGCTTGATCTTTAATCTCTGGGGCGTGTTTCAATATCTGAGGCCAAAATTAGGCTTAATGACCTTTTTATGGGTTTTTCGCACTGCCCCCCTTTATTTTGTCACCATGGGGTTAGAAAAAACATTTCACCATCAAAATCCTACATTTTTCATCGATCATCTTACACATTTTATTGAAGAGAAACTAACTAACCTATGTTTTAACCTACTCCTTTGCACCTTTAGCCCGGCTTAAATTGTTGGGCTAAGAAAATACTCTACCCTTGGGTTATTTGACCAAGATTAGACTATTCGATCAAATTTATTCACTAGCTAACCTAATTTACTTAGCAAAGATTAGACACTATAGCCAATCTTATTCACTAATCCTAAATACTTAAATTTAAAAGACTTGGCCATGTTTACACTGTATGGATCAAGTCATTATCAATTCATGGAGCTTTATCCTTTTTCTTTTATGCCCTTTTTTTTTTCTCATTTCTTTTCTTTCTTTTCTTTTCTTTCTTTTTCTTTTCTTTTTCTTTTGTAAAATGTAGCAATATCTGCAAGTCAAAAACACTAAATGAAGAAAAATACAATCAACAGTTGATCCTATAAATTATAGGGTTATAACAAGCCGCACTAAGATTAGCATGCCTATGCATCCATTGTCGCATTGTACGGCGTGGGCGATCAAAATTTATCTAGATTATATTGAGAACAACATGAAAAAAGAGATATAACAAGGACACTTACAGAGATATTGCAATAAACACAGTGATAAAGTTAAACTCGGATTCTATTAATGATCGATTGGAATATAAAAGATTGTAAAATGAAAAGTGCACAAGTTATTTAGAATGGTGGTAGTTTATCCCTGAAGTGAGAGATACGTCAGTTATGCTCATTCGCAAGAAGTTGATTACAAAGAGGCTTAAAAGGACTTTTAACATAAAGCATCAATCATAAAACCATAAACATCCAAAACCCTAACCCTAGAAGATGAAATGCCAAAAGGTTTGTGGGCCCTGATGTGGTTAGTTGATACGTCGAATTCCCGAGGGCGTAAATTTTGCATATGATCTCCAACATGTTCCTCGCCAAAAAAGACTTAGTTTAGGGCCTCAAAAAGGCCCTGAAAGTTTGGGACCCAAAAAAACTGTAAAAAAAATGTCAAGATGTGGAACCATTATGAATTAGTGGAACAGGTGGGTGGCCACCAGAATCCACTTGGATCAATCCTCCCCCCTTAGGAAGCAATGGTCCCCATTGCGTCAAGATACTCCATCAAATGGGAAAAATTATGTTGAATATGACTCTTGGTGAGCCACTTTCCATGGTGAAGAAGCTTCCCTACTTTGACGACCCGATAGAACTGAATTTTCTATTGGTGAGTGCCCTTCGTCTTGGTGTCCATGATCCGATCAACTGTCTTATATTCATTGCAATCAAGATTGAGTTTTGTAGGGGCCAAGTGCTCAGCCACGTCTGAATTGTCCAAGAGAGGTGGAATGTAACATACCTAGCCTCCAAGCTAAGTCTCATCACTACAAAAAATGACTTAGCTTGCTAAATACGAATTTAAAAAAAATGTCCCATACATATAAAAGAAAAACCTAGGGGCAGAAAGCCCATAAAAACTATAGAAAAACAATATGTCGATTTTATATGCATCTAACAACATGTCTGTGTGTGTGTGTGTGTGCATCCAATAAGCACACAACATTCAAATATTCATTTACACAACAAAATAATCATAATAAAACAACAAAACACTTATATGTTTATAAAATATAACCAATTAGATGCATAGGAAGGATGAACCTCCCAGCCATATGTGTTGTTGTTCATTTTCTCTCAACAACAAGCCACCCCGGAGCTAAGGCTATTAGTCTACAAGGAGATTTGGCCCTCCTAATTGTCCACACTCCACACATAGCAGCCCCAAAATGCAAGTTCTAATTTCTTCCCCTCAACTTTCACAACCTATGGAATGGGATCCCCCTTCAATACACATAGTCCTTAGAGCCTTCTCACTTCCCTTGAGGGATCCAATTAACCTATTTGACTAGGAACCTCCTAGCTACTCGAAGAGCGCTCACAACAACCTTCACAATGCTCTTGAACCATTTCCTCAACAAGAAACGCACTATAGGATTACAATCTGTTTTTACAAGCATGCAGACCTCTTTCTCAGCATAAAAACAGTGAAACAATAGTTGTCTTCAAGAAAATCATGGTTTGTGCTCTTCCCATCATTCTGCTCCTCTCTTGTTTCCCAAAATCTACACGTAAAGACTCGTCTATATGCAAAAATGTGAGTGAAATAATTCTACTATGTCTACCCATATGAATTTATTCTCTTTATCTTGCTTGCACAATATGATTGTACTCATCCCACATGCTCTCAATAAATATGGGATGTGACTTTTCACACCCACCCTCTTATATGAATTCAATGATTGGGTTCTATAACACTCAACCAGAAGATGGAAGGTTATACACAATCATAATATTTTAAAGAATATGGGTTGGATTAATACCCATGAATAATACCTCATTGTACCCCTCTCTCTTGTGGAATCATAACCCCCCATCATTTCCATCCCTCTCGTATCGCAACCAATGATTATCATTCTTATTAATTATTTCAATGTCCATAACACATAGTTCGACCCTTGGTCATATTAATCAATACGAACTATTCTCCCTAACACATCGACTCAACAACCTAACTCACATTTATATAGTTACATTATAATTCACAATGATTAAAACTAGGGATGTTACATTCTCATCCCCCTTATTTTTTCATTTTCCTCAGTGCACAACACCTTACATGTGTTCATACATATTACAAATCTAGGCTCTCTGACCTTTAATCGATACATAGGATTTCCGGCCAAATAAAGTAGACATCCAAGACCAACATAAATACATAGATATATATGTACTCTGACCCAAAACATATATATACATAGGCACTTCGACCCAAAAACCATAGATATGTAGGATCCCTGGCCCAAAACATGCAAGATAATTTCACAATTCTTCATTCTAGCAACAATTTCCAGCAGCAATGTCTCATCCTTCGTGGCCTGCACCACTTTACACTTGCTCCAGTTGCAATATCTTTCATGCTTTGTCGATTCTCACACCAATTTCAACCAACAAAATCTCGTTCCCCTCAACCTTCACAACTGAAGGAAGTGTACCCCCTTCTCTACATCGCAGTCCCTTAGACTATACCACTTCCCTTTCCAGGGTTACAACACAAGGTTGGATAGGAAGTCTCTGAGTTGTGGCTCCAAGAACTCTAGCTATGATAATGAAATATCCAACCTTCAAATAGTAGCAATGGTGCCTCCTGCACAACATATTAACAAAATTCTTTCAGCATAATTAACACAACAAACACAATCAATTGTTCATATGGTTGTTTCTTGTTGGCCATTGGTGATGGAAGTAAGCGAAGGTTAAGGAAGAAAAGAAAAAATGTGAACTACGCGGAAGACACAGTGATTGTTACTGGGTCGAAGTGAGAAAAAGAACAGAAAAAAATGGAGCGAAGTAAAAGGAAGCAAGTTGTTGGATGAGGAGATCAAGGATGATAGATTAGCAGGAAAGATGGATCGTGGACAGCTCAGCAAGAGGAAAAATCCATCGTTGGATGCTTTGGAGCACCGCATGAGAAGGAAGGAAAGACAGGCTGGTGAAGCACTGAAAACGCGGGTCAAGTTGACCTAGAGTTTTAGATACCTAGGGTTTTGGTATCTAGGGTTTTTACACCTAGGTTTCAACCTAAGGTTGTTGGTGAGTGATTGTAATGTATAAATAGAGGTCTAAAGGACCTGGGATGGGTTGTTGTTGTTGTTGTTATTTTCATCTTTGTTATTGTGTGGTCAAGTGAGGATTATTGTGTGAGAGAGAAGTGTTGAGTGTAGAGCCTTCTAGGATTGTAATATCTTCAGTTGGGTGTGAAGATCAACCCTGCAACTAGGTGTGCAGCAAGGGGAGAGATATAGAGAAGAAGAAACAAGATCTGCTAGCTAAGAGCACAGACGAGAACTGTATGCTTCATATTAATATATTATAAAGCATAGTTCTATAGACGTAGCCCTGGAGAGAGGGTGAACCATGTATATTTTGTGTTGTGTGTGATTGATGCTCTGTTCTTTGTCATTTGGTAGACCATTATTGCATTATTGTGTTAGATCTGATAGATAGTTCTGCGGAGTAGATCTAAACTAGTAGATGATATATAACTGTTGTATTGATTTTGTATTGGATCCACTTTATATCCCCTTGGTTTTAGACATCTTTGTCCTGCAACCCCCCCATAGTTTCTTCGGGTGAGATTGCATTTGCTTCACAGGTGTTGCCGAAAGGACCAGTAGTTAGGGAATTTTGGTGTGCTCTTGGAGTTGAACCCCGAGTCTTCCCCTGTGCCAACAAATGGTTCCGTTATCGGGATAGGAATCTTCTTGAGGGAATGTCAAGGTGGTTTCCATCGAAGACAGAGATTCAGAAGTGGATAGAAGACTAAGAAAGAGACTTTGTTGAAGCCCAGAACAAGAACCTTAATCTTATTATAGAGGATCGGTTGGAGAGATATATCTTTATTGATATACACAAAATTTTCTTTGGAGGAATCCATCAGAATATATATGAGTGGCTAGCTAGGTTAGAAGATACCCATTTTGAGATCAGATCTAGGCCACCTGTGGTTTGGACGTCGGCGTTGATCAAGAAGGTCAAGAGAGTTGATAACATTGTGTCAAGAGAAGTAGATCACTGGTTTGATAGTACCATTGGAGGGTATATCACCGAGTTTGTTGTTGACATAGTAGAGTCATATAGCCAAGCCGAGAGATATTTCTTCAAGGGACCCAGAGGAAAATTTTTACATTTTCTGAAGTTGAGGATAAAGATGCTATTGCATGAGAGGAACATATTGAATATATAGTAGCTAGACGGATCCAAAAATGCTAATGTTCAAGAATTTGAACAATGATAGCGACACAAAGGTTGGACATACGCGCAGTGGGAGAATGTTCAAAGAAGTTCCTCTCATGAACCTGTTTAATAAAAACTACAGGGACAAGGATTTCTACAGTGGAGAAGACGCAGATCTGACAAATGAGGAACATTCATAGGAAGGGAAAGTTGCAGAGCCTTGCCAAGAAGAACCAGAAGCTTAAGGAACTGTGCCAACTGTCGAAGTAAGTACTATTAATCCTATTGTTGTTTTAGCAACATTAAGCAATTAGAGTAATCAAAGTCACCAGAGCGCTCATAGCACTGTCACTAGTATTCTGCCACATACTCAGTCCAGAAACCTAGGGAGATCTATGGCATACGAGATGAGGTTACCCACCTTTAGAGGAGATGGATCTGAATACCCTGAACAACATTGGTTTCTCTGCGAAGTTGTGTGGATCATTAAGAATATCATCGATGAAGCTGTCAAATGAGCTCAGTTCAGTACTACCCTAAGATATCACGTACTAAGATGGTATATGAAATTTGTCCAAGGAGATACGCCTAAACTATTGAATTCCATTAAGACTTCACTAATTGCTAAATTCAAGAAACCTAAGTCAGAATCACACTACATTACAGAACTGAAAGAAATGAAGCAGAGAATAGCTGAACCGATATGAGAGTTTGATTAGAGATTCAAGACCTTGACATGCCATCTGAGTTTTCAAATCCCAGATGAGCAGAAAAAGGAATGGTTCATTGTTGCCCTCTTACCACACATCATAGTTCCTCTGATGCAACAGAAGATTGCTTCATAGGCTGAGGCACTAGTGATTGTCATGAAGCTAGAATCAGCCCCTATGGGAGAATCCAGCTTAGGTATGAGTCAAATATTGAGTCAGCTAACTAGTTTGTCTCTGCAAGTCGAAGATATGAAGAAAGACAAGGGAAAATATAAAAGAGAATACATCTGGTGTGTTAGATGCAGGTCAGAAGGCCATGACAAGGAACATTCTCCCCTATTCCATGAATACTTGGCCTCTGGAGCTCTGAGCCCCTTGAAACAAGTTACCCTACCCTGGTGTGAGGTATGAAAAAACAGACATCACCCTGGTGAGTGATACTACATGCAAAAATATGTTCCGACACCCACAAATCTGTATTGCACATTCTGTAAGTCTGTGGGACATGATGATAGGGATTGTAGGGCTTACGATCTTATGCATGAAAGGTCGAGGGATATATACAATATTCAAAGTGAAGTACAACAAGAAGGAAGCACTAAACAGTATAACTCCCCTAGGAGAGGAAACTTCAACCCTCGTGGTGGATTCCGAGGAAGAGGAAGAGGAGGAGGTATGGGTCGAGGATAGATAATCTATTATAATTGTGCATAGCCTGGACACTTGGCAAGGGACTGTTAGAACCCTTGTACCACTTGTAGCTATTGAAACTCTTTTGATCATGTCATCGAGGAATGTCCAACATTATTGGCTAAACTTCACGAGAAATGGGGAACTTAGTAGAACCCGCAGATACAATTGATCAAATTCGAACCTCGCGGAGAAGACCCTAGAGTTGTTGTTATCACTTGAGGAGGAATTGTTATAGGAGAAGACAGAATGACCCAAGGAAAGGCTAAAGAAGAATCAGGAATCAGGAAAGTTGCAGAGAAGACACAAACTTTTGATGCAAAGAAAGAAAAACAAATGTTCAAGAAGGAAATAAGAGAATTCAAGGGAGACCAAGGTTCTTCATCAAATACACAACCAGATGTCAGAGAATGTGGAATGCCTCTAGAATTTGATCATTCTGCTTCGCCCGAAGATGGAAAAGAGGCAAGTAAACTTGTTAGTTTCTTGTATACATTTATAGAGCTGATTAAAGACGAGAAATCTACACAAGAACTACAAAATTTGGTCGGACAGTATGAGATAGGAAGGGTAGATCATTTACTGAATAAAGAAGTACATCAACTATCCAAGATGAGAAGGAAAAACAAGGAAATACACCTGAATGCTCAGATTGGAGAATATGATATACACTGTGGTCCTCGACTTAGGGTCAGAGGTCAATGTCATGATGAAGCAAACTTGAGCACTGATAAGAAAACCTAAGTTGATATATTCCCTTATCAGGCTTAGGATGGCTAATCAATAGGTATTAAACCCCTTTGGCAAATTGGAACATGTCCCTGTGGACATCGACGGAGTAAGGACGTTTGCAGACTTTGAGGTAATTGAGATAGTTGATGATAGTTGTCCTTATCCTGCACTGTTAGGAATTGATTGGAATTTCAATAATTCCACTATGGTTGATTTAAAGAAAAGACAAATGATGTTTGAAGGAGATGGCCTTAGGGTCATCACACCGTTATATCCCGATGAAGGTCCGTGATACACTGAGCCCATTAGAGAAGAAGACCGCACATACGAACTGGAAAACATATACATATTAAGAGCTAGACAACAGGATTACATTAATCCTCTGACGGATGGAAATTTGAGCTAGTGAAGTGACCATGCATGTTCATCAGACTCAGAAGAAGAACTGGAGAACTAGAAGAACAAAATGTATGAAGAATCTACAAGGAGATGTGCTAGATTAACCAGAGAAGTACGTTGGATCGACACAATAGTAAGTAACTTACCCACCTTTGATGGTCTGAATCCATTAGAAACCTTCTTATCAGACTTTGAAGAAAGTGTACCAATGCAACAACACTTGTTGGAAATGGATGAGGCCTTGAAAGCCACACCAACAAGATGGCGGGGGACTCATAAAAACAACATTACAGAATGGGTACAATATCGTACCCTCATGACCGCGTGGTTCTCAGCACAAGTAGAAGTTGGCGAAGTGAGGTACACAAGCCGAAGCTGCCCAAAGGACCATGTGCGAAGTTGCGAGGAAGCCTGGAGAGCCATTCCTCAAGAATAGTGGGTGCACAAATTCATAAACACGCTGGACACTATCCCTATCAATTGGTACCTTCAAGCAGAGTTGCGCCTCATCACTGCAAAGTGGGAAGGTATGACTCAGAACTTTGTCACCACCTTTTTATTCGAAATCCAATGTCTTACATTAGATCAAGAATTACAGACTGTAAGACAGAAAGTATTTGAGGAGGCACCTCACCTCTCTTTGGAGCAAGAAGAGGATGAATGGACTGCGCCTTTCCAAAAACTGCAAGGCTGTTACAACATCAACACTGATGAAGACGATGATCCTAGAAAGGTGAACATCGCAAAAACAGAAGGCCAGAGAGATGTGGAAGGACTAAGAGTTGAGCTACCATTTATTGGAAAGCTGATCAAGAAATTCAATATTGGAACAGAGCATACACAGAAGCTTGCAAATGTTGGAGATTACTAGGATGTTGCCACTATTGACAAGATCACTGAGTTACTACATGAATATCAGGACTTGTTTCCAACCAAGTTCACTGATATGAAGGGCATTAAATGGCCTATGGAAGAAATGAGGATCCCTTTGAAACCAGATGCAAGACCAGTCAAGTAGAGACCCTACATATTGAACCCTAAATATAAGGAGAAAGTGAAGATTGAACTCGACATAATGCTGGAAGCAGGGATTATAGAACCTATTGAAGAGTCAGAGTGGATTAGCCCTATGGTGGTGCAAGACAAGAAGACAAAAGAGATCAAGATCTGTGTAGATCTCAGGAAGATGAATGATGCATGTTTGCATGACCCCTTCCCTATGCCATTTATTGACGAAGTGTTAGATAATGTAGGAGGTCAGGAATTATATTCTTTTACAGACGGATTTTTAGGATACCATCATATCCGGATTGCCAAGGAAGATCACCATAAGACTACCTTTGCCACAGAATGGGGATCCTACCAATATAAAGTAATGTCATTTGGATTGAATAATGCCCCAGCCATATTTTCTAGGGTGGTAGTCAAAGCATTCAAAGAGTTCCTACATAAATTTATAGAAGCATATTTTGATGATTGGATTGTTTTTAGTTTATTGAAAAATCATATTGAATGTCTAAGGCTAATGTTGGACAAGTGAAGGTAGTGTCAAATTGCCTTAAACCTGACGAAGTGCATTTTATTTTCACCATTTGGAGTGTTGTTAGGTCATATTGTATGCAAGCAAGGATTGTTGGTAGACCCATCTAAAATTGCCATTATAGTTGATATGCCACCTCCTACTTCAGTCAAATAGTTGTGCACTGCACTAGGACATACGGGATATTATAGGAAGTTCATTAAAGGATATGCCCAAATTACAGAACCTATGGAGAATATTTTGAAGAAAGACTATCAATTTCACTGGAAAAAAGAATGTCAGCAGAGCTTCGACACACTGAACAGAAAATGGTTACCACGCCTATTCTGGATTTCCCAGATTGGAGTAAAAAGTTTCATGTGCATGTTGATGCATCTTCTCTTGCATTAGGAGTTGTGTTAGCACAACCATGAACATGAGACATCAACCACTCGTTATTTTTTTCTAGTAGGAAGCTATCAACAGCAGAGATCAACTACACCACCACTAAAAGAGAAGGGTTAGCCATGGTATATGCGTTGCAGAAATTTCGCCACTACTTGTTGGGAGGACACTTTAAAATGTTTATTGATCACTCTACGGTGAAATACCTAGTCAACAAGACAATGTTGGGGGGTTGAATATGCATATGGCTTCTGCTATTTCAGGAATATGACTTTGAGATCATAGTTAAGACAGGGAGAATGAACAAAGTTCCCGACCACTTGTCGAGGTTGGAACATGGAGAAGAACCCACTAGTTTGGAGGATACACTTTCAGATGCACAGGTACTGGCCATTAGAAAGAATGATGACCACTTCACAGAGATATTCAAGTTCCTATCAACAGTAATGGCACCTAGCGAGTATACAATTCCCCAGAAGAAATAGCTAGTAGTGCACGATACAGACTTTTCACTTATAGCTGGAAAGATATACAAGATGGGACCTAATGAGATATTAAGAATGTGTGTTATGGAGGCAGAGCGACCATTGATCCTCACAAAATCTCATGAAGGCATCGCAAGAGGAAACTATGTAGGGAAATCCACTACGCAGAAGGTTCTTAGAGTTGTCCTTTGGTGGCCTACCTTACACAGAGATGCTAAAGACTATTACAGAGCCTGTGATGTATGCCAAAGAGTTGGGAAATTGTCCAGAAGAGATGAAATGTCGTTAAAACCATAGTTGACCCTACAAGCATTTGAGAAATGGGTCATTGACTTTGTGGGACCTAGAAACCCACCAGGGAAGCACATAGGAGCAAGGTACATCATTACTGCGACAGAATACTTGACCAGATGGGTTGAAGCAAGAGAAGTTAAGGACTGTAGTGCAACTATAGATGCGGGCTTCATATTTGATGACATCATAACCATGTTTGGATGCCCTATCCTATCCACTTGGGACCTATCTACTCCCAATGGGATGTTATATTCTTTATTGGCACTCTCAATGAGTAACCTTTATTATTCTGCCCCTTGAATTCTTTGTGCATACACCATGCTTCTACTGCGCACTTTGATAATAAAGGCATATTTCTTGCTCTAAATACTTTTAGACACAAGTAGATAAGTCATAGATTAACAATTCTTTTTTTTTCTTTCATTCCTATGCTTGCATATAGATATCATTTTTCCTTCTCTTGTAGCAAGCTTTGTAGCAGTCACTACATTTCTAGTTTCAAGGCTACGAAGTCCTCCTTAACTCCCTTCACATGTTGTGACATTCTTCACTTGTTGACTTCATGCTTTATGTGAGAAAATGTATTGATTATCCTTTTCAATCCATTCACACTACATAGCAGTCGAATACTAATCTAACTCTATTATTCTGAGTGAGTCCTTTGTCAACCTTTTATTACTTGTTATGCAGCCCTGCACTTCCTCTGCTACTCTTTATTGCCTTAGCCAATCACACAAGCTTTGACTTGCTTCCTTGTCCGCCTTGGGATTACTTTGGAGTAGACCCACACAATCTCCATTTATGGAATATCATCCTCTTTCTAGAAGTCTTTTCACACAACACTCTATGCTTGAGTGCTTCTCATCTTATTAAAATTACAATGTTATTAAGCTCAACCTCTTTTATTGCTAAAGGGTTGCACTTCCAAAGGTGTCACTACACCACTTCTTAGGAATTATCATAAGCATCAATACTCTTCTTTTGAACCAGTACTCACCTTTGGCATGTACCTCTAACATATACAAATGTTTCTCCAAAATTGACTTGTTTTATAAAACTTTCACATTAACCAAGTGTATGGCTCATAGAGTCCAATTGTCCATTTTTTCCATAGAGTTATAACACAACATAATGCTTCCTTGGAGAACCTTCTCTTTATATCACATTTTCCCCTGGATTACCTTTCGAATGGTTGTACTCAGGCCTCATTCTTATTTATGAGCTCCAAGTTATGGCTTCCCAAAATTTCCATTTTTGTTCAATTGTGCTCTTCAAGTTCACCATTCACCTTCTTTCTAATTCCTTGGGAAATATTATGCTCAAACACAAAATATGAGTGGATAGTTGGATTCTCTTATCAAACACCTTTACAATTACTACTTCCTTTCTCCATCCTGAGCTCTGAGCAGAAAGTTATAGTCATCTGAATATTGTTAATTTACCTCTTTTGTACACTTTTCGTTCTGGTGCAATTAATCCTAGACACCAACTTCTATCACTTGTAGAAGTAAATATGTTAGGAACCAAGGAAAATTTTGTATGATACATAGATAATATTGATGTTAGGGAATTCATACCAACTCTCGAATTGTCAATCTACTCCTCTAGTCAAAATTTGCAACAATCTGGAAATGATAACTTTGCCATTTTTCACCCATTTTTTTCCAGGCATCAAATTTTTAGTCAAATTGGCTATCTCCCAAACTACGCACTTCTATAAAAACTTTAATAAACTAAAATTGTCTGGCATGATGAGTACACAAAATGTCGAGTAAATAAAAATTTTCATAATTGTCATTTGGGAACCCTTTTCCTCTGAAAATCTAAACAATGCTCAAAAAGTGGCACGAAATAGTGAACTTTGTCCTTTTTTGGCACCTCCATCCCAAACTCCTTGGAATCCTTCCAATTCAATCCCACGATATCTTCATGTGTACTTTTCTGACATTTTGTACAAGTTTTCGCGGTAACTGTGCTCCTACCACTGAGCTTGACCTTGATCTTCAAAAAAAGGACATTTACATTTTCTGGAAAATCAAAGAATAATTAGTGAATGGCCCTCTCTATCATTTTTGTAACCCTCAACACTATGGGAAAAAACCCAGAAAATTCTATCTTCTTCTAAGTTATTATGCTCCTACTATGACCAAAGTACGATTTTGGCTCCATACTTGTTTTTGTTTTAAACTATAGAGAAATTTTGTATCTGTCATCTTTCCTACCGTAGTTGTTAATGTGGCCTTCTAGGTCCACATGGCACCCTGAGGCGATGCCATATCATCCTCATGTCTAACCTAGCCCTGCCCTGTCAACGTTTTCCTTCCTCCTCTCTTTCCTTTTTATTTTCCTTGCCTTTTCAAAAATTGTGTGTGCACCAGTTCTGTATTATGCACCAATACTCAACACGTGCAAGTTCTACAATGTATAGTGCCAATATTTAGTGCACGCACCATGCACAATATTAAGTGCACATAATTTTTATACCGTGCACCAATATTCATCACGCACAACTTTTATACCGTGCACCAATATTCAACGCACACAATTTTTATACCGCGTATCAATATTACACGTGCAACACTAATTTTTCACCACACAGTGGCAATATTCAATGTGCATGCACTGTGCACCAATATTATACACACACCACTAATTATGCACCTCGCAGCGCCAATATTCAATGTGCATGCACCACGCACCACTAATTTTGCACTCTGCAACGCCAATATTCAATACGCATGTACCGTGCACTAATATTATGTGTGCACCACTAATTCTACACCACATAGTGTCAATATTCAATATGCACGGACCGCCCACCAATATTACGCACGCACCACTAATTAAGCATCATTCAACGCCAATATTTAATGTGCACACATCATGCAGCGCCAATATTTAATGTGCATGCATTGTGCACCAGTATTATGCACACACCATTAATTTTGCACCATGCAACACCAATATTCAATATGCACATACTATGCACCAATATTTTGCGCGCATCGCAAGCTTCACAATGCATGGCGCCAATATTTAGCGCACGTAAGTATTTTCTTTGCTTAGTTGATTTTTGCATATTCCAGCATGTGACCATCGTGAAAGTGCCCGACTTGACTGTCTAAGCGAAATTCACTCGCTTTGGAAGTCAAAACGACCCCTCCATAAAAATAATTTTGAGTGTAATTCTAACTTGAATTTACCTAGAAATTTGATAATTTCACTCAGATTTCATCGTTGTCCCCAAATTCGACACAATGCTAATGGTGAAATGGTGAATTTACCAACTTCATGTTAATCTCTCGCCCATACAAGTTCGGTGTTCAACCAAAAAAATATGATACCACACTCTGTGACATACCCAACCTCCAATTTAAGTCTCGTTACTACAAAAAATGACTTAGCCTGCTAAATACGAATTCAAAAAACATGTTCCATACACATAAAAAAAAAACCAAGGGCAAGAGGCCCATAAAAACTACAACAAAACAATATGTCGATTTACCAATGCATATAACAACATATATATATGTGAATGCATCCAATAAGCACACAATATTCAAATATACATTTACATTATGGAATAATCATAGTAAAACAACAGAACACTTATATGTTTATAAAATATAATCAATTGGTTGCATACGAAGGATGAACCTCCCAACCATATGCGTTGATGTTCATTTTCTCTCAACAACAAGCCACCCCCAAGTTGAGACTATTAATCCAAGAGGAGATATGGCTCTCCTTCTTGTCCACTCTCCACAACCAATAGCCCCAAAACCCAAGTTATATTTTCTTCCCCACAATCTGTACAACCCAAGGAATGGGATCCTCCTTTACTACACATAGTCACTCGGGCCTTCCCACTTCCCTCCACGCCTCCAATGCAACAAGTTGACCAAGAACCTCTTAGCTACTCTAGGAGCACTCACAACGAACTTTACAAGGCTCTTGAACCATTTCCTCAACAAGAAACGCATTATAGGCTTACAACTCATTTTTATAGGGACGCATGCCTCTTTCATAGCATAAACACAGCCAAACAATGGTTGTCTTCAAGAACAACATGGTTGGTGGTCTTCCTAGCACTCTTGTCCTCTCTTGTTACCGAAAATCTGCATGTAAAGACTTGTCTCTATGCAAAAACGTGAGTAAAATAATTCTTCTATGTCTACCCATACGAATTTTCTTTTTTTATCTTGCTTAATTAACTTGCACTCTACCCCAAACTAATCCTATTCATCCCCCATGCTCTCAATAATTATGGGATGTGACTTCTCACACCCACCCTCTTACATGAATTCAATGATTGGGCTCTAAAACACTCAACTAGAAAATGGAATGTTATACACAATGATAATAATTTAAGGAATGTGGATTGGATTAATACCCATGAATAATTACCCCTTGGACCATCTCTCTTGTGGAATCATAGCCCCCCATTGTTTTCATCCCTCTCGTATCACAGTTAGTTATTATCATCCTCATTAATTATTTCAATGTTAATCAATACGGGTTCTTCGCCCCAACACATCGGCTTACCAACCTAATTCACATTTATACAATTACATTATAATTAGTGGGGATTAACAATGGAATATCACATGGAAAACATGATTGAAGTAGTTCCACATTAAATATGGGGTGCAAACCAAGGAAAGGGGGAATACTTAATTCAAAATAATTCTCACCCACATCCTTGGTGATCGTGTAAGGCTCGTATCAGAGTGGGTAGAGCTTTTGATGAGGTCCTGTGAGATATTATTTCTACAAATGCAAGCATAACTTGTCTCCCACCTAAAACTTATGTGGTACCCGATGTGGATTGTGGCCTTGTTTGTACTTGGTGTTGGTTTTCTACAAAATATCATGAACTTGTTATTGGATGTGCTGGATTCATTCAACAAATTTGACTGCTCAATCAACCTCAGTCTAAGCATGGGAGGACTCTTCATTACAATGTTTGGTTGAAGGTAGATCGGACATGTAATCCATGGACATGGACTCCAAAGCCCTGTCAGGAGAATACAGAGAGGTGTATAGCCCTTTTTTTCTTAATGGCGGGTTTTGCAATGGTTCAAGTAGGCAGTGCAGGATCTGATATATTTGCGGACATCTTGTCGAAGCTTTAACCAATAAAAATTATTTTTCAATACTGTCACTGTTTTCTCCATGCCAAAGTGTCATGTCATCCGACTGTAATGAGCTTCCTAAATCAACTTTACACTCTCGCTTGAAGGAACACGGAGATGGTTCAGAGGGCATAACATTCCATTATGGAGATGAAATTCTAGAACACATTTGTATGTGCTCAATGTCTGACAGATTGAAGCAAAGTCACAGTCATTGTTGTATAATTGTGGCCATGACATGGAGGTCTCATGCCCATGGGAGTTCAGAATTGTAGTTAGCACCACGATCGAAGGTCCACTGAGGCAATTTGAAACATGGTTGGTGTTTCCCTTCTTGTACTTGATATTCAAGTGGAATTGTTGCAGGTACATGGACCACTTCTGATGGTGGTCATTTTGTAACTTCCCTTATGTCTACATGAATTGCAAAGCTTATGATCAGCATGGATGATCATTTCCTTTCCCATAATGTATTCTTTCTACTGTCGACATGCCTTCACAATGGAGTACATTTAATTGTCGTAGGGGGGGTATCTGTGAACATCAGATAATGTTTCACTGTGATAGGCCACTGGATTCCCATGTTGAGTGAAAACTACACCAATAGCATAATCTGAAGCATCTGTCTATATCTCAAATGGTTGTTCCGGGTTTGGCAGAATAAGAATTGGTGCTAAGTAGAGGCAGAATTTCAAATCCTCGAATTCTTTATGTTGTGTCACGGCCCAAACAAACTTGGCATTGGCTTCACCCTTAGTCACCTTGCTTAGGGAACAAGTGTTACAAAAGAACCCCAACACAAACCTACGGTAAAATTTGGTGAGGCCCAAGACGCTATAAAGCTCGATCAATGTCTTTGGGGCCAGCCAAGCATGGATGACTTGGATATTGGTTGCATTCACATGCACACCCTAATTATCAACGATGTATCCCAAATATTGAATCATCTACATGAAAAAGGAACATTTTTTCAAATTGGCATATAACTTGTGTTGTCGTCGGGTGCCCAAGACCCGTTGAATGTGCTTCAAGTGTTCCTATCAAGTTTTGCTAAAGATGAGGATGCCATCCAGATATACAACCACAAAGGAGTTTGTGAATGGTCGTAATATATCATCCATCATCTGCATGAATGTGGTCGGAGCATTAATCAAGCTGAAAGGCATGACCAGCCACTCAAAGAGACCTTCTTTAGGCTTGAAGGTTGTCTTTCATACATCAGTTTGTTCAATCAACACCTGGTGGTATCCTAATTTCATATCAATCTTACTGGAAAATTTTTCACCCTTGAGATGATCTAGAAGATCATCAATCTAGGGGATGGGGTATCGGGTTTTTAATGTGATCTTGTTCAAGGCTCTATAATAAATACAAAGTCACCATGTCTCATCCTTCTTTTGTACCAGAACAATTAGGCTCCTATGAAGTGAGGATATTGGTCTAATGTGACCCTTCAGAATTAGCTCTTGGATCTTACATTTGATTTGTTCATTCTCCATGAGAAAGAACCTATATATAGGGTCATTAGGCAAAGGAGCATTAGGTGTCATATCAATTGAGTGCTTTACTTAACAGTGCAAAGGCGCCCCAGTAGGTGAGGAAAATATGGTTTTGTACTCTTCTACTATCGTGTCCACCTGCTTTTGTTGTGTAGAGAGACCTCGTGTAGAGGTTTTGGCGGTTGTAATGACCTTTCGTTCACCTTTCGGCCGAACCATAAAGAGGACAAATATCCTGGACTAAGAGACCACATTTTTGAACTTCTTGGTAGAGATCAAAGAGACTGCAATATTTGGAACTACCTCTGGTACCCTGTAGAGTTGACATCCCAAAGTAATAATGACACTACAGGGCCTAAATTCATAAACAACATGATGCTTCCACATATGTAGTTGTCCTAAAAGAACATCACAAACTTCAAGGGGGGAAACATCGCACAATACCTTTTATTTGATGGGATTGATGTCGTAGTGCAGGTGACATTATTGGATGATGCATACGTCTCTTCCCTGGATGAGCCAATCGATGGTGTATGGTTGAAAGTGTGGCATAGTTGTTAGGTTCAAGCTATTGACGACCTCCGTTGATATTAGGTTCTTCTAAGTATCATTGTCAACAATGAAATGGAGTGGGGTCCCCTTCGCCCACACATGTAAGTGGAAGAGGCGCTCCCCTTCTTCAGGATACTTTGGTTCCTCTGGCTAGACCTTTGTGGTAGTGATGGTGACACTGGATTTTGCGTCGATGATCCGTTTGAGAGTCTGAGTCATCATCTAACTTTGAGTATTTCGTCTCAGCCAATAATGACTCTTTGAAGCGACATTCATCAATGTTGTGCCAAGGGATTTTGTGGAACTCACACCATTTTCCAGTGTCCTTCAATGTCTCATTATCCTTCTTTGTGTGTGGCTTGGATTGGTTTTCCTAGGGATGGACATCCTTGCTCTATCATTTACTCTGGTATTTATGGCCACCTTTACCATGCTTTTGTTGTGATGGGTTTGCAGAAATGAAATCCTAATTATTCTTTTGCTTGAACTTTTGTTCGATCTTGACAACATATTGGTAAGCGGATCCCAGTGAGGAGATGTTCAAGAACACAATATTTGTTTGGATGTACCTATGTAGGCCACTGCACTACTTCAAAACCAAGTGTCACTCAGAGTCTTTAATACCCGTATTTTTGCACAAGATATGAAATATGTTAGTGTACTCTGGCACCATCTAGTCTCTCTCTTGATGTAGAGTTGTCCATCTCATGTACTGGTCATCATAGTTTTCAACAGGGTAGTATTGTTCCTTGAGGAAATCAACAAAAGTCATCCAAGTAGGTCCTGGCCCAAAAACTGCAAAATCCTCTCCAACATGTTTCTCACAGTACGTCTCCCACCAATATCTAACATGGGGAAGGGCTTTAAGGAGCGTGAAGGTGATTGTTTCACTGTTGGGAAAATTTTAAACAAAGAAATAACCCTCTAATAAACTTAACCATTTTTCCAAAGCGTTGGCATCTATCCGGCCTTCAAATAAAATATCAATTTTAACTTGTACCTTAAAGGTGTCACGCCTATGAAGTGATTGTCGGTTGAAGGTGCCTCTATTGCAGTTAACAAACGTTAAAATATCTATGAGAAATTATTCATCATCTCGTTACATTGTCGCGCAAGGGCTTCCTCGAGCAACAGTTTGATAGGATTTATTGTTCTATCGTCTCTCTTTTCTTATGTCATGGGAGTTTGTTTGGGATGGTGGCAGTGTTCTTTGATAATCTCAACTAGTTCAAGACCTTACTCTCAATAGCCTAACCTCATCAGGGACATGCAAAGAGAAACAACAAAAAACAGACTGCTCGGATACCACTAAATTGGATTATATTGAGAACGACATGAAGGAAGAGATATAACAAGGAAACTCGCATAGATATTGTAAAAAACACAGTAATATAGTTAAACTTATATTCTATTAATGATTGATTGGAATATAAAAGACTGTAAAATACAAAGCACACGAGCTAGCTAGAATGGTGGTAGCTTATCCCTAAAGAGAGGGATGTGTCGACTATGCTCATTCACAAGAATTTGATTACAAAGAGGCCGAAAAGGCATTTTAACATAAATAATCAATGAGAAAACCCTAGACATCCAAAACCCTAACCCCATAAAATGAAATGTCAAAATGTTTGTGGGCCCGAATGTGATTAGTTGATACGTCAACTTCCCGGGGGCGTAACTTTTGCATGCAATCTCTTTGGGGCGTCGATATCCCATTAGAAAGGTCTAGCCTAGAAGTACACATTCCAAATGGCCTAGCATATACCTTTATATCCATAATAGGCATTGTCACGCCAAAAAATGTCAATTAGAGCCTCAAAATGGCCCTGAAAGTTTGGAACCCAAAAAAACTGTAGAAAAACTGCCAAGATGTGGAACCATTTTGAATTAGTGGAACAGATATCCACCTGGATTATAAATACACCCACATTGATGTGCATGGGTATATTTTGATTGTCCACACAGACCGTATGGTTCCCCTCAAAAAAAAAAAATCATACGGCCTTCCGTACTATCCTACAAAAAATGGAAATTATCAAAATCACGGGATGGTCAGGACCCTTACCTGGCTCTCACGATACTGGAATCTAATCACTTATGTTTCGCAAAGGGTCTTAGAATCGTGTGGGATACACCAATATACACGTGTCCATGTCACCTCAAGTACAAATGAGGTGGCATGGTGGGCCCCACTACCATCTATACGACCCAGGTCCAAAATTCCTTAACCCCGTACGAGAGATCAGAAACTTCATTTTTCAAACCGTTTGCACTATTGGGATCACCATTTTCCATTCTAAACAATGCCATGATATGTTCATTTTTTCACACACCTCCCATGAGACCCCCATCTTGGCACTCAAGTTATAGATATGCCTACTCGCTATCATTTTTTCAAGTTCTTGCATCAAGTTATTTACTATTAAGTATTTTTTACATCGGATATTTGGTTTTTGTGTGCAAGTACTTGTCAGGCGATTCACAAGACTTTTGATGAATGCCATCCTACAGCCCCTTCAAGTATATGTTTCAAAATTGACATGTAGTCACTCCCTCTGTGAATAATTTCATTTACCAATATTCTTGCTTGACATATGCCTTCAGGATCATAGTCTCTAGTGTCACAACAACTTCACCCTATTCCAAATACATTCAATTGTTGTTTTCTGGTAGTTTCTTACCCACATGGGTTGTCCCAACTTTTAGCCACCCTAGCACAAAAACACCCATGTTTTTTTGTCTCCTTTGATAATTGTAACCCCTAAAAAAATGCACCAAAGTCATGTTGACTACTTCTATCTGTCTATCTGTCTGTGAATGAAATGTTGTATATCTCTTCGACTTAGTGTCCATTTTCTCTCATAATAGTCCAAACTGCACTAAGAAATCCGATCTCTCTCTCTAAGATGATGCTCCTTTATGTCATAAAGTGCACCCAGACTTGTTCAAAGAACTTATTTGTTGCTTCTTGTCCTTTAATTGTATTTGTACAAGGCATGAAAATGCACATCTTGTTGAACTTGTCAACTACCACAAATGGATAGTCATGTCCCTTCCTTGTTGTTGGTAAACCTCCCACAAAATACAAGGAAATGTTTTCCCAAAGTCAAGTGGGTACAAGGGATGGTATAGACCTTGCTTGTTGTCACTGGTACAACAAAGTATGCATCCTCTAATATATTGTGCTACATATTCTTGCATTCTATACCAATACACATACCTTTGTAAGTTAGGAATTGTCTTCCCAACACAAAATGTCCTACAACTTTGGATTTGTGAGCCTCTCTGGTAAGCTCAAATCTTTCACCTTTAAGAATACAGATCTTTTCTAGCTTATGGACTAACCCATTCTAAAGATGATAGGCATCCTTATCGTCACCTTGTTTTACATGAATTTGTTCATATAGTTGTCAAAACATCTATTTAAAGTCATCATCTTCTTAATATACCTCTTTGTATGCATCATGGGTAAAAGGATCCATGTGCATAAGAGTTCTCAAAGTTGTAATCTTGGATATGGGTGGTCTTGAAAGCATGTCGACCAACTTATTAGTGTTGTCCTTATACTTGATGACTAGATGACACTGTTGTAAAAATCCCATCCACTTGTGATATATGGTTTGTTGTATAGCTTACTTTGGGCTTGCAGATACTATAAAAGTCAGTGATCTATGTGGATGATGGTATTCTTACCCATCAAAGAGTGCTTCCACTTCTTGACAGTTTGAACCGGGGCATAAACAATGTTTCCATAGATAGGATAGTTGAGAACTGCCCCATGAAATATTTCAAAATGATACTATACAAACCTTCCTCCTTGCATCAAAACTACTCTCATGGAATACTCACTTGCTTATGTCTCTACTTTGATAGGGTTTTGCAAGTTTGATAATGCAAGAATTGGTGCTTGACTAATCTTTTTTTAGTTCATCAAAATCCTTTTGTTGATTATTCTTCCACTGGAAACTCTTACCACTCGTTGTTATGGTGTGGAGTGGTGCAACCTCTGCTAAAAAATAAGTTATGAACTTCCACAAGTACTGTGTTGCCCCAACAAAGCTCCCAACTTCAGTGACAATTGTAGGAACTGGCCATTTCACGATGGCCACCATATTTGCAGGATTTATCTTGAGTTCCCCTTCACCAATCACATTTCCCAGATACATCAATCACTGCTGAGAAAACTCATGTTTTTTGAAGTTAGTCAAACTCACGTTTTTTGGAGTTAGTCAATAGCTAGTGTTTTTTCAAGGTCTCTAACACCTACATAAGATGTGATATGTACTCTTCCCAAGTAGATCTATAAACCAATATATCATCCAAATATACTATAACAAATGAAACTAAATATGGATGTAATACATCATTCATCAGTGTCAAAAATGTAGTTGGTGCATTTAATAAGCCAAGTAGCATGGTCAAGCATTCATACAGATATTGTCTTGTCTTGAAGGCGTTCTTCCAGGTGTCTTATTCTTTGACACGTACTTGGTGGTATCCTGATTTCAAATCCAATTTGATGAAGTACTTGGCGTGATGCAACTGGTCTAACAAATCAACCATCCGTGTATAGGGTATTGATTCACTCTTTGAGTGTAATCTTGTTTAAAACTCTGTAATCGATACACACCTGCCAAGTCTCATCATTCTTATGTACTATAATTATAGGTGACCCACAAAGTGAGGTGCTCAGTCGAATCACTACATGCTCCAACATCGACTACAACTGCTTCATCACTTCATTTTCTTCCAGAACGAACTGTCTATGTAGCACAATGTTTGGCAATGGGGAGTCTGGAAATCATTGTATTTCTTGCTCCACTTCCCTATTGGGTAGTAAACCTTTATGCTCCTGGAACACTCCTTTGTATCCTTGTAGCAATGATCCAGTTTTTATGAGCAGAACGAAATGAATACAAATTATTGAAATATGCTTAACACAGAATAACAAAGATACAGTAAAATTGGTTTTTTATTTAGTAAGGAAATAAGATGAAACTGTAAAATGAAATGGAAAACAAGCCTACTGGAATGGTGGAGGCTTATCTCTGAGAAGATATGTGACAGTTGAGCTCATTCGCAAGAAGATCCTTACAATGAGGATCTGAAGGCCTTTTTACAATAAACAGAAATGTCAAAAACCCTTGACATCCAAAAACCTAACCCTGGGAGATGAAGCACCAAAAGTCATGTGGACCCTGTTATCCACCAGTTTGCACAAGATAGATTTATGAAGAGCCACCAGAGAATGAGCAAGTAGTGCTCATATTTGCAGATTACAGAGTTCAACAGGTCTTTTAAAATACCCCTATTTTTCGCATTTCCACCATTGTAATAAATGTCCTAAGTATGAGAGATTGTAAAAGGCTATTGGCCACCCAAGAGCAGGAGTGAGCACATACTTTGGAGTGTTTTTTTCTACTTGTTAATTATTTTTTCCGCTTGCCTTAGTGAGAAGAAAAAATAATTTCTCACATACTTTGGAGTGTTTTTTTCTACTTCTTAATTATTTTTTTCACTTGCCTTAGTGAGAAGAAAAAATAATTTCTAAGTTTTTTCACTCAAATGACTTAGCTCCAAAGCTAGAGTATGTGTTGGCAAGCAAGTTTTGGTCATAGGACATACTAGGACATAGTGTCAGAGTCATTTGGAAATTGTGGCTAGGTTTGATAGGTTTTTTTTAAGTTTTCAGTGAATTAATTAAATTCTCGCAAAAATGGAATTTATTAATTCTTAGTCAATAAATGTAAAAAAAATGTCATCAAACATTGTCAGATGCCATATTTATAGTGGTTTTCCAGTCGAGAGTATGATGTAAACACCTATTTCCCATCTTTCGAGACTAAATAGTGATTATTATCACTAAAAAAACAATATTACTCTAAAAATACGGAAAATGAGTAATTAATTAAATCTCTTAAATTTTAGGAGAACTGGGGAACATGTTTTAGACATGTTTTTTGTGTGTCCCTAGTTGACTAAAGGCCTAATATGAGTTAACTAATGGGAGGTCGACTTAGATTAGATGACATGGAGTTGGGAGGAGTTTCCAATGAAGGAACTCGACTCCCATCCTAAGTGGTGCATTCCCTAAACCCTAGCGCACCTCATAAAGGGCCCACGCTTCCTTTAACTCCCTCTCACACTCTCACTCACTCCCACTCATCTCCCCTTCACCTTACTTAACTCATTTTTCACTCCACCTCCTCTCCCCTTTACCTAACACATCTCCCACGCATCTCCTCTTCACTCCCACGTAACTCCTTCATCACCCATGCATTCCCTAGTCCTAAACCCTAACCCTAGCGCATGAACACTTAGGGATTGTCACCTACCATTCCTATTTAAGAGAGGGTCGACCTCCTCATTAGCTAGTTCAGTCTTGGGAAAAAAAGTATTGTAACATTTTTGTAAGCATTTGGAATAAAAAGTCTCTGGAGCAATCTTGGTGTGGATTCAAATGTGTGGTTGTCTTGACCTTAATGCAAACAGTTTATGAGGTAACATGTATTGATTTATATTTTGATCTTATGCACAATTATTAAAGCCTAATAGATATGTTGTCATATAATTGGGTAAGAGTAATCTAGGTTGATTCATCTTATTGCCGCAGTTTACTTCATAGTCTCTTAAATGCATGTTTTATTTTCAGTTAAATCTAACATGCTTTGTGAGTTGTGTGTATAGGGAAGGCCTTTAACAAATTTTGTAAAGGATTGAAGTGTTTTACGTATAGGTTCCTTGATGCGTAGGATTGGAATATGATGGTTTCCATCATCATCGTCCACAGTTTCTGAGATCAAGTGCCCTCTTTCCAATACCAAGAGAACCCCATAGCCCAAAGTTCCAGGCTCAAACAAAAGCTCCATAAAATTGATAAAATCTCTCTTCCATACTCTTTTCTTCGATTGCATGCAAGTTAGAGTAAGCATATATTTTATTTTCAAACATTTAAGCTTTTCATGTATGATTTGCTATATCTAGGCTTAAATTTGTATTTTTAAAAGGTAGATCTAGACAAAGTTTTGAAGCATTTTACTTGGTCTTTTCATCTAAGTTTTAGGTCAATTTTTCTTGCTTAGCTTGATTTGTTTATCAAGTTGTTTAGAGATTTTATGTTTTTTGTCCTAAAACAGAAAACATAACTCTTTAAAAAGAGCCTAAGTTAGGATTGTTTAAAGCCTCAAAAAAGCCCTAAAATTTTCTCTTTTTGCCTTAGAAAAATTCCTTAAATTTTGTTAAATTTTTTTAATTGTTTAGAACTCTTTTCTATCATTTCTAACTTCATCTATTTGTTGTTTTTTTGCAGAAAGTACAGATCCAAGAGGAGATTCCGCTCGTTTTGGGTGAAATTCAAGACTTGCAGGGACCCTGGGGGGTTGTGACTTCGCCAAAACAAAGTGTCTCTTTTATTCTTTTCTTCTTGTACTCCTCTTAATGATCCATTAATAAGGATCCATATTCTTCTAAGAGAGATAAAAGCTCAAAGAGAACACTAAGTTCTTCATTGTAACAAGTAATAAAAACGAGCCCTTTGTGCCCCTTAGGGGGATTGGTGTTGTGGTTTATCTTTTTTCTTTGAGTTGTGCATGCTTAAGATATAACAATCAAATACACAAGTCAAATATACCAAACACACTACAACACTCTAACTTCATGCATGTTAAACTATTTCTTAGATTTTCATGCAATTTTAGTTTCAAGTAATTTTATTTCTTCAATCAATTTTGCAACAACATTTTCAAGCAATATATTGTTGATCTCTCTCTCAAATACAAAGCAGGGTATATAAACTTATGTGTTGCAATTCATTTCTTTCTTTTCTTTCAAGTGTTTGTGCAAGTGCCTCAATTACAAAGCAGGGTGTAGGATCTATCTTTTCATTTTTATCAAGTAATTGAACCTTGCTAGCATAATTAGGACAATCTCTGAGTGTTACTATTCATTTAAAACCTCTACCCTAGGTGGAGTGTGTCAAATCACTTGGAAACTCGCCTTGTTGGATCTGCAACACACCTAGTCAGCAAGTTTTAGATTGGTGAATAATGCATACGGGGGCCAAACACTTTCATTAATTAATTACAAAATTAACCTTAATAAAATCTCCAATCTACACTACCCACCACTCCTTTAAAGTACTAGTTAAAACATACTTCCAATCTTTCTTACGTGAGAAGTATTACTTATGCATGTTATCTATTCTTCTTTATGGTTATTGCATTGGTTGTATCCTTTTGATGTATAAATGTTTCATGAGCAAATGTTCTTTATGATGATATATGCTAAGTAGTGTGATCGAATTTTAATTTTCAGTAATAAACTCCTAGGCTAAAGTATTTTTCTTTCTTAGTTTAGAAAATCCTTAGTTTTCTTTTATAGGGACTACCCCCCTTGGCTTCGCTAGGAGTTGGCGTAGACGGAGGAGTTGAGGATCAAGTAACAACACCTTGACTCGAGACTTTCCCCCAAGGACACACCAAGTGGATTGAAGGTTTCTTCCACGTTAACCCAAGTGTGTGTTAGGATGGCAACAAGGCCCGTTTGGATAAGTTAGTACATCAACTTCCTGGGGTCGTAACTTTTGCATACGATCTTCGTTTTAGGCACACGATATCCCATTGGAAAGGTATCGTCTAGGAGATTCATTTTGGGGGCTAAATCAAATCCTTATGTTATCATTAAGAATCTTGATCCCGAAAAGCATTCATTTAGGCCCTCAAAATGGCCCCGGAAGTTAAAAGCTACTAAAAATAGTAAATTGCCAAAATTTCCAGAAAATTGTTTTTAGTGAGTTGGAAAAGGTGGATGGCCAGCAATATCCACCTGGATCAAGCAACTTCCCCAACTGATATTTCTGCTCTTTAGTACATGCCTCTAGGGATGTCTTTACTCTTATTGACTCATCATCAAACTAATTTTCTCTTAAGAAAACTAAAACATATTTATTACTGAAACTAATCGACTTCTTAGTTTGATTGGCACTTAGTAGTAAGATATTCAATTTACCTTTGTGTGCATTAATTATATAGGACTTCCCTTCCTTAATCAGGCAGTATTGATTGGCTCTTCGCATGAAGATTGAATCCCTCATATATATGTAGGGGTTCTCAGACACTACACCACACACATTCAAGGGTACTACATCCAACACCACTTCATCAATAAACCATGCATTTGCAACAAATTTAATCTTACATTGTTTTATTACCTTGATACTTGCATCCATGTTTACCCAACCCAATGGATAGGGGTCAGGGTGATCACGAACCTCCAATCCAAGCTCGTTGACTAGATCCATTGCTATGAGATTACCCTGTGAACTGGAGTTGAACAAAGCATCTATCTTGGTCTTCTTGACCTGGATGTTGATGTCGAAGAGTTTGGTCATCTCCTTCTCTTCCTAGTGATAAAGTCTTACTTAGATTCACCTTCTTCTGCACTAATGTGTAGACAATCTTCTCATCCACATCGAAGTTGTTTTTGATCTGATTGCTCGAATCCATGGCTAGAAGAACTTTTTTCTTTTCATCCTTCTTGTAGTTCTTCGAGTTTAGTTCTGGATGTAGTGTCCAACATTTTTCCTCAATGTGACCATCAATATTGCAATGGTTACAATGGTTGTTAATATCCTTGCATTGATGTGCAGTGGTTGTCGTCTTCTTATCTTTCACCCCTTCCACTTCTTCTTCCCCTCCTTAGATGCATCATGGTGCTCTTTCTGCTTGGAACCACTTGGTTGTCATTTCTTATGGCCTATGTTTTCCAAATATTGTGCTTGTGCACATGCCCCATCCACTGTCCTTGGCTTGAAAAACATCACTTGCTTTCATAGATGACTATGTAGACCCCCCAAATACTTGAGGTGTACATCTGGGTTCTTGAGAGAGATACCCAGCATGATAGTCATCTTTCTGAACTTGGTGGTGTACTCTTGTACACTTTGCCCTTGCATTTGCCTAAAGTAATGCCAACATGTCCATTGATCCTATACATACCCAATATGATAGAATTGGAATTTGATGATATTTTTGAAATCCTCCCACTTATTTATTGGTGGATCACCCTCCAGCGTAAGTGTCTATGTGTGAATTTCCCACTATGTTAAAGCATGGCCCTCTAACTTTAGTCTGGAAAATGATATATTTTTTTCATCATCTATATG
>ML804175.1:106397-118530 GCA_009831015.1 Picea engelmannii | reverse complement strand
CAACTCAATCTCATAAGCATTTTCTCTGAATTTCTTCAGGACCTTGCAGGGTCCGATTTTCTTCATTTTCAGCTTGTTGTATGTTCCTCTCGGGAACCTTTCCTTCCTCAAGTGTGCCAGAACTAGATCACCAATTTCAAACTGAAGTTGTCTCTTTCGCTGATCGGTTCTGCGCTTATATTCTTCATTTGATTTCATCAGTCGCTCCTTCACCTTGCTGTGAAGTTCCTTCATTGCCTCAACAAACTCTTATGCACTAGCGCTGCTAGTAGCAGTCTATTCTGACTCCCTGAGTTCAGAAACTCCTCTCGGTTGCATCCCATATACAACTTGAAATGGACTTTTCCCTGTGCTCTGATTCACCGAATCGTTGTATGCAAACTCTACCTGTGGAAATATGTTATCCCAACTGCTATGGTGCTCTATCAGCAAGCTTCTTAGCAAGTCTCCCAGAATTTTGTTGACTACCTCCGTTTGTCCGTCTGTTTTTGGATGATAAGCAGAACTAAATGCCAAGTTAGCTCCTATCTTTTTCCATAAGGTCCTCCAGAAATGACCTATGAATTTAGTGTCTCTGTCTGAAACTATGCTTTTCGGCAATCCATGAAGTCTAACGACCTCCTTGAAAAACAAATTTGCAATGTGAGTCGCATCGTTGGTTTTCTGGCATGGAATGAAGTGTTCCATCTTAGAAAACCTATCCATGACCAAAAAGATGGAATCAACACCTCTTTGCGTCCTCGGTAATCCCAATACAAAATCCATGTTGATCGCCTCCCATGGCCTCTCTGGTATGGGAAACGACTGATAAAGACCTGCATTCTGTTTCCTTCCCTTCAAATGTTGGCAAACTCTACATCCGTCAACAAATATTTTGACATATTCTCGCATCCCTGGCCAAAAATATGACTCATTCAGCTTCGCGAATGTCTTGTCATGGCCAAAATGTCCTGCCAATCCACCACTGTGCTTCTCCTTTAAAAGGTTCTCCCTCATGGAGAAATTCAGAATACACAGTTGATTGCCTCTGAATAGCAATCCCTCCTGGATCATATAATCTATCCACGGGCTTTTGTCTCTGAGAATTGGATTCTCAGTTTGTTCATACACCTCTACATAATCTGCGTCTCCTGCGTACATGTCCCTGAGATTTTCAAAACCCAATGTTTTGACTCGGAACTCCTGTAGCAACAAACACTTCCTGCTCAAAGAATCAACCACTTTGTTAGTAGTACCTGAAATGTGTTTAATTACAAATGTAAAATTCTGCATATACTCTACCCATTTTGCATGTTTCTGATTCAACTTCTCCTGTTGAGTCATAAACTGTAATGCATGATTATCACTGTACAAAACAAATTCCTTCGGGATCAAGTAATGCCTCTACTTCTTCAATGCCTGTATGATAGCATAAAATTCTTGATCATACGTGGAGTATTTCAGTTTTGCCTCATCCAACTTCTTTCTGAAATATGCAATTGGTCTGTCTTCCTGACTCAAGACCGCTCCTATGGCATACCCGCTTGCATCACATTTCACCTGAAATGTTTTCTGGAAATCCGGCAACACCAAAACTGGTTGTTCTGTTATCTTCCACTTCAACAAATTGAAGCTTTTCTCAGCCTCTGTTATCCAGTGAAAAGATTTATGTCTTTTCTTCACTGTATCTATCATTGTTTCACTAATTCCACTGAAATTCCTCATGAATTTTCGGTAGAAACTAGCCAATCCATGAAAACTTCTTACCTCAAAAATATTTCTCGGTGATGGCCAATTCTTGATCAGCTCCACTTTATCTGGATCCATCCTCAACTCATTTGCTGAAATAACAAAACCCAAGTAAATGAGCTCTGTCTTCATAAATGAGGACTTCTTCATATTAATCAACAGCTTCTCCTGCTCTAGCTTCTTCATCACAATGGCCAAATGCTTCAAATTTTCAGCCTTCATCTTACTGAAAATCAATATATCATCCAGATATACGACGATGAACTTCCCGATGAACTCCCTCAGGACTTCATTCATCAACCGCATGAATGTACTTGGTGCATTTGTCAAGCCAAACGGCATGACTAGCCATTCATACAGTCCTTCGTTAGTTTTGAAGGCTATCTTCGACTCATCGCCTTCTCTCATGTGAATCTGGTGGTATCCGCTTTTCAAATCTATCTTTGAAAAATACCTTGCCCCACTCAGGCAATCCATCAGATCATCCATTCTCGGCAGTGGAAACCTGTATCTGATGGTTATCTTATTGATCGCTCTTGAGTCGGTACACATTCTCCATCCTTCATCTTTCTTTGGGCTAAGTATTGTCAGAACAACACATGGACTTAAGCTCTCTCTGACCAATCCTTTCTCCAACAACTCCTGGACCTGCTTCTTGACCTCTTCATTTTCCTGCGGCAACAACCTATACGCAGCTTTATTCAGAAAACTAGCTCCTGGTATGAGGTCAATGTGATGACTCACACTCCTCATCGGTGGCAACGAATGAGGTAATTCGTCCATGATGATATCAGCGAACTCTTCCAGCAGTTCCTGAATTTCATCTGGAAAATCATCCACTCTTGTGCTAGTCAGAACGATTCTCAGCTTTCTGACCACAAAGAACTGTGGATCTTCTTTCTTCTCCATCTCTGTAAGGAGTTCCTTCCCACTCATGAGAAGTATTGTGTTGTTTACTTCCGGCTTCACCTCCTTATCCTTTACCGGAAGCAACCTGTGTGTCCTCCCATCCTTCTCTAAAGTATATGTGTTCATCCTCCCATCATGAACCACATTTATGTCATATTGCCATGGTCTACCCAGCAATAAATGACATACATCCATGGAAATAACATCACAGAGTAATTTATCATTATACCCACCTATCTTGAATTCAACTAAACACTGTTTAGTGACACTTCCCTGATGTCCCTTCTATAGCCATGAAACTTTGTATGGACTCGGGTGATCAGTTGTCTCCAGCTCTAGTTTTTCCACCATCTCGGTTGAAATGAGATTATATGTTCTACCACTATCAACAATAACCTTGCATACCCAGTCCTTGGTTTTGCAAGCTGTCTTGAACAGTCTGGCCCTTTGAGCTGAGTCCTCCACCTATTTTCTGAGTGGTAAGAGAACTTTACACATCATCAACGACCTTCCGCCTTTTGTATCTTCAGTCTCAACATCCCGCTTCTGCGCTTCGGTGATGTGAGCTTCTCTTATGTGATTCTTTTTCTCCGGACACTCAAATGACCTGTGCCCATTCTTCCCACATTTGAAACATGTGATCACTCCACCTCTTCCTCTTCCTCTACCTCTAGTATGAGGAAAAGTGTTTTCATCAACACAATCTCCCCTCTGCTCTGTATGCTGCCCTCTCTGTTCAATATATGGTCCTCTCTGTGAGGCCCCACCTCTTTCAATCTTACCCTGAGGTTTCTTCAATTCCTCCTTGGGCTTTTGGTATTTATCCTGGGCAACTGCTTTGCCTATGGGCTGACTTCTGCCTTGCCCTCGCTAACCTTGCTTACGGATCAACTTCTCTTCTGCTTTCAGAGCCATTTGATAAGCATCCTCCACCGTCCTGATGGTAACCATTCTTAATTCATCCTGAATGTCGTATCTCAGACCATTTAGATATCCGACGACTTTCTCATCATCGCTCTCTCGATGACCTGCTCTGATGTTTAGTCTATAGAACTCTTCAGTGTATTCCTTCACTGTCATCAGCTTCTGTCTCATGTTCTGCATTCTCCTAAAGAGAGTAATTTGATAATCCCTTGGGATGAACTTTTCTTTCATCTTTGCAATCATTCGATCCCAGCTCTTAATCTTTTGCTTACCCTTGCAGCGCCTGTCAGCTTGTAGCTCGTCCCACCATAATGCTGCATGTACTTTCAAGCGTGTGATAGCATGCCGGACCTTCTTATCCTCTTCGATATCCTCATAATCGAAGTAGGTGTCAAGAGCTCTAATCCAATCTAGTATCTCCTCTGCATCCAGATTCCCCTCGTAGACTGGAATATCCATCTTCGCTTTTGCACCCATCCTGGCAATAGCTTTAATCAAACGCTCAGTTGATGCATCTTCAGCTACAACTTCCTCCTCGCGTTGAGCCTCGACTTCATCCTTGGAACCACTCAGATCCCTTGCTCTAATTGTGCATCTCTGTGTTGTCTCCATCTCCTCGAGTCTTGCTCAGAGATCATGCATCTGTCTCTCCATTTCTGGATTTCCTGCCGGCTTGCCTCTTCTTCGCACCTCCCTGTCTTCTGGGTCAGGTGACTGTCTTTCTCTCCTTGGTGGCATGGCGAATCCTCTCTTCTTTATCTACTACAAAAAGAAAAGAAATATTCTTGCTCTGATACCACTTTGATGCAGATGCACTCCTCGAGGCACGTCCGCTTCCTCAGGACCTTCTTCTTCTCCTTGGCCCGAAGAACTCCAAGGTTCTTCTATTTCCCTATCGGGAAATCTGCACCAAAAGATTCTCTTCCTCGCGACTTCCCCTTGGTTTACTTATCGGGAAATCAGAACTCACGGCTTCGCGACTTCTCTGACTGATCACTGGGCTCTCAAACCCCCGAGACCCGATGGCTTGAGTCAACGCTAACTTCCTTTCGTATGTATCGGGACTTCTGCTCTATCAGAAAATCGCTACTCGTGATGCCAACACTTTGAATTTCTAACCTCCGAACCCCGATGCGCCGATTCCCCGACACACGTGCAGGTTGACTTCTCCCCCTCCTATCCTTCTGTCAGAATTTTGGGATTCGTAGGATCGTGAATCCAGACGTCGATGGACTCGGGTCTTCCCTCTTCCCGATCCCCGATACTGCGCCACCTATCTACTTACTTGTTCCTCTATGGCCCACACTCCTGAGGCAAATCGAGAAACCACGTATCAGAATATCACGATTTCCATTGCACTAATTCACGGAACACTCCAAGTCCCGACACCCGATATGGGTAACACCTATCCTCCACTATCTCCCACTGTGGCCCACGCGACTCTTCCGTCGAAAATCGTGGATCGCGACTTCGAGTTGTAAGAGTTTCTTACCCAGGAAACTCTGATTCCTCGATCTCCGACTCTTCGGGACCTGTTGACATGCATCACATACAATGGATGGTCTTGATCCTATTGGAACATCGTGGACCGTGATTCTGGATGTTAAGATTTCCTTACTTTCGGAAACCCTGATTTTCGATGCTTTAATGTCCCGATGACTTCCCTGAGACTTCTCTTCCGCTCGCTTGTGTTAATCCTCTTACAAATCCTGCAAATCTGATGGTCGTTGGGATTTTCACGAATTCCCTCCACAGATATTGACCGTCGGTTCTTCCTTTTTTGAGGATTTCTTGATGTGAACCCTCCTGTGTAGTATTTCAACAGATTTGAAGGCGTCGCTCCTCCCGAGCTTTCTCCAGCTTCAATCCCCTAGGAAAAGGAACCCTTTGCTCACACTCCTTGCGGAAACTTTGTAAACACTCCCAGTGTTCAGCTTCCCCTGACTTTGCGCACACCTGCAACAACAGTCCTTCGAGGCTTCGCTTAGAATCGCAATTCTGAGACTTTCTCTTGGCCTACGCACTCCTTGCACGACACTACTCCTGACTGCACTTTCTGGGGTGAACGAGAACAACAATTATCTCTAATTGAACCCTTCTATCAACGCACTCCTTGCGGAAAATTTGACTGCACTCCTTGCAGAAATCTCTGGTTCAAGTAGAGAAACAATTGAAACTCATTCACTCACCCTCTCAAACTTCTGTTCAAACATGAAATCACATACACCACATATAAAATCAAATGTATGATATAAAGCAACATACATGAGCAAAGCATCAATACACCGAGAAACAAAACAAACCATGAACTTGAATCAAATATTTTCTATTAATTCAAATGCCTGTACATGGGGTGTTTTCATACATCTCTCTGCTTTCTCTTCTCTTCTTGCTCCTTTTCTATGCTCATGGGTTATGTTACAATGATACAATGAGGGTGTCTATATCCATTTTCCCTCTTGGACTTCTAAGCTATCAAATCTAGACTTAAATTCCTATCTACCAGCATTAACTAAATTAAATGCCTCCTATCTACTAAGGATGAGAGCTTTCCTCTCAAGGTCCATTACAATGTACAAGTGCGCCGCCTCTTAAATGACTCATTTAAGATCGTGCAACAATTCCAAAGCATATTCAAAAATGTGTGTTGGCTTGTCCAGCTATCCTCCGCTCCACGCTGGCTCGCTTGATGTGTTGGCGATGCTCCTGCATCATTACACAGGATGACACAACTAACAATTCCAATTCCAATTATAAAAAAAATTCTTGGTATTACAGAAGAAGACACAACAAAAAATTCCAATTCGATCTCGATAAATTTGTATTGGTATTACACAAGAAGACATAGATAACAATTCCAATTCCAATTGGATAAACTACTGAAATATTTGTTTGATCCTCCTCCAACTGAGATAATTCTATAGTTACATATTGACCAATGGGGACTGATACACGATCCCCTCTATCAACCCAATGTGTTGATTCACAATCATCCATTCATTACTACTACATGGAAAACAAAAGCAAGAGAGTTTTCTCGTCTATATTTCAATTGTTGCAATGTTTGATGTTTGAATTGAATGGAATATACGAGTTTCATATATTTGTTTTCATTCATATCATTGTGATCGATATACATTGACCACCTCCCAAAAATATCTATGAACATGTCCTTTCCTAGGTCGTTGGTCTTCACGAATTCTTATTCCTTCTCCTATTACTAAAGAACACGATTCAAAAATGGATTTTGCATCTTGAATGAGAGAAGTAGTTTTGAAATTCATTTCTTGATTGTGTAATGCTCTTTTTATTCATGTTCCTACTCCATCATGCTCTCCTTTCCCGTTCCTAGACTTGAAATAGTTCTAAATATGTGGTACCTTGAATTTTTTGTGCAACATACACAACCATTGAAATACACAAGCATTTTTTAACTAGACCATGCAACAATATGACCAAATCTAATGTTCAACCATCTGTATGTTCTTCTCCTTAATATGATTGTATAACAACTAAAATAAATGGTGTACATAGTCTAAGTCATGGTACTGATCATCGCTTATGTAGAAGTGTTACTCCTTGAATATAAATTTGTTTTCTTCGTTACTATATGTCGCATGCTTGTATCTGACATGGACCATCATTCTAAACTTATCTAACTGATAATATCAGATTTTTTTGGATGTATGGGATGACCCAGGTTCTACTTTAGGTTTCCAACAAAACCCTACAAACCATTGTCCCTTCTGGAGACCAAAAGGCAACATTGAGCAGAGAGTCCACAATGAAGTCTCACCCAAGATGGATTTATGGGTGGCTGCAGGACTCATATGACTACAGTATTGGAAGGGAGGCTACTGTGGGGATGTTAGACATGCTTTCTACCTCAATATTATCATATCTAATATTCTAACACATAATTAAATCTATATCCACCATTCTGTAACCATTGCCATTCATTAAACTTCATTATGCAATAAATATCATGACTATTCTAGTAGGCCATGCATTTTACTACTACAAATTCATCTAGTCAACATAACTACCAAGAAATAAAGAGACCATTCGACACAAAGAAACAAGGTTTTACCATGGGTCACCCCCCTTGGGATACATCCACGAATATCTAGCATTCATCACTCTTTTATTGTTCTTCAGCAAGTTCATAGCATTGTGTGCATTACAACCTAGCCAAAAACTTTGAGAATAGTGAGGATGAAAATATTGCACCAAGATCCACAACTTGTGACCTTACCCTCAGTTACAATGCATATATCTCTCTCAAAAATAGACTCTAAGATAATCTCCAAAAATATCTCCACAACTCTGAACAAAACTCACTAATAATCAAAAACTCAGATCTCTTGAGATCTCACAATACATATTTATAATAAAAAAATGATTTAAGACTCGTTATAACAATGAAAAAAACCTTAACCCACTAACCCTAAGTGAGTTAGGTTTTCCCACTTTCTAACTTCCTACGCATGGTTCATCTGTGTCCTACTTCCTCGCACTTATTTTCTCTTTTATTTGGTGCACACTCCTTTTCTGGTCCCTTTTCTAACTGTCTTGCTTGATTATTGCATTGTTCCTGAAAATGGCATGTGCCAACAAATTTGAATCTCATATTGTGGTTGAAGGGTGTATTTTTTAGAAAAATAAACAACTGATAAGACACTACCAATGGGAAATGTATCTCTTCATATTCTAGAATGCTTGTCCTACCATCAAGAAACATGGACACAATGAACATATTGTCATGTATTTTTGTTAAAGTCACCAATTGTATCTTTCTTCTTTCCTACCCTCTATCAATATCATATGTCACATATTTAAATCTTTGCAAGACAACCTCCTTCTTCCCCAATTCATACTCATCACTTACATGGATGCACTTTCTTAGTAATGTCATTCCACCACATTTGGGGCATGTCCCATCTAACCAATACTTTTGATAAAATTTACAAACCTTGGGCCTTATACACAAGATTACGTGAATAATTTCTCTAGATGACGAAGCTGACAATATAACTGAGCATTCCTCCATAAGGGTGTTATTCAATACACAATATATATATGTGTGTGAGTGTGTGTGTATGTGTGTGTTTCATAATAATAACCATAGTCAATGTGATATCTAGAAAATCATGTGTTACAAATTGTGTTTATTCAAACATACCAGGGATTTCATTTATGGAAATATCTTTGTCCCAAGTTAAGTGAACTATGTACCATCCTGAACCTCTCGTGCAATTTTGTCTATGTAATGTAAAGAAAGTGTTTAATATGGGGTTCACAGTCCCTAGAACCCCTTCTCAATTTTAGTACATATTTTTTGGTTGGAATAAGGCCTAGTGTTCTCATGCCAGAAATCATGTACTAGTCCCTTCACTATTGCAATTCAATTCATGTCACAATGAGGTAACCTACCAGTGAAGGTCCACGAATCTGTTGGGACACCTCCGTCAAGGATATCTCATTTATTATAATAATTTCTAAGGGTTTTGATATTGAATTTCATGAGATGAGAAGTTTGTTGGAGAAAACAATGTTTTCTTGTGCTCTTGCTAACAATTGATTGTGACAAGAAACGTCAAGTTGCATTACAGTCTTTAGAATGAGATTTTTTACCAATTGTTTGAAAATCATCCACAAGGTTTCTAATAATATGATGACTTGTTTCTAAACTTTTTACTATTTTAATTCCTAAAATTTTCCTAACAACAGTAAAACATATATATTTTAACAAATCCAAAAATAATTGACATTTAGCGGCATCATATTTTGGTTGAAAGTATTCTTTCATGATTTTACAAGAATGATAACAAATAGTCTACTTAGGTAAATTACCTTCAAGTGATGATAGTCCACTTTCATCCACTTAAATGTATTTATAAGTTATTCAACACACACTACTAAATATAGGTAGGGATGATGAAACTGTATTCTGGCACTCTTGACCTCCATGTTGTTGAGTTAAAAAGGTTGCATTTTTTTCCCCTTCAATCACCGGTAGATAAATTATAGGAGGAGATTACATGACCATGAATAGTGTCTAGAACGTATGACTGTCAAAAAAGAGTTTGAAACAAAGGAACTTCTTCACCATAAGGTTGTGCACCAGTTTACTCTCTAATTTCATCCATTGTATAATCAGCTTCAAGCAAATCCTCCATTATCTAGTCATCCACAAAACCTTGCCTTGATGAGATAATGATTGGAGGTACAATATAAGTATGAAATGGATTGGTATCTATTGAAATCCTATGATTTTCTTCTGGTGATGGAGGATAAACAACATCGACATATATTTCGCTAGAAATTGGATTGGCCACTTCTGAAAGCATGTGTTTTGAAATATGTAACATTTCCTTTTCTCCTTTTTCATTTACCATTTCAATGGATTTTTCTTTCCTCAAAAAAATTATACCACGATTCCATAGGTTCCCGATGTTTAAAGAGAAAGAATGTCTTCCAAGGAAACCAAAACATATTTGTTTCGGTATTACACAATAAGAAAATTAACCATTCCAATTCCAATTACACAAATTTGTCCTTGTATTAGACAAGAAGACACAACTAAAAATTCCAATTCCAATTGGAAAAAATTGTCTTTCTATTACACAAGAAGACACAACTAATAATTTCAATTCGAATTGAACAATTTTTTCTTGGCATTCGACAAAAAAACACAACTGACAATTCTAACTGGACAATTTTTCCTTGGTATTGCACAAGAATACACAAAAAATAATTCCAATTCCAAATGGAAAAAATTATCTTGGTATTACAAAATAAGATACAACTAACGATTCCAATTCCAATTCAACAAATTTGTGTTGGTATTACACAAGAAGATAGAACTAACAATTCCAATTCCAATTCCAATTGGACAAATTTGTCTTGGTATTACACAAGATGACACAACTAATAATTCCAATTCCAATTACAAAAAAAATTCTTGGTATTACACAAGAAGACGCAACAAAAAATTCCAATTCGAATTGGATAAATTTGTATTGGTATTACACAAGAAGACATAGATAACAATTCCATTTCCAATTGGATAAACTACTGAAATATTTGTTTGATCCTCCTCCAACTGAGATAATTCTATAGTTACACATTGACCAATGGGGAGTGATATATGATCCCATCTATCAACCCAATGTGTTGATTCACAATCATCCATTCATTACTACTACATGGAAAACAAAAGAAAGAGAGTTTTCTTGTCCATATTTCAACTGTTGCAATGTTTGATGTTCAAATTGAATGGAATATACGAGTTCCCTATATTTGTTTTCATTCATAGCATTGTGATAGATATACATTGACCACCTCCCAAAAATATCTATGAACATGTCCTTTCCTAGATCGTTGGTCTTCACGAGTTTTTATTCCTTCTCCTATTACTGAAGAACACCATTCAAAAATGGATTTTTCATCTTGAATCAGAGAAGTAGTTGTGAAATTCATGTCTTGATTGAATAATTCTCTTTTTATGCATGTTCCTACTCCATCATGCTCTCCTTTCCCATTCCTAGACTTGAAATAGTTCCAAATATGTGGTACCTTGAGGTTTTTGTGCAACATACACAAGCATTTTTTAACTAGACCATGCAACAATATGACCAAATCTAATGTTCAACCATATGTATGTTCTTCTTCTGAAGATGATTTTAAAACAACTAAAATAAATGGTGTACATAGTCTAACTCATGGTACCGATCATCACTTATGTAGAAGTGTTTCTCCATCAATATAACTTTGTTTTCTTCATTACTATATGTTTCATGCTTGTAATTGACATGGACCATCATTATAACCTTATCTAAGTGATAATATCAGATTTGTTTGAATGTATGGGATGACCTAGGTTCTACTTTACATTTCCAACAAAACCCTACAAACCATTGTCCCTTTTGAATACCAAAAGGAAACATTGAGCAAAGAGTCCACAATGAAGTCTAACCCAAGATGGATTTATGGGTGACTGCAGGACCCATATGTCTACAATATTGGAAGGGAGGCTAGTGTGGGGATGTTAGACATGCTTTCTACCTCAATATTATCATATCCTGAACCTCTCATACAATTTTGTCTATGTAATGTGAAGAAAGTGTTTAATATGGGGTTCACAGTCCCTAGAACCCCTTCTCAATTTTAGTTCATATTTTTTGGTTGGAATAAGGCCTAGTGTTCTCATGTCAGAAATCATGTACTAGTCCCTTAACTGTTGCAATTCAATTCATGTCACAATGAGGTAGCCTACCAGTGAAGGCCCACAAATCTGTTGGGACACCTCTGTCAAGGATATCTCATTTATTATAATAATTTGTAAGGTTTTTGATATTGAATTTCATGAGATGAGAATTTTGTTGGAGAAAACGATGCTTTTTTGTGATGTTGCTAACAATTGATTCTGACAAGAAATGTCAGGCTGCATTACAGTCTTTAGAATGAGATTATTTACTAATTGTTTGAAAATCATCCACAAGGTTTCTAATAATATGATGACTTGTTTCTAAATTTTTTACTGTTTTAATTCCTAAAATTTTCCTAACAA
>ML804175.1:84703-101863 GCA_009831015.1 Picea engelmannii | reverse complement strand
GGGGTAAGGGTATACAAAAGAAGGCTAAAAAAATTGTAATTTCATACTTATATATTTATACGTGTTGCATAATAATAATAGCAGTTGTGTTACACAGACCATACTTAATATCACTCATTAAAAGGAATTCAAAGGGTAGGTTTACGAAGGTTAATTTCATCACTTAGATTTAACTCCTAGCTTCAACCCTTGCTCCAAGGAGTCGTTGTGAATGCAAAGAGCATGTTACCAGTCGAAGTAGCACATGCTTAGTTAGGAAAAGAGGACACTCTATGCTTGTAGTAGATAGGGTTACATAGAATACGCCCTATGTTTTTTTCTCAACAAACAAAAACCTTGGGTAAGAACCAGAGAGATGCACCACATGAAACTTGAATATATCGAAATTTCTACTGGGATTTATGATTCTTCTTTGCGTAACTTTAACTGAAGGGAAGAATCAAATTTAGGAGGAGAATAAGGTAAGTGGCCTTCCATAGGGTCAAAAATTCCAGTATCCCACTAAGGAAGATAACCCAAGAAAACTCACGCAATATACAGTCAATACTAAGAATCCAAACTATGCATTGCCGAAGAAACATTATCTTTGAAGGGCTCAGATAAAGGACTACCTTTCATACACATAAATTTTATTATAATATAGAGGGTTCCCTAAATTATTAACCAGAAGCTCTTACCTTGCTTAAAGCAGTTCCTAGTGGTAGTGGTCCACCAAATGTATTTCCACCAGAACAATCCAACATCATAAGCATTGGAGATACACAAAGAAAGAATCAATAGCTAGGGTAACCTCGAACACAGTCACATGACACAAAGAGCCAACATCAAGAATGAAACAATAGCCTCAGGGAAACCCCATATACTAGTCTAATGGCGATTAATGACGGTCTGTACCTAAGCGTCGTGGTTAGGGAAAGGTGGTGAAATTTCAGAGGGGAACATTAAAACGCACGATAGTCCTGAGGAGGTGCATTACATAATGCCTTAAATTGTTGGGTAGAGTCTATTACACCATTGTGAGTTTATCCATGATAATCTCGCCTCAGACCACAGAAAAATCATAATGACAGACAATCTATACTTTCGTTTTAATCCTTATCTCTACTTTAGTTAGAGTTCTTTTACGTTCATCGGATCTATTAATAAAGGAAAAACCTTATTCCAGAGTTAGTCTGGATGGGAACGACAATTAAGAATGAGTGAATAATATATATAACCAACCCTTAGTTACCTCCTTCCAAATCATAACACTTGGATGTAATGGATGTTACATTGATCGTAATTCGTTCATTAAGTATATGTCACCTACTCTCGAGGAAATTGCTTTTGTCACTTGATAATTTAAGTATGTTCATACGTTGATACCCCCCCCATAGTGTGACTTACTTGCGCGATCAGAAGTATAAATTATGGTGGCATATATATATAAATAGTTTTGTTGAGGCCATAAGTATAGTCTATGTTATGGTAGCATATATATATATATATATATATATATATATATATATATATATATATAAATAGTTTTGTTGAGGCTAGAAGTATAGTCTATGTCAAGGATAGATATAAATGCTTACATATTTGAAAATAGTCTATTGTTATGAATTTAAAGATATCAACCTCCCTTGAGGTTAAGTTTAGATAAAGTCTTTTAATCACCATTGTTAAAGAGATTTGGTAAGTATAAATGATGGATAAAAAGGAAGTATATAATCACCTTACAATGTATCAAAAAAGGTCTGACATGGATTATCCGTGGTAATTAAGTTTAATGTCCCTAAGGATTTTTTTTTTGTTTATCGAAAATTTAGGGAATCATTGCATATGAGAGTAAAGGTTACAGCACTTGGACCTTGAACAGGGCCAAATTAATTACTTATCACATATTCATGTCTATTAAAAAACTAACAAACCATTAGTGTTACAAACAAAAAACTCTTTTATGTTTTTTGTTAATCATGGTAGAACAGGATGACGGAGAAATCAGACTTGAGGGGAATCTTGAACAAAGGCCTCCTGATGATCTGAGATAGAATAGTGACTGAAGATCCCCTACTGAAGTTTTGGAAACGATGAGGAATCTCATTGTTGAGTTGCAGGTTTTCAAAGCAGACAATGAGAAATCATGGTTATTAGACATCAATAAGTATTTTCAGATATACAACTATTCTAGCAATATGAAGGTTAGAATGACCATTTATAATCTGAAATGAAAAGCAACATTTGGTGGCAAGACCTAAAATTGGCCAAGGGCCTAAAGGAGAAACATATGGAATGGTCAGACTTTAAGAAATACTTTAAGAATCAGTACCTATTTGAAAGTTACTATGAAAGAAAAACGAAAGAAGTTTATGAACTATGACTTGGTCAAATGACTATGGAAGATATGATAAATAAATTCCTAGAATTACTAAGGTACGTACCTTATATCGGGGAGGATAAAGTGAAAATCCAGCGGTTCCTAATCTTTCTACCATAGTCCTACAAGGATAGAATCGAATTTGATAATCCCAAATCCTTAAGTGAAGTGTTCAGAAAAGCCCGAATGTGTTATGACCAATACAAATAGTGGTCAGAATTTCCCAAGTCTTGGAAAGACCATATGAACCAATGGAAGAAAGGATACCAAACAGCTCCTTATCGGAATGCAGCAAAAATATTTCCAAGGAAATATTTTCACTCCAACAATCCAAACACTCAAGGAGGGGGTAAATAGGTAAATATGGGAAATAAGAAGTTTGGGGACAACCCCCATGAACCATTAAAATGTTGGGAATGTGGAGAACCTCATCTAAGGAGGAACTATCCACGTTTGATTTCAGCAACCAAAAATATTGTTCACAATATGCAGGAATCCTCTACGGTGGGAGATGTGGGAAAAAGCTTGCATCAGATAAATGCAGCCATGGATGGCCGATAAGTTGACAATCAGTCCTTTATGGTGGAAATCGAAGGCAAAATCAATAACACTCGTATTTTTGTTTTAATTGATCCTAGAGCTACATTGAGTTATATCACTCCTGGTATTGGGGAGTCAAAAAAACTTAAGAAAACAAGACATGTAAAATCTTGGCTGGTAGAATTAGCAACAAGAACGAAGATAAAAGTTGTCGACTTTATTTCTAATTATGAGTTTAGTTTAGGTGGTCAAAGCATAAAGACAAATCTGAACATTCTACCGTTAGGGTCTTATGATGTAATTATCATAATGGATTGGTTAGAAAAGCATAAAGCAGTGTTAGATTGTTATGAAAAATCACTTAAGTATAAAGACGAAAATGATATCGCTAGGACAATTCAAGGGATACAAAAACCTATCTCAGTTAGACAGATTTCAGGAATGCAATTCAAGAAATGCATGAGAAAGGGGTGTCAAGTTTATGACATCCAAGTAACAAACCTGTTAGAAAAAGGAAATAAACCCAACTTGGAGGATTTTGATGTTCTGCATGATTTCAAAGATGTGTTTGTTGATGAAATACATGAATTATCCCCAAGGAGGGAGATAGAATTTTCTATCGACCTACTACCTGGTTCAACCACTATCTCTAAGGCACCTTATCGAACGAGTTTGTCGAATTTAACAGAACTAAAAATTCAACTACAGGAATTATTGGACAAAGAATATATCAGACCGGGTGTTTCACCATGGGGAGCACCGGTCCTCTTTATGAAAAAGAAAGATGGAACTATGAGATTATGCATCGATTACAAACAGTTAAACAAGATCACTATTAAGAACAAGTATCGCTTACCTAGGACAAATGATCTGTTCGATCAAGTATGTGGGGAAAGGATTTTCTCGAAATTAGATTTATGATCTGGTTATCACCAACTTAGGATAAAATATGAGGACATAGGTAAAATAACCTTTCAAACGAGATATGGACATTACGAATTTGTGGTTATACCTTTCGGACTCACTAACGCGCCAACCACGTTTATGTGTTTAATGAACAGTATTTTCAATGAGTACTTGGACAAGTTCGTGTTGGTATTTATTGACGATATTCTAGTATATTCTAAAACAAAAGAAGAACACGAAAAACACTTAAGGATAGTTCTACAAACTTTAAGGAAGCACAAACTGTATGCTAAATTCGATAAGTGTGATTTTTATCAGAAGAAAATACAGTACCTAGGACATGTAATATCTTCAGAAGGCATTGGATTTGATCTTGAGAAAATAAGAGCCATCATGGAATGACCGATACCTAAGGATGTAGCAGACATCTGATCATTCATGGGAATCATCGGATATTACCACAGATTTATAAAGGGATTTTCCAAAATTTCTTACCTTATCACATCATTACAAAATAAGGGGACCAAGTTTAACTGGTCACAGAAGTGTCAAGACAGTTTTAATAGGTTAAAGGAATTGTTAACAACCACACCCATTTTAAAGCTAGAAAATCCAGAAAAAGACTTCACCGTTTGTGTAGATGCGAGTAAAGAAGGACTAGGTGGCATCCTAACTCAAGAAGGACACGTTATTTGTTATGAGTCCTGAAAACTAAAGGAACATGAACAAAATTACGTCACTCATGACTTAGAGTTAGCATCTATAATACACGCCTTAAAAATGTGGCGGCACTACATAATGGGAAGAATATTTCTATTATTGACAGATAACAGCAGTGTGAAATATGTGTTTAGTCAGCTGGACCTTAATGCAAGGCAAGCAAGATGGCTGGCCTTCTTGAGAGAATTTGACTTTGAGGTAAGACATATCAAGGGTAAGGAAAACAAAGTAGCTAATTATTTGGGCACAAGAGTTCATGGGTTTTTTGAAATAAACATTAGCAAGGGAAAAAACGATCTTGAACAGAGGGTAAAGGCTACAGGTAATAACGACGAAAATTACACTAAAATAGTGGCATAATTATAGAACACGACAAAAAATTCAGACAAAACATATCTGAGTGTGGACAGAAATGGGTTACTACGATTTAAAAACAAAATATACATACGAGATTTGACAGAGTTAAAGTTAACAGTTTTGGATGAAGTTCATAAGAAACCATATTCCGGTCATCTAGGATACCAGAAAACGATAACAACACTAAGAAAGTTATTTTATTGGCCTAATATGAAGACCGAAACAACAGAATACTTAGCAAAGTGTCAATATTGTCAATAGGAAAAAGCCGAACACCAGCATCCAGTCGGCCTATTACAACCCTTATCGATGCCAGAATGGAAATGGGAGACTATATGACTAGACTTTATTACAGGTTTTCCTAGAACTCAGAAACAAAATGATTCAATTATGGTGGTAATTGATAAACATAGTAAGTCTGCACACTTTATACCTGTAAAGTCTACTTTTAAAGCTATTAACATCGCTAAAATATTCATGAAAGAAATTTTTAGACTACATGGTATTCCTAAAAGGGTGATTTTGGATAAAGACGTAAAATTTACATCTGCTTTTTGGAAAGAATTGTTTGTAGGGTTAAATACTAACTTGAATTTTATCACGTGTTATCATCCACAAATGGATGGATAGACTGAACGAACAAACCAAATCATAGAAGATATTCTCCGCGTGTACGTAAGAACAAAACCAAGCAAGTGGGAAGACTACCTTCACTTTGTAGAATTTGCATACAACAATGGGTACGAAACTTCGGCTAAAATGAGCCCTTTTGAGGTACTGTATGACATAAAGTGTACGAATCCAATTAGCTGGGATAACCCAGTTGACAAAATCATGGTTGGACTAGAGATTCTCTAGGAAATGGAGAACATGATAAGAAAAGTACAACAGAACTTAAAAGAGGCACACGACAGACAAAAACGTTATGCGGACCAGAAAAGAAGACACTTGGAATTTCAAGTGGGAGACCATGTCTATTTAAAAGTCAAAGCTCAGAAAATTTCACTAAAGTTAGGGAACTATGCCAAGTTGGCACCCAGGTTTTGTGGGCCTTTCGAGATGTTAGCTCAAATTGGACCTGTAGCATACCAACTTGTACTTCCTGCCTATCTAAACATTCATAATGTATTTCATCTTTCTTTGTTAAAGAATTATGTTCACGACCCTACTCATATGATTGATTGGAAATTTGTGCAGGTGGAACCGAAAGGCCAATTCCATGCGAAACCTCTACGCATTCTGAACCGGAGAGAAATAGCACTTCAGAAAAGAGTCATCACCCAGGTAAAAGTGCAATGGAAGCACTTTAGCCCTAAAGAGGTGACACAGACCCGCCCAATACCTAGGCCATAGTCCACTATAGGATCGTTCAAAACCCTCCTCGAGCCAAAGCGGCTCCTTTGATTCCCTACTAGAACCTCAAATCTTTGATCCATAGGTCCTTTACCTCCACAACACCTTAAAACACGACCACGATCTTTTCCCGAAAAGTAATTTCGGGTTTCGGGACTTCCTGAGTCCTAATGTCGAGAGCCTCTACCTTCTCGATCCTCCGATCTCCGAAATTTTGAAATTCCGAAATGGCACTCAACGACGATTACCTCCCTGGGCCATATCTTTGGTCCATGTGACCACTCCTTCACATGACCATAGTCTTTTTTCAGGGTTTCCAATACCAAGAGCCCAACCCTTAGTCCTCGACATGGTCGAAGTGTCGAATGCCGAAATGCCGAAATGCCGAATTCCAGGCCTATGTGACCACTTGCCACGTGACCACACGCCTCTTTCGGAACTTCAGGATTTCCAACGTCAAAATGCCCCTGTTCCTTACCTTCAGGATTCCAGAAATCCCGAATACCAAATCTCCAAAATGCCACTCCCTGGCTTTCTCCTCCAAGGATTTCTTTTCCCTGGATTTTTTCATTTCACGATTTCGGAGTTTCAACACCAAGGTGTCCTCTCTATGGTCCTCTGAACTCCCGAAGTCCCGAACTCCAAAATATCGAAATGGCCAACCCTATCCCGTGACTTGATTCTCCTCTGAACATTTTTGGGATTTCACATTTCAGGTCTTCGTGAATCCTGTTGCTCCAATTTCTTGTCCTCTCGTACTTCTGGTATCCAAAATACTGAAGTACCGAAGCCTGAAATGCCACTATGGAGATTTCAACGAGATCGATGGTTGTGATCCTCCCTCGATCTGATGGCTCGCGTTCTTTCGGAACTTCGTGGGTTAAGAGTTCTGAACTCTTACCCCTTCATCTTTCGATAGCCAAAATACTGAAATCACCTTCCTTTCGGGGATTTCCCCGATGCCTCAATCGCTTCCACGTGTCCTCCTACTTCGACAGTCACGATCCTCTCTAGATTTTGTTGACCGCAAGAATCCACAACCTCGAAGTTCCTTACTTCCCGAAAACCTAATACTCGAACATCCAAAGCCTTACCTCCTTGTGCGATCTATGATTGAGATCTGCCTCGATCCGACGACTCCTTCTCTATCAATATTCTGTGGGTCAAGAGTCCCAAACTCTTACCCTTTGCATGCCCGGTACCCAGAGTGCCAAAATGCTGAAATTTCCGTCTATGTCCCTCTTGAACCAATGGCTACGATCCAACTGGATCGACAGCTTGCATCCTTTCAGGAATTTTCCTGATACCTTGACTTCTCACCACGTGTCCTCCTGTTCGATGGTCATGATGCTTTCGTTGTTTTGTGACTTTCACTATGAAGTTCCCTGATATCTCGTCATCGGAATTCTCAAAATGTCGAATCCCGAATCTCCAAAATCCTGAATGCCTTTGTCATTTCGGGACTTTGACGAACCTCTGCTCAACTCATGAACAACTTCTCCCAGATATGACGATGGTCGATGATCTATGCAAGATCTGACGTCTTATATCATCTTCTCATGTGTGCTCGCCTTCTTCCGCTACCTAGACATAAACCTGCAACGATCCAGATCTTCTCTTCGGCCTAATCCGATGGCAGCTGTGCTCCCTCTTGTGAGCTTCTGTTTCTTCCTGAACCTGGGAAGAATTCAACTTATCAAAAACCTCAGCCTTTGTCTCCTCTGTGAACCCTGTGAATTTGGGTCTCTCTTGCGTTCTAAGGACATTTTCCGTCCTAACCTTCCTCAGACTCAAACCCTCCAAAGGGTCTCCTTTCGGCCTATGCAACCTCTCGGCTATGGTTTGTGTATGAGAGTACTCTCCCTCCTGAGCTTTATTCTCTTTGAAGCCTCGAAGGATTCTTCAGCCTATGCACTCCTTGCAGGTCTTTGTCCCTCCTGTACCTTGATTTCTCTGAACCCGTGGAAGGATTCTCGACTCCTACACCCCTTGCAGAGTCTCTGCACGCATGAAGGTGCTATCTGTCCTAAGCTTGTCTGTTTCTCAGGCCTCTAAGGGACTTCACCCTTTTTTCCTTCTCCCTCAAATGGAGAATCTAATGCCCTCTTGGTAGTCTCTTTCTCAAGCAACTCCTTGCTAAGTCTGCAGGGTGTTCAACAACCCTATGAAGATCCTCTCCTGGACTCTTTTCTGTTCCAGAACTCAAAAGAGTTCTTTCCTGTGCTATATCTGCACATCCACTCAATGCCCTCCTGGCAGAGCTTCCAGAATCTTGCAGTGATTATGATTTCTCCTTGAACCCACAATGGAGTTCTCCTCTGCACTCTGTGCCTATGCTCAATTCCCTCCTGGAAGATCTCTATAAAATCCTCAGAAATTCTATATCCTTCTGAACTTGAACTAGAGTTCTTCTCTTCAATGCAACCGTTCACCTGCTCAATGCCCACCTGACAGATCTCTATAGAACTCCTTGGATATTTTGTCTTCTACTATGTCCTCCTCTGCATAGTATCACCTCCAAGGTATTTAGCAACCTTGAGGTCTTCCTCTGAGTCAATGATTTCACTTGGTGTTCCCTCCTATCATGTCCTTGTCCAAATTCTGCAGAATTGGAAGTGCTCTCTAAGCACTGACTATCAGAAGCCACAATGTCCTTTCATGCCCTCTTGGCATAAAGCCTCAAAGAACTCCAACCTGAAATTAAAGAACTCTACAGATAGAAGAACCTATCTGTCCCTGTAAACGCACATCTACAACATACATTCACAGCATAAATAGAACACACATAGACATTCACACAACATAAACAATATGTAGGAAAAACTGCTATGGTTTGTATTAATATCAAATGCCTCTTTTACAGTTGTTCCTGAGCTCAGACTTTGATAGAGTTTCGACTCCTTCTCTCTGCTCTCTTCTCTATCTCAAAATAAGATCATCTAGATATTTTACATGAGGGGGCTCTTTGAGCTCTTCCCTCCAAGCTACCTACTCTATTCAATTACATTGAATTTAAAATTAATGGTTGTCTTGTCCAGATCAGAGTTAGATTCATCCTTACAACCATTTAAGGAAACTTCTACCTAAAACCTGCTCAAAGGCACAATTTTGGCTCTAACAACCTTGCAAATATTAAATGCGCTTAATTCAAATTCAAAATATGAGAGGGCTGGCGCTTCTCTTCCTTGAATGCACTGAGTGGGATGGCTGGCTGGTGCATATATGGCTTTGGAGAAATTCTCCTGCATCATACTCCTCTGCTGCAAAATTCATGAGCTCCTGCTCATGAGCTCTCCACCCTAGATGTTGAAATCCTCCTGGATCCCAAACAACTTTTTGGATTTGTTTCTCTGCTCCATCTCTCTGTTGTTGTTGCTACTGCTTCCACTACTCTGTTGCTATTGTTGTCTCCCTTCTGCTCAACTTCCTCCTGCTGGCAGTCTCTTGTGTTGACTTCAACATCAACTTCTTGATCTTCTTGATCATTTCGTCCAGCTGCTATCCTGGCTAGCTTTGTTCATGTAGTCTCCCCTGCTACAATTTCTTTCTGCAAATGGGCAGATCATCATGATCTCCCTTGTCATATTTTTCATCTCTTATGGCCTTGACCTACCACTCTGCTGCAAATTTCATCTTTGCAGTCTCCTCATTGAGCTATTGCTCAGCTTCCCCTTCTGACACTTAACTTCTGTCAGTTCTTCTGCTGGTGCATCTCCAACTCTCTCTAGCTGCTCCTTAGACTGGAATTTTCCTTCATCTACCTCCAACTTGACTTGTTGGATGTGCAAGCTCTGCACCTTCACCCTTCTCTACAGGGCTTCAATCTGCTCACACAGATCAACAAATCTCATGTTGTCTGCTTCCTCTTCTTCTTCTTCTACTGCAAGCTTTAGTGTTGTAGTCTTTTTAGCTTCCTGGCTGAAAATGTTGAACCATTCCTCAAAATGATCTTCTCCTTCTTTTGCTTGGGCAGTCATCAGTGGCTACTCCACTTCTTCTTCCATGACAGTCTCTATTGGTTGTCCTTCTGTTGTTGTTGCATCCACAACACAGGTTTTATCCCCAACTGAGCTAAGTGGCAGGAATACCCAAATTCCTCCAATCATCAGAATTCTATTATGATCTTCTCTCTCTGTCAACTCCTATGGCTGATATGAACTCACCTTTGAGGTCATCTGTTCTCCCTTTCCCTCCTGGAAATATGGGATTTCCCTGTTGTCCTCTTGACAGTCTGTGAGATCCTCTGATCCCATATTATTGCTCATCTTTCAATCGCTGAGATCTTCTGCTGATCTCTTTCCATTTCCCTCCTAGCAATATAAATTCCCCTCGCTGTCTTCCTGATAGTATATGAGATCCCGCAGTGATCTCATTTCATTTCCCTCCTGGCAATGTGAAACTCCTCGGCTGTCCTCTTGACAGTCTATGAGATCTCGTAGTGATCTCATCTCATTTCCCTCCTGGCAATTGGGAGTTTATGTTCTACCCTCTTGGCAGTCTTTGAAATCTTCAGCTGATCTCAATTCATCCTCATCACTGATATTTATCCCAGCTTTTGGTTCACATACTTGAACCATCTCATCTTTTGGTTCGTTCAGGTTTTCAACATGCCTCAACCATCCTTTTAACAACCTTTGTTGTCTTCTAGCCAAAAATTCCTTGACTGGCCATTTAGATTTCCTCTTCATGGGCCATTCATATACCTAATGTGATTTAGCATCCTCCTGGATCCGCAATGCAAGAGTTTCCATTCTCCCTCTAATCTCGGTGAGGTATTTATCTATCGCAGCATTCTCCTACTACTGATGGATCTTATTTCCACTGCGTCCATGGCCTTCAGTAGACATCTTCCTGTTCCTGTCTACCCTCCTGGAAAACCTACTGTTGTTACTCTACAACTCTGAGTGCTTCCAGATTTCTCATACAGCCCTCTGACTGTCTTCCTGACTGATGTGTACCTGCTAGCAATCACCACAGAGTTCTAGTACTCTACCTTCCTTTTCCTGTCTCTGCAAGATACCTCTGATACCAAACTGATGTGTACCATAGTTTTTCCTTCCTGCTCTCTCTGCCTGAAATATACAAACAGAGTCAAGCTCTTATACCACAAATGACGCAGACCCACCCGACACCTGGGCTAGAGTCCACTATAGGATCATTCAAAAACCTCCTCGAGCCAAAGCGTCTCCTTTGTTTCCCTACTGGAATCTTAAATATTTGATCCACAGGTCCTTTACCTCCACACAACCTTCAAACACGACCACAATCATTCCCCGAAAAGTAATTTCGGGTTTCGAGACTTCCTGAGTCCTAATGTCGAGATCCTCTTCCTTCTCGATCCTCCGATCTCCAAAATGATGAAATGTCGAAATGCCGAAATGGAACTCAACAATGATTACCCCCCTAGGCCATATCTTCGGTCCATGTGACCACTCCTTCACATGACCACAGTCTTTCTTCGGGGTTTCCAATATCAAAATCCCAACCCTTAGTCCTCGAGATGGTCGAAGTGTCGAATCCTGAAATGCTTAAATGGCGAATTCTCGGCCTATGCAACCACCTACCCCATGGCCACATGCCTCTTTAAAAACTTCGGGATTTCCAACATTGAAATGCCCCTGTTCCTTGCCTTTGGGATTCTTGAAATCCCAAACCCCGAATCTCCGAAATGCCTCTCCTCGACTTTCTCCTCCAAGGATTTCTTTTCCCCGGATTTTCATGTTTTGCGATTTCAAAGTTTCAACGTCGAGGTGCTGACTCTCTGGTCCTCTAAACTCCTGAAGTTCCAAACTATGAAATGATGAAATGGCCGACCCTATCCCGTGACTTGACGCTCCTCCGAACGTTTTTGGGATTTCACGTTTCGGGTCTTCGCGAATCCTGTTGCTCCAATTTCTTGTCCTCTCGTACTTCTGGTATCCAAAATACCGAAGTACCGAAGCCTGAAATGCCACTATCACACTTTCAATGATATCGATGACTGTGAGCCTCCCTCAATCCGACGGCTCCCGTTATTTTGGAACTTCATGGGTCAAGAGTTATGAACTCTTACCCCTTCATCTTTTGGTAGCCGAAATACCGAAATCACCTTCCTTTTAGGGATTTCCCTGATGCATCGATCTCTTCCACGTGTCCTCCTACTTGGACAGCCACGATCCTCTCAGGATTTCACTGACCACGAGAATCCACAACCTTGAAGTTCCTTACTTCCAGAAACCCCGATACCTAAACTTCTGAAGCCTTACCTCCTTGCGCAATCTACGACTGAGATCTTCCTCGATCCGACAGCTCCTACTCTATCGGGATTCTGTGGGTCAAGAGTCCCAAACTCTTACCCTTTGCATGCCCAGTACCCAGAGTGCCAAAATGTCGAAATTTTGGTCTATGTCCCTCTTGAACCAATGGCTATGATCCAACTAGATCAACGACTTGCATCCTTTCAAGAATTTTCCTGATACCTTGACTACTCGCCATGTGTCCTCCTATTTGATGGTCACAATGCTTTCGCTATTTCTAGACTTTCACTGTGAAGTGCCCCGATCTCTCGTCATCGAAATTCCCAAAATGTCAAATCCTAAATTTTTGAAATCTCAAATGCCTCTTCCATTTCGGGACTTTGACGAGCCTCTTCTCAGCTCATGTGTGAGCTTAACTCACTCACACCTTCTCCCAGATCTGATGATGCTCGAGGATCTGTGCAAGATCTGATGGCTTAGATCTTCTTCTCCTATGCGCTCTCCTTCTTCCACTACCTAGACGTAAACCTACAATAGTCTAGATCTTCTCTTCAGCCTCATCCGACAATAGCTATACTCCCTCTTGTGAGCTTCTGTTTCTTCCTGAACATGGGAAGAATTCAACTTATCAAAGACCTCAGCCTTTGTCTCCTCTACGAACCCTGTGAATTTGGGTCTCTCTTGCGTTCTAAGGACATTGTCCCTCCTAAGCTTCCTCAGACTCAAACCCTCCAAAGGGTCTCCTTTCGGCCTCTGCAACCTCTCGGCTATGGTTTGTGTATGAGAGTACTCTCCCTCCTGAGCTTTATTCTCTTTGAAGCCTCGAAGGATTCTTCAGCCTATGCACTCCTTGCAGGTCTTTGTCCCTCCCATACCTTGCTTTCTCTGAACCCGTGGAAGGATTCTCGACTCCTACACCCCTTGCAGAGTCTCTGCACACATGAAGGTGCTATTTGTCCTGATCTTGTCTATTTCTCAGGCCTCTAAGGGACTTCACCCTTTTTTCCTTCTCCCTCAAATGGATAATCTAATGCCCTCTTGGTAGTCTCTTTCTCAATCAACTCCTTGCTAAGTCTGTAGGGTGTTCAGCAACCCTATGAAGATCCTCTCCTGGACTCTTTTCTGTTCCAGAACTCAAAAGAGTTCTTTCCTATGCTATATCTGCACAACCACTCAATGCCCTCCTGGCAGAGCTTCTAGAATCTTGCAGTGATTCTGATTTCTCCTTAAATCCACAATGGAGTTCTCCTCTGCACTCTGTGCCTATGCTCAATGCCCTCCTGGAAGAGCTCTATAGAATCCTCAGAGATTCTATATCCTTCTGAACTCGAACCAGAGTTCTTCTCTTCAATGCAACCGTGCACCTACTCAATGCCCACCTGAGAGAGATCTATAGAACTCCTTGGAGATTTTATCTTCTACTATGTCCTCCTCTGCACAGTCTCACCTCCAAGGTATTTAGCAACCTTGAGGTCTTCCTCTGAGTCAATTATTTCACTTGGTGTGCCCTCCTATCATGTCCTTGTCCAAATTCTGCAGAATTGGAAGTGCTCTCTAAGAACTGACTATGAGAAGCCACAGTGTCCTTTCACGCCCTCTTGGCATAAAGCCTCAAATAACTCCAACCTGAAATTAAAGAACTCTACAGATAGAAGAACCTATCTGTCCCTGTAAACGCACATCTACAACATACATTCATAGCATAAATAGAACACACATAGACATTCACACAACATAAACAATATGTAGGAAAAACTGCTATGGTTTGTATTAATATCAAATGCCTCCTTTACAAGGTGTTCCTGAGCTCAGACTTTGATAGAGTTTCGACTCATTCTCTCTGCTCTCTTCTCTATCTCAAAACAAGATCCTCTAGATATTTTACATGAGGGGGATGTTTGAGCTCTTCCCTCCAAGCTACCTACTCTATTCAATTACATTGAATTTACAATTAATGGTTGTCTAGTCCAGATCGAAGCTAGATTCAACCTTACAGCCATTTAAGGAAACTTCTACCTAACGCCTGCTCAAAGGCACAGCGTTGGCTCTAACAACCTTGCAAATATTAAATTCCCTTAATTGAAATTCAAAATATGAGAGGGTTGTTTCCTCTCTTCCTTGAATGCGCTGAGTGGGTTGGCTGGCTAGCGCATAGCTAGCTTGGGAGCGATGCTCCTGCATCAAGAGGCCACTTAGGAGTTGGAGGGAGATTTATAGAAATCCCATCCAATATTGTTCCAAGAAAGGAACAAACACTGAGGAAAGTGTTTTATTGAAGGGGGAAAGGATATAGCATCCCAAAAAATAAATTATTTTTAAGTTTGAAATTTCTTAGGAAATATTTTCCATTTTTAGTAAATTAGAAATTTGGAAAACAATTTCCGTTTATGGAAATTCTGAATTTCGAATTTAGTTAATTGTAATTAATTATTATGGCTATTGGATAGATATCTGATTTGACCCAACTAACTACTTGACTATGACACTTGTATGAGACAAAATATTTTATAATTATTGTTGAAGGAAAAATGGAACAACCATGTTAAAATCAATTGACCATGACTCCATAAGTGGGGAACATGTTGGAACTACCTAAGGGATGATTGTTACAAGTGGAAAATTAATAATTTAGCCATTGGCAGCCCCTAAAAAGTAGGGATTTGGAAAGATGTGAAAATTCCCAAGGGGGAAAAATACCTAGGCCCAAATGACTTTTGCATATATGGCATATGGGAGGAGGCAGGACGTTGCCTAGTATGTTGGGGAAAAGGGAATTATCTCTTGTTGTTATGAGCACTGTATTCTGAGTGTGAGGCAAGGAGAAGTAGTTGAAACTGAAGAATTATTGTTGAGGAGAGGTTCTGAGTTTTCCCTCAATGTCCTAGAATCCAAATATATCGAAGGCATCCAGATCCCGTAGAGAGACCAAGAAGGTTTTATTAGTATCAATTGACAAAATAAAATAACTACAAAAAAATTATTACGCAAATGAATTTTTTAGAGTATACTTAGTTGATGGATTTTAGAAATAGATTCCATCCTTCCTCCTTGTATCCAGGGAAAGGTTGTTGCAGAATCGAAAGGGTGGAGAGGGCTAAGAGTCGCATGATGGGTACCCTCGCAGTTAAACATGGCCCCATCATTAGATTGTAGCAAACAAAGTTTGAATCATTCATTTTCAGAAAAGAAGTGAATAATCATATGCTAAACAAAAATAACTAATAAGTACTGTACATTACTAAATGTGACTTGTAGGGTCTCCCTTTTTACCACAGAGTAAGAGTTCCTAACTATTTTTAATTTGGTTCGGAATCAAACGGAATGAAATCACAGATAGAATCTTAAGAAAATGGGAGATCCTTCCCTTGAAACAATTTTAAAATAATAACAAAATAGAGTTAGACATCCAAGACTATTGGACCACAGGCGAGGGTAACTCCTCGACCATACTCGAGAACTTCAGGGTAAGGGTATACAATAGAAGGCTAAAAAAATTGTAATTTCATAGTTATATATTTATACGCATTACAAAATAATGATAGCGGTTGTGTTACACAGACCATACTTAGTATGACTCATTAAAAGGAATCTAGAGGGTAGGTTTGCAAAGGTTAATTTCATCACTTATATTTAACTCTTAGCTTCAACCCTTTCTTTGAGGAGTCATTGGGATTGCAAAGAGCATGTTACCGATCGAAGTATCACGTGATTAGTTAGGCAAAGTGGAAAACCTATTGTGGCGGTAGATAGGGTTACAAAGAATATGCCTTATGTATTTTTCTCAACAAACAAAAACCCCGGGTAAGCACCAGAGAGATGCACCACATGAAACTTGAATAGATTGAAAATTTTACAGGGATTTACGATTCTTCTTTGCGTAAACGTAACTAAAGGGGAGAATCAAAGTTAGGAGCAACATAAGGTAAGTGGCCTTCGATACGGTCGAAGAGTCAAGTATCCCACTAAGGAAGATAACCCAAGAAAACTCACGCAATATACATTCAATACTAAGAATCCAAATGATGCATTGTCCAAGCAACATTATCTTCGAAGGGCTCAGATAAAGGACTACCTTCCATACACAGAAATTTTATTATAATACAGAGGGTTCCCAAAATTATTAACCAGAAGCTCTTACCTCACTTAAAGAGGTTCCCCGTGGTAGCGGTCCACCAAACTTATTTCCACCAAAACGACCCAACATCATAATAATTGGAGATATACACAAATCCAACATCAAGAATGAAACAATAGCCTCAGGGAAACCCCATTTACTAGTCTAATGGCGATTAATGATGGTTTGTACCTAAGCACCGTGGTTAGGGCAAGGTGGAGAAATTTCTGAGGGGAACATTAAAACACGTGATAGTCCCAAGGAGGTGCATTACAGAATGCCTTAAATGCTTGGGAAGAGTCTATTACACCATTGCGATTGTATCCAAGATAATATTTCCTCGGACCACGAAAAAATTGTAAAGATAGACAGTTTGGACTTTCGTTTTAATCCTTATCTCTAGTTTGGTTAGAGTTATTTTACATTCATAGGATCTGTTAAGAAAGGAAAACCTTATGCCATAGTTAGTATGGATGGGAACGACAGTTAAGCATGAGTGAATAATTTATATAACCAACCCTTAGTTACCGCCTTCCAAATCATAACACTTGCACGTAATGGCTGTCACATTGATC
>ML804175.1:30996-77375 GCA_009831015.1 Picea engelmannii | reverse complement strand
TAGGATTTGAAATGCCCACAATAACGAGCTACTAATTTTGAACAATTTCCCAATTTCAGGGAACTTTTGTTGGCCTTCACTTTCAAGAATACATGATCACCCACTTTAAATTCCAATGTGAATTTTTCCCTTATCACCATAGTTTTTCTTCCTATCTTGAGAAACCTTTAAATTCTTCTTTATTTTTGACATTTTCTCTTCCATTTCCCTGAGAAAATATATCCCAACCACTCCTCTATCTGCTAGATTGTCCCAGTTTATAGTTGTGTTTCACTTTCTTCCATAAAGTGCCTCAAAATGGGCTCATCTTTAGAGATGCTTGGTACCCATTGTTATAAGAAAACTCTACCAAGTGTAGGTAGTCTTTCCATTTTGATGGTTTATCCATCACATACATCTTCAACATATCCTCAATAACTTGGTTTACCCTCTCTGTTTGTCCATCTAATTCTAGATGATAAGTCGTGCTAAAATTCAAATTTGTTCCAAATACTTTAAATAATCCTCTCCACAATTTTGATGTAAACTTTGGATCTCTGTCAGACACAATTTTTTTGGTATACCATGCAATCTATCAATTTACTTCATATAAATATCAACAACGTTAGTGTCAAGCCCTAAATAGTGCCTCATTACCTCCTTAATTGGGGCATATTACATTATTAATGTTATTTTATTTATGTCGGCTTGAGTCCTTTAGTTGTAATTGTACCTCCTAGTCTCCTATATATACCAAGGAGACATTTTCATTTGGAATCATCTTATATTTGGACATTTATGTGGGGTATAAGGAGGTTTCCCCCTCGAAGAGGCTTATTTCTTGAAATTCTCTCTTTTGCAAGGCGTTGAGTACTTATTCTGAGGTTTTTATATGCTATATTGATATTTGGCTCTTAACATATGGTATCATAGCTCAAGGTTTTGGGGTTTCACTGCTACATCTGATACACCTTGGCATTTTTTCTATAACTTTTTTTATACAACGTTTCAAAAGGCATGGCTTGGAGGATATTTACTAGATGGATCAAGGTACGTTGGGTTAAATTTCATCTCTTGAGGCCTTATACTTTCAGAGATACATCTTGTGTACAGTAGGGTTCTGGAATCATCCTGAATTTAGTCATTGTGTAATTTTCACTATAAAACATTTTCTATAAAGTTTCAGACCCTGAAATGCAAAGGCTATTCACATAAATAAGTAAGGTATATGTGGTAAAAATTTCAATTTCTGGTTCATCTTACATTTGTAGATACACCCTGTGAAACATAGGGTATTTGACTAGTCTCAAACAGGTGTAATGGGTAAAATAACCATAATTGTTTCCTAGAGTATCCAAATTGAGTGAGACAAATTTCATTGGATAGAGGACAGTCCTTAGTATTTCTGGTACGAGTTCCAGAATTTTATATCCATTATTTTGTGTGGGGCATTCTATACAAGTGAGATATCCTCGAAAGGAAAAAAATCAGCAAGTTGTGGGTAAGTTACTGTAAATTCCAATTGACACATCCAATTTTGATCATACCTATGGAATTGCAGAGAAGAAATATCAGAGAAATACAAAAAAGAAAATGGCATACCCAGAAGGGGCGAAATTTTGAAGATAGAATAAAAGGAAGATTGTTTAGAAGAAACACCTCAAAATCAAGCTTTAAAGTGATACTTGGCCAACATGCCACTAAAAAAGGGAACTTCTACACAAAATAATCCTACATACAGTACTACTTAGACTGTTGATGAAGGTGAAGAAATGTGTAGGGACATAAATGATTTACAAAATAAGAAAGTAACAAAAGATGAACTACAAGAGATGATAGATTCAATGAAAGCTAAGTTGGAGGCAATAAATACTAACATGGATGGTTTAAAAGGGGAGATCATGGAAGGATTGAAAATTTTCCTAATAGAGAGGACACCTGAAAGTGAAAATGTATCCCATGAAACTCATGATGAGGACACAAGGAAGATGAATCAAGAATGGAGAAACTCTAACTTTGGGTTGAAGACCAACCACTTTCCTACGATTGATATGAGGAAGTTTGATGGCAAGGATCCAATCACATGGATACTTTAGATGGAGAAATTATTTGATCTACACAATGTGCCACATACACAAAAGGTACGAATTGCTTCTTTATATTTAGAACCCAATCAATTTGTGTGGTATCAATGGATTTGTTCTCACAAATCACTCGTCACTTGGACAATTTTCACGGAAGAAATGATAGAACACTATGATTCTACAAGGAGCAATACCTTCTTTATCCAATTGATAAATCTCAAACAAAAGGGTTCAGTTACAGAGCACATTGAGAACTTCCAAAGATTGAATATAAATTTAACAGATATTCTAGATGAGCACTTGATTGATTTATTCATTGAAACTTTAAGGGATAACATTCAACATGAGGTTCATCTTTTGGAACCCAAATCATTGGAGAATGCATTTAGGGTGGTAATAAATGTTGAAAGTAAAAATACGGCTATGGCTACTAGAAGGACCACTCCTAACACCTATCAAGAGAATAATGTTCCTTCTTCTAAAACACCTCAACCTACTAGGTTGACACCTCAACAATTAGAGGAAAGAAAGGAAAAACGTTTATTCTTTAATTGTGACAAAAAGTACAATAAGGGACATAAATGTGGTGAGAAGAAATTATTCTACATAGATTGTGAAGAGGAAGAATAACAAGAACAAGAACACGGACCATCTCAAGATGAAAATGTAAACGTGATTTCTTCTGAAGAGTTGAATCACATGCTATCGTGTAATGCATTGGTTGGAATTAGCACTCCTCAAACCCTCAAGATCGAAGGATATATCAAAAAGAAAAAAAGGTAATAGTCCTAATTGATTCTGGTAGTACTCATAATTTCATTCACTATAAATTATCCAACGTTCTCAATTGCTTCGGATATCCAACACCATATTTTCAATTAATGATTGCAGATGGAGGAACTATCAATTTCTCAGGAAAATGTATTAAGATCAATCTTACTATGGGGGAATATATAATGAATATTCCAATGACTTCTATACCCATGGGTGTTGTTTATGTTGTACTAGGAATCCAACGGTTGCAATCATTAGGAATAGTGGATTTTAATTTTCAATAATTTTTCATGAAATTTTCATTGGAAGGAAAAGAAATTGAGTTAAGAGGTATCATATGGAAACTCAATAAGGTGATAATCTCCAATGGCATGAAAAAATTATTGAAAAAGGGGCATCAAGGTGTAATTGTACTACTATGCTCACTAGATGTCCAAACATCTAAGACATCTATTCCCCTAGATCTCCAAGGGATCATTGATAGCATTCCAAAGTATTTGACGATATTCCCAAAGGTATTCCACCCACTCGAAATCATGATCATGATATTCACCTAATTCTTGGGAGTGTTCCTCCTAACATCAGGCCATACAGATACCCTTATGCCTAGAATAGTGAAATTGAGCACATGGTTGAAGAAATGTTAGAGGCTAGCATTATTAGACCTAGCCAAAGTTCTTACTTTGCACCAGTGGTAATGGTATTCAAGAAATATGGTTCATGGCATACGTGTCCATATTATAGAGAGATCAACAAGATAACTATTAAAGATAATTTTCCCATTCCCTTCATTCATGAATTGTTATATGAACTACATGGAGCAATCCGTTTCACAAAGTTGGATCTCTGTTCAGGGTATTCTCAGATTAGAATGAAGGAAGAATATATCCCAAAAACAACACTATGACCTCATGAACGCCATTATGAATTTTTGGTCATGCCTTTTGGCCTTACAAATGCACCTTCCACATTCCAAGGGTTTATGAATTCCATTTTCAAGCCCTTCCTTCGAAAATTTGTGTTAGTATTTTTGATGATATACTAATCTATAACAAATCTTGGGAGGATCATGTGCGACATGTTGACAAGGTGCTACAACTACTAAAGGAGAAACAACTATATGCCAAACCATCCAAATGTTTCTTTGGGGTGAAGGAGGTGGAGTATTTGGGTCATATTGTATCTCATGAAGGTGTCAATGTAGACCCTAACAAGATTAAGGCCATGATGGACTGGCCAATTCCCAAAACATTGAAGAATATTAGAGGATTTTTGCATTTGACAGGTTACTACCACAAATTGTTTCGGCAAATATAACACCTTTAACAACACTAACTAAGAAGGATGCATCTTCATGGACTTGAGAGGCAACTAAATATTTTGAACAACTTAAAGAGGTGATGTGCAAAGCTCATGCCTTGACCACTCCAGACTTCACAAAAACCTTTATTGTAGAATGTAATGCCTCTGGAAATGGAATTGGTGTTTTCCTAATGCAAGAAGGAAGGCCCCTGGATTTTGAAAGTCGGTCACTCAAGGGAAAGGACTTACACAAACCCATTTATGAGAAGAAAATGACGGAAATACTACATGCATTGAATAAATGGAATCCTTACCTATTAGGTAGGCACTTTAAGATCAAAACAGATCATGATAGTATTAAATACTTCTTGGAACAAAGACTATCTTCAGAAGAACAACAAAAATGGGTGACCGAGGTATTGGGTTATGATTTTGAAATCGTCTATAAAAAAGGGAAGAAAAATGTTGTGGCAGATGCACTCTCAAGAAAGGATGAATATGTTGAGGCCTTTCTATATCTTATCTCAATCATCCAACCCAATTGAATAATATAAGCAAGGGATGAATGGAAGAATGACGAAAAAATGTGGACTCTCATTCAATGGTTGCAATAGGATTCCAGTGCATCAGATACATTTACATGGAAAAATGATTCACTATGGTAGAAGGATCACTTATATTTATGTAAGAACTCCAAACCAAACAAAAGGTACTATTGGAATTTCACACCTCTCCAGTAGGAGGGCACTCGGTATTTTTGAAAACCTACCATAGGGTGAAGAAGGAATTTTTTTTGGATGGCCCTAAAACTGATGTTCAAAGGTTTTTCATAGAATGTTTGGCTTTCCAACAAAACAAGGTGGAAAAAATTAAGACCCCAGGTCTTTTACAACCCTTAGCCATCCCAAGTCAACGCTGGGAGGAGGTTTCCATGGATTTCATAACAGGGTTACCAAAGTCTTAAGGAAAGAGTGTCATCATTGTGATTGTTTATAGACTCACCAAGTATGCACACTTTTTTGCACTCTCTCATCCCTTCAAATTCAGTACAGTTGCCACCGCAGTCATGGAGACAGTTCAAAAGCTATATGGTAGCCCAAATATTATTGTAAGTGATAGAGATCCCATCTTCACTGGAAAGTTTTGGACAATTTTTTTTTCTTATTTGGGTACTCAATTAGATCATAGCTCATCCTATCATCCTCAATATTATGGACATAGTGAACAAATGTTTGGAAGGCTACCTTCATTTCTTTGTCTCTGATAAACAAACACAATGGATCAAATGGTTACCCTTGGTAGAATGGTGGTATAAAACTTCCTTTCATACTGCAACAAAAATGACACCATTTATGGAACTCTATGGATACCACCCTCCTTCCATCACTTCTTATATAAAATCAAAATCTAAGGTTCAAGAAGTGGAAGATCACATCGAGCATCAAAACCAAGTTTTCCAAATCTTAAAGGACAACCTGACCATGACACAAAATTGCATGAAATAACAAGCATATCAACATCGTAGTGAAAGAAATTTTGAAGTAGGGGATTGGGTGTTTTTAAGACTACAACCATACAAACAAATTTCCCTGAAGCAAGACAAGAAGGATAATAAATTATCACCAAAGTACTATGTCCCTTATAAGGTGTTTCAAAAGATTGGTACTATGGCATACAAATTGGAGTTTCCTGCATCTTCATGAGTACACCGAGTTTTCCATGTTTCATGCTTAAATAAGTTTATAGGTGACAAGATCCTAGTTCAAACTATATTGCCAAAAATTGAGGAGGAAGGAAAAATCGTATTGGAGCCTGAAGCCATCACTGACACAAGAATTCGTCAGCTAAGGAATAGATCCATTTGAGAGTATCTCGCTAAATGGAGGAAACTATCGGTTGAAGATTTCACTTGGGAAGATGAGTCTTTTATACAGAATCATCCATAGCTACTCAAGTGTTGTGGACAACACTTATCTTAAGGGGAGGGGCATGTTAAGCCTTAATAGTGGTTCACTACCCCTTAATTGGGGCATATTACATTGGTAATGTTTTTTTTATTTATGTCGGCTTGAGTACATTAGTTGTAAATGTACCTCCTAGTCTCCTATATATACCAAGGAGAAATTTTCACTTGGAATCATCTTGTATTTAGACATTTATGTGGGGTATAAGGAGGTTTCCCCCTCGAAGAGGCTTATTATATAAAATTATACCTTTTTCAAGGAGTTCAGTACTTATTCTGAGGTTTTTCTATGCTATATTGATATTTGGTTCTTAACAGTTAGCTACCTTGTGAGTGATCTTCACTGGAATGAAATGGGTATCTTTGGTAGGCTTTTCCACCACTTCCATGATAGAATCATGTTCCTTTCTTGTTTTAGGAAGTTTGGTGAAGAATTCCATTGTTACCACTTCCCATTTCCACTCAAGGATGGGTAATGGTTGCAACAACCCCACTGGGTGTCTATGATCAGCCTTGACCTTTTAACACTCCAAACATTTGACAATGTACTCAACAATTGTTTTCTTCATTCCTAGCCAATAATATTAGCTCTTGACAACTGAAAAAGTTTTATTATACCATGGGTGCCCAACATAGGGTACATTATGCATTTCTTTCAATATCATATTATTCAATTCCTGGGAATTTGGCACATAATGTATGCCTTTATACTTGATAATTCCATCAATTCCCAACTTGTAATATTCAACCTTTTGCTTCCGATTACCTTGTTGTAATTTTGCTATTAATTTCATGTATTGTAAATCTGATTTTTCAACCTCTAATATTTTGTCTTTCAAATCGGATTGGTACATGCTAATGGTTGTAGCATGCAACTCATGCACTCTTCCGTTCAATGCATTAACCAACCTTTTCTCTTTCCCTTTGATATTATTTATGTCAAAGTCATATTCACTAAGAAATTCCAACCATCTACTTTGCCTAGAATTTAGAGTTGCTTGTCCAAATAAATATTTCATACCATGATGGTGTGTCCTCAACTCAAATTTTTTCATGATAAGGTAGTGCCTCCACTTCTTCAAGGCATGCACTCTATATTCCAACTCCAAATCATTAGTGGCATAATCCCTTGCATGCTCCTTCAACTTCCTTGATTCATAGCATACAACATATCCATTCTGATTGAGGACTCCACCAAGTCCTTTTTTACATGCATCTATGCATACAATGAAGTCTTGATTTTGATCTACAGTCCTTAGTATTGGAAAATTGGTTAATAAATGCGTCAAGTGTTGGAAACTCTTTTCACATTCCTCTATCCAGTGAAATTTCACTCCCTTGTTTTGCAAGGAAGTGATCGGGTGTGCAATATTTTAGAATCCTTCAATAAATATTTTGAAGTAGCCTTCAAGACCCATGAATGATCTGACTTATGTCACATTCTTTGGTGTTGACCATACTCTAATGGCCTCAATCTTCTCAGGATACACTTCTATCCCTTCCTCAGATATGATATGCCCCAAATAATGAATTTGGTTCTGATAAAATGAGCACTTGCTCAATTTGGCATACAAATGATCCTACCTTAATACTTGTAATATATAAGAATTTCATCCAAAAAGACAATGGAAGACTTATCTAAGTATTATCTAAAAATACCATTCATTAAACACATGAAGATAGTTGGGGCATTTGATAACCCAAATGGCACCACTGTGAATTCATAATGGCTATACATTGTTCGGAAAGAAGCCTTGCTAATGTATTCTTCTTTAATTCTTACTTGATGATAACCCAATCTGAGATCAATATTTGAGAATATTTTTGCATTCTTCAACTTATCAAAGAGGTCATCAATACTTGGAAAAGGATACTTACTCTTCAAAGTTAACTTGTTCAACTATCTGAAGTCAATACAAAGTCTCAATGTTCCATACTTCTTCTTTACAAATAAAATTGTGGTACCCCAAGGTGACACACTTGAGCATATATACCCCTTCCTCAAAAGCTCTTCAAGTTTCATTTGCAACTCCTTTAATTCTGTTGTACTCATCCTGTAAGGAATCTTGGATACTGGAGATGTTCTAGGAATTAGATTTATAGAGAAATCAATATCTCTTTTAGGGGGTAATCTTGGTATTTATTTAAATACATCCCAAAAATCCTTTAGGACTACATAATATTCAATATTTGACACCTTATCCTTAGGTGTCTCTTCCATATGAGATGCAAATATTTGGCACCCTTTACTGTAACTTGTCTTCAGCTGCATTGCTGAGACTTCTCTAATAGTTACTGCCCTGGGAATTCCCTGTACTATCCTTAGGTTCCCTTCCCCATCCAGGAAAGTAAATACCTTGTTATGACAGTCTATGATGACGCAGACCCCCAGCCCTCTGGCCGAGATCCGCTCATAGGATCATTTCAAATCTTCCCTGAGCCGAAGCGCCTCTTTCGGATCCCTATCGAAACCTAAACATTTGATCCATAGGTCCTTTCCCTAAAATCTCCACCTGTGAGAACATGCATAAGGTGTTACACATAAAAAATACTCACTTTGATAGTCTCACAAGTGTCGTCATTACAAGGGTCGTAAGTGTCGCATTTTTCTCACAAGTGTCGCAAGTGTCAGGAAAATCATACTGCCATAATGCCTATGTAGTACCTATAATGACATCAGAAATCCACTTGAAACACATCAAACACTTGATTTGGAAGAAGATAATGGGTCAATAGAGTTATGCACCTCTTTCCATCTGAAAGAACCACAAAAATTGAGTTTTTAGAGGAGAGCGCTCCCCTATACCTCTCTCAAGAGTGTTGGCGGCACCCTATAGAATTTTAGGGAGCATTATAACACTCTGAAAACCCTTTTGGAGGAGTGATTCTATTGTTAGGAGTGATGCCCCCCACCTATACCTTACTAGGGAGCGTTATAATGCTCTGGCTGCCCTTTTGAAGGAGCGCTACCTATTCTGGGTAGCAGTTGGTTTGTTGAGAAGAATGGGGGAAAGATCTCTTCAATCTTGGAAGGCAGTTGGATTTGAATCCTTGGTCAAGCCATCATCTTAGGGAAGATCCCTAACTGAAGAGGAAAATCCTCAACTTACCCTAAAGATATCTCAAGTGGTTGGGCCTCTCTAAACCTATATAAGTAGGCTCTCTCATGGTGAAAAGGGGGAATGATTGGAGGCATGAAACCTATGATCTCATAGGAAACACACAGTGAAGTGGAGAATAATTACTGAAGCTATTGTCATTCTGATCATGGGTCTTTTGAGCAAGGGTTAGACAAGGAGGAGTTGACGAAGTTGTTGCGCTCACATCTACGGTTGTAAGTTTCTTTCATTATTGTTCTCATCAATATAATATGCTTGGCCTGTTTCTTTCTAGTTTGTGTTTGATATCACATGAACTTGTCTCTAAGTAGATAGATCTGTTTTAAGCTAATCTCAGTAGAGTAGGAATTGGTTGTACTTTCGTTTGTCTATAGGGCTTGTTGAGGAGCGAAAGATTGGAGCTCAACTCGGACCATGCAGGGACAAACACCGGTAAAAGGTACTTATTTTCTCCTTCCTCCTCAAACATTAGTTTATATAGACCTAAAACGAAGTCAGTGTCCGTGATAAGCATCTTTTGTCTTAAGAGTTAAGATTCTATCTCTCAAGAGGAGATCTACCTGTCCACGGGGAGATTTTCCTTCAATAGAAACTGGCGACTCCATTAGGGAAGTCGAAATTTTTCAGTTTTGGTCTTCTTCATAGACCTTGTCTTACACTTTGTTGTTTTCGAACCTTGTTCACCCCATATGTATTATTTCACTTGCTGATTGAATCCTTAGTCCATCACATGCATCTTGATTGACAAACAATTGACTGAGTTTTTTATTTTTTTGACATTTTTCTGAGTTTTTTGAGCCCGGCGCCCCTATGCCCATGTTAGCCCAGTGCCAACACTCCCTGGAGGATTTAAATAGAGATTTATAATGCTCTGGTGGCCCTTACATCAGAGCACCAACCTCTCCTTGGAAAAAATACCTTCCAGAATTGTGTTTTCTGCAACTCAGTCTCTATTTTTTTCCCTTGTCCAGCTTCTTGATGCTTAATTACATCTTCCTAATGACATTTGACCCTCTGCTTTCTGAGAAGTAGGCACTTTGTTGTTCATATTTTGTGACCTTCTCCCTTATTTTGAGTTTTTTCTCCTGTTGAGAACTTGGAATCAATCCACTGCGTTTTTCTCTCTTGTCTGACTGAGCAGAAACTCTGGTGAAGAACATCAGAAGTCTGTGAATCTTCTCATTTGGTTCTTTAAGGTCATCTTGTCCAATCTATTTTTCCTTCATTTTTCATTTTTGGTTTTCTTTCTCTTGTTTGATAGCAAGAGGGTGTGTTGTTTGTGCGAAATTTTCCCATACTTGTCTAAATCTCCTTGATCTGAAAGGGCAATTAGCTGGAGAAGTCTTTGCATTGAATTAATCATCATTCGCATACAAACGACAAAAGATACATTTTAGTGATTTGTTTGCATATTAGAAGGTGTTTTTGAAAATGTTTTAGCATTTCATTGGATTCGATTGAAAACCAATCGATTTGAGGACGTTTCATATTAGTTTTTGAAAGTGAAAACGACTCTTTCTCTTTCCCTTAAATAGGTGTTCATTGAAAAGAAACGATTTCTTATCATCTTTCATGCATATTTTTGGGAATTAAGTCCTCATCTCATCAGTTTCACTTTCGTGCACCCTTTGAGTAAAGAACAGTTGTAAAACGAACGCTAATTAAAAATTATCTAGAACATTTTTTGTTTTTAGGATCTTCCACCAATAGTAGACTAGGGTTAGCACTTTGGATTAGGCTGTGAGTACAACTCTCCAAAGTTTTCAAAAAAAACATTAGCATCCTGAGCTAGGGAGAGTCAAATCCAATTGTCGTATTGGTTTCCTGGGATCCCCCTCTCACACAGGGGTTACACACGAGGTCACATTCGGGTGAATTATGGAGATTATCCCTCTGTGGTTCAACTGTTTGTAGTGGTTGGATCGTATATTGGGGGTCTCTTGGAGGTATACCCACGATTATGTGTGGGAGGCTCTCGAGTTGATTTCGGACTTGTTATCCTGCCCATACGTTTCGGATTGGACTGTCGACTGTACCCACCCAAGGACTCATTGTCAATTGGTGTCTTTAGTTGCCATAATCTTTAGGTACTTACACAAGGTGATGGTGAAGGGAAGTCTCACTGTACCTGGAACAGACATTGGTCAAACTCACTCGGGCTCCTTGGAGGGTAAATCCACAATTACTGTGTGGAAGCTTGGACCAAGGTGAAAGTCTGTTAGGCAAGTCACCATTGTAACTGTTCCACCATATCCTAGCCCCTTATTGAATTTATCACGCGATGTTGGATTTCATCACCAACTAGTATGATCATCGAGAGAAGTTTTGTTTGCTTGGTTGATTCCTAGATTTTATTAGCGTATGTTGTTTCTTTTTGTTAGTTGGCCCTAAATTTTTAGTGTGTTCTGTTATTCTCAACAATTGAGCCTATAGAAGATAAAGGTCTTCACCGATCACATAGGATGCAAGGGATGCCTCCGGAAGGCTATCAACCCTTACCTCCTAACCCTCTAGAAGACAACTACCGTAGAGAGGTAGAAAATCAATCTGACACTGGAAGTGATATTGCTCCTCCGTTAGATAACTCAGAAGTCGCTTTGGTAACGGTTGAAAATCCCACTACATCTGTGTCGGTAACTCCTCTCGAACCACTTTTGGTTCGTTTAGACTCCCTTGGGAATGTCATAGATGAAGAGATCCCACGATTACCAGAGAGGATTTTTACTGAAACATATATGGGATCCACAGAACCAATATTTGGTGACGAGTATAGGACTCATGTTCATCCTAGCACTGTAGTAGATACCAATCCCACACCTACTCATTCTGTATCGAGGACTTCATCGGGACACGATATCTATGAACATTTTGAATCCTTTCGACAACCCTTTCATCCTCATGACCCCCCTAGTGAAACAGGACCATCCAGTCAAACCTTGAATCACCCAATTAATCAGGTTATTAACCCTACTGCTACACCAACACAAGTCCATCCTAATGTTGGAATCATCACCTCTACTCACCCCCAAAGAACTTCAATCTCTACCCCCGTTTCTGCAAGCTTCTACTCTACAGCTCCACATGTTCCACATGATCCTGCTGGGACATATTCTCACCCAAGAACGCAGACCCCTGCTGGCCAAACACAACTGGCTGGAGGGAAACCACCATCCAATGAACCTTTTCCTCCTAGAGGACTACCTTTCCATGGTGGTCCTACCTCTTGGGGGACAGCCCCCATTTCATGCTCCTCCTAAAGGGAAACCTCCATTTTCCAGTCATACCCTGGTCATAAATCCAACGCTGGCAGGGAGGCAACCCTCATTTGCTAGAAACCCTTCAAAATATTGGGAAGTATCTTCAGGAGGCACTTTTAATCAACCCCACATTGGGGGTCACTTGTATAATAACCCACTAGGAGGAGTATCCAATCTTGTCCCTTCCGGGACATCTTATGGGAAATCTTATCCGAGCAACATCCCAAACACCACCTGGAGTTCTCCGGGACCATAGTCTTATCCTCCTCATGGGCCTCATATGTATCCACCTTTGGGATCTACTCCTTACCATTCTGAAGGGAAAAATGTTTATCCTCCTCACAGGAAAATAAATCTCCCAGCCTATAATGGTCAGAACCCACCGGGTTATGCCAATGTTTCTCATGCACCATCGAATCCTTCTTATCCTGGCCAGCAACAACCATATGTAGGAGGACCTGCTGGTTACAACTATCCACCCAACCTAGTCTATGGTCCTACTGGTGTTCCTATGCCGCACCAGTATCATTCGCAAATTAACCGACAGCTACCTTTCCTTGTGACTTTGGATCTCCTAGACTTGTCTCGGTTAACTAATGATCTTATTTCTCATTCACCGGTTTGGCCAGTCATTCCAGCTAAACTTCCTTCTGATATTCCAAAATTTGACGGAAACCCTGGCAAATATCCAAACAACCATGTGATGACTTTCCATTTGTGGTGTTCATCAAAATCCCTCATGGATGATTCTATACGTTTGTGTCTTTTCCAGCGAACACTTACCGGTTCAGCAACAAAGTGGTATATTGAACTACCATGTGCTTCTTTTCATGATTTCAATTCCCTTTCCATGTCTTTCCTCACGCACTTTTAACTGCCTATTCACTACGAGATGGGTACTGAACTCTTGACCTCCCTTCGTCAAACTAAATCCATGCATATCTCTGACCATATTCATGAGTGGAGGTGATGACGAAGGATGATCAAGGAAGTCATTCCTGACATGCTATTGGAGGAATGGTTTACTAAATCACTGCTACCCCCGATCGCTCACGATGTCACTATGGGTGTTGCGGTCACAGAGGAACAAGCCATCACTCGGGCTCAGTATTTAGATTTGGTTTATTCCCAATCTGGTACTTTGTATGATTTACTTCCGAATGCTGCTTGAGCTAATACCAATCCATCCAAACCTTCATCCTCATCTCATGAGGATGGTGTTATAGGCTCTGCCAAAACTCAATCTACTTCCCAATCGCTCACACTCTCCTCTACCTCTCCCCAAACTCACATCACTGAGGTGAATGCAGTCCAATATTCCCCTTCACAACAATCCGGAGGTAAGAAGAAGACAAAAAATAAATCAAAAAATAATAATGAACAACCAAAAAATCAAACACCTGCTATCGAAAAGAAACCACAATGGAAACTGAAATTCCCGTGTATCATTTGTGGTGACGATCACTACACTCGAGATTGTCCACTTCGCAATGAAGTGGCCAAAATTTTCCAAGGAAAGTCACAACCCACTGTGCTTACTCAGCCTTTTCCACAACAGTAACCCATGGTTGCTCAAACCCCCTCTCCTGGGGGAAGTTCTAGCGATCCTCATGATGAGGCCTCATCGAGTGCACATATTTATATGTTTAATGGGATCAAGTTGACCACTCGCTCTAAGACATACGGAATACCAGGTAACCCTGAAAAAGGAAAAGACACTAACAATACCGGTACTTTATCGAATTCATCATCATCCTCCGTTAGTCTTCCATCAGTTAATCGTCCGTTTGGACCACATCAGATTGAGAAACCCACGTTCAAATCTATCTTACACCCTCCTAAGAGAACTATACACAAAGCTACCTTTAATCCTAGTTCACGTGCCATCCAGAACTAAAAAATTGTTGAAGATTTGGCTCAAGCACCATGTGTTATGTCTATGTTAGAAGTTCTACAGCACTGCCCCAGTCAACATAGAACGCTCTTAGCCGCTTTTGGCACTGTTGATCCTGAGTCATCCAACCATATCATGTTTAACCTGGATAATTATGCGTCTCGACTCTCCCACCAACTTGCTTTCCAAGTTGATGTTGTTGTTCATAATCAACAAATCCACCGAACTATTCTGGATGAGGGAGCCTCAACTTGTGTCATGTCTTTGGTGTGTTTGAAAGGTTTTAAATCACCAGCACTCAAAAAATCCCCAATGATGTTATGCACCTTCGACGAGCGAGGTTGTCATCCCCATGGGCTTTTACAGTCCCTGCCATCCAATTGGGTGGAAAAACTATTACTATTGATGTCGAGGTGGTCGATGCTCCCCTCGATTACAACTTGTTACTTGGAAGAAGTTGGTTTTATGCTATGACCACCGTTGCCTCATCATTTTTTTGATGTGTCCAATTTCCTCATCAGGGAAAAATTGTCACTGTTGATCAGTTGGATTTCTGCACGAACGATGCTTGTGTTCCTGCTACCAACAATATTCCTTTCTTGGGAGACCACAAGATCACGTATGAGAGTGTTGGTGTTGTCTTACTGAAATATTCTAGCCTCATGGGTACCTTCCCTACACCACTTCCACCAACTACACATCATATTGCCACCGTCGATATGATTTCGACCGTGGCTTGTCAATCTTTGGAATCATCTAACCCTTGGATTGTACCTTATCCTTTGGAATTCGATGCACTAGGTGAGACCGTGCCACCTAGTCCAGTCGAAACATCATACATTTCTACCCAATCTGTTTCTCCCTCGTCAGATGACCAACATTTATTGGCACCTGATGTTTCCTCGATGCAATCATGGTTGAGTTCCTTGTCATCTACGATCGACTACATTTCCCCAACTTTTCCTTCGGATGAATCTATTCCGGAGATTCTTCACATTGACAAGTTACCTTGGGATAATAACCATCACCGTTCCTCTTTTCTTCCCCCTCGTGAAGAAATTTGGGCAGATATATAGTCTATCTCCCCTCCTGATGTCAATTTTCTATCATCTCCCATGCTTTCAACTTTTGATTATTTGGATCCAATAGTAGACATGGTGATTTCTTTGGTAGGGTTATTGGAGCCTGATCTCCTTACTCCTATTGCGACCCTCGACATGTGTTCCTTCTTGAGTGATTATCTTCCATCCACCAAAGATCTCCTAGAGGCCATGACTATGTTTTATCCTTTGACATGGTACCCTTCTAGAGAATTATCCTCTTGGAATCCATGATCCAGACAAAACCACGAGAATAGTTTCTCTTCTTTGTGGCAAGATCATTAAAAAATGAAACAGAGGTCCTGAGCATATTTCTTTTCATGTGTCAAGCTCCTTAAAAAATGAAATAGTCACCTCTCTTGAACCTTCTTTTCATCCACCCTTCTCCTTTTTCTCATCTAGTAGAGAAATTGGTGACGAACTTAGAGCCGGTGAATGAATTGAAGCTTGGAGGGCGTGTCTCTAGCCTTTGTTGATCATTCTAGAGTTTAGCCACTAGCTTTCATGATAGGGGCATACCGAGCTTAGTCTTTGTTCTTTCTCGTGCTCATAAATACATGAGAATGCATCCGGGTAGACTTTTATCTCTTTTTCGGACCTACATGGATACATGAAAAGGGAACCCCCTGGAGTCTCCTTTAATCTCTTTTTAGACTCTCTAAACATGAAAAGATTGCTGAGTGATCTTGCTTCCTTTCCCACTCGTTAAAAGGTTTGAAAGGGCGTCTTTCGAGTGATAATTTATCTCTTTTTCAGCCTCGTGAGACTAACATTATGAAAAAGGACAACATTGGAGTCATCTTTAAGTTCTTTTCAGACTCTCTAAACATGAAAAGATTGTCGATCGACCTTGTTCTCTTCACGCTCGTTAAAGTATTTGAAGAAAACATTTGTTGAGCAATAGTTTATCTCTTTTTCGGTCTCATCAGACTACTTTATGAAAAAGGAACTGAGAGAGTTCTCTTTTAAGTGTTTTTCCAGACTCTATAATCCTGAAAATCCTTCTAGTTTTCTTTCTTTGGACTCGTTAAACAAACATTGACAGGCCCATACGGGACTGAACTCTTACTTCTTCTAGTTCATTAAAAAGGAAGAGGGACTTACCGAAGGTGAGTTATATCCAGCATGTGTTACCCTCCTCGAGCTCGTTAAATTAAAAAGAGGTACTCATCTATCTGGATGGGGGAAAAAATTGAAAGAAGCAAGCCAAGCAGTTTTTGAGAACATTACCAAGTAACTCTTAGAGTCGCCCTTGAACATTGCACTTTGTCTTTGCACACATCTTAATCCTCTGAACCTCTACATTGAACCAATCCTCTGATTTTTTCTTACTCTTTTGGGTCACCCGACGAAAGTCAGACTATCCATTGCATCATCGTGTTTTGGTCCATGTCATGTTTTTTCTATTGTGCCTCAGTGTTGAAGGGAAGTATCTGCCTCGAGAGTCAGCCATCACAAATATCTTGTCTCAATACCCATGTCAGTCCATGTTCATTTGATCTACCAATTACATCTCTGTGTCTGTTTTTTGTTGTTGATGGGGGATACATCAAGGCCCTCCTTCGACAAGTCTATTCCTATCGACTTCAACACATTATCTAGGAACTAGACTTAGAAACCAATTAGTACTCTGGGACCTGCATGCCTCAATGGCAGGCCTCCTCACATTCAATAGTGGGTTTACACCATTGATCTCTGATCGGATGATTCCACTGATGTTCGACTTCATCTCATCCATTCACATTCATTGGAATGTACTAGAGTACCTTGGGAATCATTGACATTAATGATGATTTCCCTCGCGCTTGTTAACGGTTTACATCATTGATCGGTAATCAAGTGCTTTCTGCCATGTTCGACATCAGGACATCTATTCACATGGCTAGATTCGTACTACATTGGGATCGGTAAGAAGACCCTGGGTTGAGTCATCACTCTTATATGTACTTTTCCCAGGTTGCGAAGGAGTTTCTATTGAACAATGACACATATATTGTCACATAGATCCACTTTGTATTCGTTGTGGCTATGTTTTATCATCTCGTAGATCCACTGTGTATTCTTCATGGATACAATCAATTCAGGTCATAGGAGTATATATCCACACTGTATCCTCGGTGGATATACCTTTCATCAATACAATTATGGATCCACAGTGTGTATTATGGCAGACATATCTTGCAAGCCTTTATCACCCAAGCATAGGTATGCCTGCCTTGGGTTTGAAACATGTCATAATATTTGTTGATGTTTGTGTGCATCTTCTATCAGGTTCTCTGCGTCTATACCCTTTCTTGAAAGTCTACAAAGCATTTCAGCTATCAGTTCTCGTCTTCTAACTTCATACTTTGGGGGGCAATCTGTTACACATAAAAAATACTCACTTTGATAGTGTCACAAGTGTCATCATTAAAAGGGTCGCAAGTGTCGCATTTTTCTCACAAGTGTCGCAAGTGTCAGGAAAAGCATACTGCCATAATGCCTATGTCGTACCTATAACAACATCATAAAGCCACTTGAAACACATCAAACACTTGATTTGGAAGAAGAGAAATGGGTGAACAGAGTTATGTACCTCTTTCCATTTGAAAGAACCACAAAAATTGAGTTTTTAGAGGAGAGCGCTCCCCTATACCTCTCTTAGGAGTGTTGGTGCCCCACTATAGACTATTAGGGAGCATTATAACACTCTGATAGCCCTTTTGGAGGAGCGCTGCTATTGTTAGGAGTGATGGCACCCCTTATACCTTACTAGGGAGCATTATACCACTATGACTACCCTTTTGAAGGAGCACTACCTATTATGGGCAACAATTGGTTTGTTGAGAAGAATGGGGGAAAGATCTCTTCAATCTTGGAAGGCAGTTGGATTTGAATCCTTGGTCAAGCCATGATCTTAGGTAATATCCCTAACTGAAGGAGGAAAATCCTCAACTTACCCTAAAGATATCTCAAGTGGTTGGGCCTCTCTAAACCTATATAAGCAGGCTCTCTCATGGTGAAAAGGGGGAATGATTGGAGGCATGAAACCCACGGTGATTCTATCTTCTGTTGTGTCCGCTTCTGCATAGCCTCACCTCCAATGTGTTCATCAACCTTGAGGTTTCTCCTTGAGCCAATGAGTTTGGTTGGTGTGCCCTCCTGGCAGGTCCTTGCCCAAATTCCATAGAATTCAGGAGTGCATCTATGCACTGGCTTTCAGAAACCGCAACGTTCTGTCACACCCTCTTGGCATGAAGCCTCAAAGAACCCCAAACCTGAAATCAAAGAACCCACATATAAAAGAACCTATCTACCCCTGCAAATGCACATATACAACATATAAAGAACACATAAAGACATTCATAAACACATAAAGGAACACAAAAACTCATGCAGGAAAAAATACTTTGATTGTATTAATCTGAAAATGCCTCTTTACAATGTGTTTGAGCTCGGACTACAACAGAGTCTCAGCTCTCCTCTCTTCTCTTCTCTACTCTCTACTCAACTCTCCTATGAGATAAAAAAAAAGGTCTTTTACATGAGGGGGCTCTTCGATCTCTTCCCTCCATCTCACCTACTCTCATTCAATTACATTGAATTCACAATTAAATGGTTGTCTAGTCCAGATCGGAGCTAGATCTTGGCCCTACAACCATTAAAGGCCTTCTTTTACTACATCCTGCTCAAAGGCATGGATTTATGGCTCCAGGGCCTTACAAAAAATTAATTACATTGATTTCAAATTCAAAATTTGAAATGAGAGGGCTGTGCCTCTCCTCCTTCATTGAATGTGTGTTGTGTTGGTTGGCTGGCTAGCACATGGCTAGCTTGGGAGCGATGCTTCTACATCATGCTCTTCTACTGTGAAAAATTCATGAGCTCCTACTCATGAGCTTCCTAGCATCGTTGTTGAAATCCACCTGGATCCCAAACAACTCTTTGGAGTTGTTCATCTGCTCCACTTCTTTGTTGTTGTTGCTGCTGCTTCCACTGCTCTGTTGCTGTTGCAGTCTCTCTTCTACTTAGATTCCCTTCACTGGCATCTTCTTCTGATATGACCATCAGCTTTCAAATCTTCTCAATCTCCTCGTCCAGCTGCTCCCATGGCTGGCTCTATGTATGCAGTCTCCTCTGCTGCATTTCTTCTCTGCAAATGGGAAGATCATCATGATCTCCCATGTCATCCTCTTTATCCTCTGTGGCACTAAGTGTCCACTCTGCTGCAAAGTTCATCTTCGCAGTCCTATCACTGAGCTGCTACTCATATTTTCTCTATGACTGCTCTGCTGCTTCCATATCTCTTTGTGTTGGCTCAATTCCAACCTCTCCCAGCTACTCCTTAGGCTAGTATGCTCCTCCTGCATTTGCTTCCAACTTGACTTGTTGGATGTGCATTATCTGCACTATCACCCTTCTCTCCATGGTTTCAATATGCTCGCATAGATTAGCAAAGCTCATGATGTCTGCTTCTTCTTCTTCTACTACTACAAGCTCCAATGCTGCAGTCATCTCTGTTTCAGCTTCCTGAATGAAAATTTTGATCCATTCCTTAGAATGCTCATTTCCTTCTTCTACTTGGTAAGCTTTTGATATCTTCTCCAACTCTTCCTCTTCTTCAACAATCTCTGTTATCTGTCTTTCTGTTGCTACTACATCGACAACACAAACTCTTGCCTCAACTGGGCTACTTGGAAGGAATATTTGAATTCCTCCAATGATTAGAATGTCCTTTTGATCCTTCTCCTCTGTTAGTCATCCTTGCTGATATGAACTCAAATCTGAGCTCATCTGCTCTCCCTTTCCCTCCTGGAAATATGGGATTCCTTTGTTTCCCCCTTGGCAGTCTATGAGATCCTCGGATCTCATCTTATTGCCCACCTAGAAATTTGAATTTTCAGTCCTGCCCTCTTGGAAATCTATGAGACCCCGCAGTGATCTCACCTCATTGCCCTCTTGGCAACATGAAATTTCCCTGTTGTCCTCCTGACAGTCTATGAGATCCTGCAACAATCTCATCTCATTGCCCTCCTGGCAATTGGAAATTTTTGTTCTACCCTCTTGGCAATCTCTACACACATGGCAGTCTCTGAGTTCCTCTAGTGATATCAATTCATCCTTAGCATCACTGAGATTCCTCCCAGTCTCTTGTTCACATACCTGAACCATCTCCTCCTCATCATTCTTGAGGCTTTCAGAATGCCTCAGCCATCCTCTTATCAACCTCCACTGTCTTTTGGCCAACATCTACCTGACTGGCCATTTTACCTTCATTTTCATGGGCCATTCATATACCTAATGTGATATTGCATCTTGTTGCATCTGCAGTGCAAGTTCCTCCATCCTCGCTTTGATCTTGGTGATCTCTTTATCCATCTCATATTTGCTTGGATACTGATGGATCTTCTTTACATCGTGTCTATGGCCTTCAGTAGCCATTTTCCTACCTTTTGTCTGCCCTCTTGGAAAACCTGTTGCTGTCACTCTGCAACCCTGACTGCTTCCAGCTTCTCCTATAGTCCTCCTTGACTGTCTCCTTTACTGCTACCTTCCTGCATCAATCACCATAGAGAATCTTCAGTGCTCTATCTTCCTTTTCCTCTCTCTACAAGCTGCCTCTGATACCAAACTGATGTGTATCAGAGTATTTCCTTCCTCCTCTCACTTCCTCTACCTGTAATATACAAATAGAGTCAAGATCTGATACCACTTTGATGTGTATCAGAGTATTTTCTTTATTTACTCTACCTCCCTCTGCTCGCAGTATACAGATAGAGAATCAAGCTCTGATACCACTTTGGTAGTGTGTATCAGAGTATTTTCTTTATCTACTCTACCTCCCTCTACCTGCAGTATACAGATAGAGAATCAAGATCTGATACCAAATTGACGCAGACCCCCAGCCCTCCAGCTGAGATCCGCTCATAGGATCGTTTCAAATCTTCCCTGAGCCAAAATAGCTCTTTTGGATCCCTATCGGAACCTCAACATTCGATCCACAGGTCCTTTCCCAAAAATCTCCACCTGCATGAACATGCACAAGGTGCAAGTTTTCACATGTACACGGCCTCCAACATGACCACAACCTTTTCCCAAAAAAGGGATTTCAGATTTCGAGACTCCGTGAGTCCTGCTGTCGAGAGTCTCTGCCTCCTCAATCCTCCAAAACCTGATATGCCGAATGGCCTTAATGGTGGTTAGCCCCTGAAAAAACCCTGTTCCATGTGACCACCTTCCTCATGACCACAACCTACCTCCAAAGGCGCGTCTCTTTGTGACTTTGAGACTTCCGAGGCCAAGCATTCCAACTCCTTCTCCCCGGGATGGCCGAAATGTTGATTCCCAAAATCTTGATAATAGGTGTGACCGCAACCACACTCCTCGCTACATCGTGTTTCGTGACTTCGAGGTTTTCATCCCCAAGAGCCCGACTTCTTGTCTTTAAGACATCTGAAATCCCGATCCCCGTTATGCCAAAATATGGTATAATCCATTCGGGGATTTTCCCGATGCCTCGATCATTGCCACGTGTCCTCCTGTTGGATGGTCCCAATACTCTCGGTGTTTCAGGACTTGCAACCCCAACGACACCGATCCCTGGTCCTTTGAACTCTCGGTAATTGAACTGCCAGTAGTTCCCTGATCACTGCCATGTGTCCTCCACAGATGGAAAGCCCTGATCGCTTCAGGACTTTGCAAGTTGTGAAGTTGAAGACTCCTCCATTCTTCTCTTCGATGCTTGAATCCCTGAAATACAAGGATCTCGTCACATGCATCCTCCGCAGATGGATGGCTCTTATGTCTTCGAGACTTTGTGAGTCAAAACTTCCTTTGTCTCATGACTCTTACCTCTCGAACTTCCGATGTCCGAAGTTGCGATGAATTTTGGGTTTCTGCCACACGTCCCTTGAGATGGATGGCCCTGATCCTTTTGGGACTTTTCAGATCAAGAGTCTCGACTCTTGCCCTTTGTATCTCCCAGTAGCTGAAATGTCGAAATAGGCCTTTTGTTCCCTCTTCACTTATGAGGGTTAAACCTTGTGCATCTTCTCCAGGATCCAATGGCTATCGGTCCATGTGCCCAGATCTCATGGCACAGATCTCTTTCTCCTCCACTATGCTTTCCTGCCTGCACCTGGATGTAAAATTCAACGATCTAGATCTTTCTTCTGGTACTAATCCTATGGTATCTGTAGCTCTCTCCTGTGCTTCTGCTTCTTCCTTCTCCTTGGAAGATTTCTGAAGTAGCAAAGGTCTCTGCCTTTACTTTCTCTTGCGAGCCTGCAACCTTGGTCTAACCTATGTTCTTGGGATGCTCCTCCTCTTGAGCTTCGGGACTGTGAAACCTTGAAAGGTTTCCCTGACTTCTGCACTCCTTGTAGCTATCGTTCTGTGTGTAAAGGCACTGTTCCTCCTGAGCTTGGTCTTCTCCGAACCTCGAAGAGGTTCTCGACCTCTGCACTCCTTGCACAAGTATTTATCCTCCTGAGCTTCAATTTCTCATATCTCAATGGTCTCTTCTTCTTTCTCTCCTTGAAGGGATGGAAATTCCCTCTGGCAACTTCTTGCTCAAGCACTCCTTGCTGAGCCTGCAGGGTGTTCAGTAACCCTGTGAAGGTCTTCCCTTGGATGCTTTTCTGTTCCAGAACTCAAAGGAGTTCTCTTTGTGCACAAAGGCACTTGCTCAATGCCCTCCTGGAAGATCTCTATAAAACCCTCAGTGGTTCTATATCCTTCTCCTGTGCACTATATGCACCTGCTCAATGCCCTCGTGGCAGAGCTCTCACAAAATCCCGTGGTGATTTTATCTTCTGTTGTGTCCTCTTCTGCACAGCCTCACCTCCAAGGTGTTTAGCAACCTTTTGGTTTCTCCTTGAGCCAATGACTTCGTCTGGTGCACCCTCCTGGCATGTCCTTTCCCAAATTCCATAGAATTCAGGAGTGCATCTATGCACGAGCTTTTAGAAACCGCAACGTTCTATCACACCCTCTTGGCATGAAGCCTCAAAGAACCCCAAACCTGAAATCAAAGAACCCATAGATAGCAGAACCTATCTGTCCCTGCAAATGCACATCTACAACATATAAAGAACACATAAAGACATTCATAAACACATAAAGACACACAAAAACTCATGCAGGAAAAACTCCTATGATTGTATTAATCTGAAAATGCCTCTTTACAATGTGTTTGAGCTCGGACTACAACAAAGTCTTGACTCTCCTCTCTTCTCTTCTCTACTCTCTACTCGACTCTCCTATGAGATCAAAAAAAAAAAAATTACATGAGGGGGCTCTTCGAGCTCTTCCCTCCATCTCACCTACTCTCATTCAATTACATTGAATTCACAATTAAATGGTTGTCTAGTCTAGATCGGAGCTAGATCCCAGCCTTACAACCATTAAAGACCTTCTTTTACTACAACCTGCTCAAAGGCATAGATTTATGGCTCCACGAATTTACAAAACATTCATTACATTGATTTTAAGTTAAAAATTTGAAATGAGAGGGTTGTGCCTCTCATCCTTCATTGAATGCGCGCTATGATGGCTGGCTGGTTGGCGCATGGCTGGCTTGGGAGCGATGCTCCTGCATCATATGATATCATGATGTTGGTCCAACCAATCCATCCCAATTAGACAGTCATAGGAACCTAAAGGAAAGATGTTCAAATCTTCCCTGGTGTTCATCCCATTCATGTCCATAGGACATGACTTAACCATCTCATTGACTTTTCTTTTGGCTCCGATAGCCAACTGCACCAACCAATATTTCCCATGCTTTATTCTTGGAAAATGCAATCTTTCCACCATCTTAGGATCTATATAACTATGAATAGCTCATGAATCAATTAAAATATCAATGGTTTGGCTATTGATCATACCTTCCATTTCAATCATATGTGATTGGAAATTTGTTTTCTTATTGTCCAGGGCTACATAGATCCTTGGTACATTTTTGCCCATGTCCTCCACTATTTCATCTTGATCTACATTGTGAACAATTCTCACCTTTTCACCACAATGAGGAAAATCTCTATTCCCTCACAACCCAAACATTGAATAGGTGGCTTCCTTGGCCTTTTCACACATGACTTAATCGTTTTGGGATTTTTGGAAGCTAGCTGTCCCTGAGGACTATTTCTGAAGAATGATGGCTTATTCCCCTTCTTCCTCTGTTCCATCTTATATTTCTTTTTGTCTTCCCACACTTTTTGGAAAGTTGGCCTTGCTTTATGCCAATCATATATGAATTTATCTTCCCTTATGGTATCCTCCAATGTTTTGGGATCATCATATTGTATTTTGTCACTGATGAATGATGGAAATCCACTCAAATACCTTTGAATATTAACTGTATCATCCTTGATGAGGGAGAAATTATTTCAAAACTCTAAAATCCTTCATTCATATTCATCTATGGTCATACTCCCAAGCTTGAGTTCAAAGAAATCATTCATTTTCTTGTCATAGTATCTCTTAGAAAATTATTTCTTTTCAAAATACTTCTTGAGTTCCTTCCAAGTAATATTTTTCTCTTTAATGTGCTACAACTGTACAAGATGATCCCACAACATGGATGCAATTGAAAATACTTTTTCATGCCTAGCATCCATGTCTCTGCATCCTCATCCTTCATGTGCTCACCTCAAATGTAGGAGGTTTTATTTTGTTCATTTCTCCTCATATCTCATCCACTCCAGACCTCTTATGCTTCCCGACAATGGATGGACTTGAGCTATTTTGTTCTCTCCTATTGGAATTCCTTAGGGAGTGATGGTGATGTCTGGTAACACTCTTTGTTCTTCCTTTCTCATCGAGAGACCTATGAATTCCTGATTTTCTTGATCCATTCTCCTTATCTATCTTATTTTCGATTATTTCCAAGATCTACATTAAATTTATGTTGAAGTCCTCATGTTTCTCCTTGTCTTTCATAATCTTTTCATTATCATATTTATGGATTTGGACATCCTTTTTCAAATTTTTAGTTGTCTCTACCAAGTTCATGCTTTCTTCCTTTTCTTCTCCATGTTTGTTTGAGTCTGTTCCTTCAATACCCATATGGAAATCCATCCCTCTGATCTCATATTCTTAGATGTAAGCCCCATGTGTCTCTTCTATCCCTCTACACTCTGTGTTGATCCTGTTCTACTCTAACAACTGTTAATTCTGAAAAAATGTGCAACCAACAAAACTTCTTATAATAATTTATTCAACAATTCCATGAAATTATGTACCATTATGGTTCAATAATACATCATACTTCTTTATTCTAAGAAATTCATTGTTCAACTCAATTTCTTGGGTGAACGATTATATTCTATTTTTCAAGATCTTTCCAATGACTTCTCCCTTGCTCAATTATGAGTCTTGATCATAAAGTTATGGATATCTGAAAATTTTTTCCTTAAAATCAATTTTCGGGCGCTAGCCCCCTTTTCTTTGGCCTCCAATATTTTGTGACCATGGGCTATGACCAAGCACTTAATTGAAAGGCACTTTTCCAGAGTGATGCAGGAGCATCGTAAGCAAGCCAGAAAAGAAAGCGCAAGAGCGGAGGACAACTAGATATGCACCAACACACATTTTGAAAGCATTTTAAATTTGAAAGGATAAGACATTAATGTAATATCTTGAAAAGATGCATTCACATTTATGTTTTTCATTGTAATATAGATCTTGAGTGGTTTCTCTCATTTGTTTGTTGGAGGAATTTATTGTATTAAATGTAAAGTAGTTTTAGTTTTTATTCCGATTAGATATCTTAGAGTGTAGGAGGGAATACTCTAGAAAGCACCCTCGTATGTATTGTAATGTATCATTATTCTCATGGTAAGAATTAGAGAGAGTTATAGAAAAAGATAATAGAAGAACAAAGATTGTAGAAGAGTGTATAAGTAGATAGATGATGCTATAGAACCCATGTACATATGCACTTGGATTAATATAAGGAAGCTTTGATCCAAATTTCACGTCGTTTATGAATTATGTTTACATCTATTGAATGATATGTTTACAGTTAATTCCAGTCTCTGTTATGCATTTGTTTCAATGTTGTGTGTATGTATGATTTCATGATTGAATGTATGAAGTCTTTGAGAGGGATAGAATGAGTTTCAATTGTTTCTCGTCTTGATAATTCTAGAAAGGAGTGGAGTGAAAGTCTGCAAAGTGTGCATTGACAGGTTTTGAGTTTTACCTCAGACAAGCTCATGAGAGATACCATTGTTCTCATACCAAAATAAGTGTGAGTATAGCATAGAGTTGTGCAAGGAGTGCATAGGCAGGTTGAAGTCTTATACTTTTCCAACCCAAGTGAGGGGTTGAATAATTTATGTTGCAAGGAGTGCATAGAAGAGGAACGTCAGATAATCATAGGTTATCGTGACTACCACAAGGAGTGCGTGTAGGATTCCCTAGAATACTCGAGTTTGTCATAAAAACCAAGCTTAGAAGGGGTAGAGGATTCGAATAGTTTGAAGGAAGATGAGGCTGAAGTCTCCTCACAGAGGTTGACCCTAAAAGAATTGACACCAAGTCCTTTGGCTTGGAGCCATTGAAAATCTGAATGGATGGTGGAATTTCTTGGAGGGAGGAATACCGAAATTTCATGAGTTGTTGGATCTAGTAGATCAACAAAAAGGATAAGGATGATAACCTTTCAGTGCTCACAAGCCCAGGAGGAATAATATCCATTGGATCTGGATGAATGAGAGTCATTGATATATTGATTTCAGATCTTGTCATTTCGGATCTCGGGAGTTGGAGCATTGGGATTTCCTTACACAAACAATCTTGACATCGTGAAACATGAAGTCACGACGTGATCATGACCGTTGATCGAGGAGGAGGCACAAGACTGTCATATCTAGTCCTCGAGAGAGGTTCGACATCGGGTTTCATGGATGTGGAGTGTTGGGGTTGTATCACGCCAATACCCCTGAAATCACGATTCATGAAATACCGTTTCGGATAAAGGTTGTGGTCACATTGGTTGGACACATGGGTTAGATTTCATGCCTATTGCTTGTTTGCACAGGCGTATCTCCTAAGAAGGAACTTTGGTTACAAGTGTGAAGATTCTAGCTGGGAATCAAAGAGCCATTTCATCTCAAGGGGAGATTAAGAATGATTCTTAGATCGGGAGGTCAAGTAGAACCTTCTAAGGTAGGGGTGTTGTGTCAGGTGGTATCAGAGCTTGCAATCATTGTTTTATGTAGGGAGGGGGAGACATAAGGCAATTTGTAAATTGAATTCTGTGTGGAATAGATTTGAACAATGCCGCCCAGAAGACACTAGGAAAGACCAATGCCCATTCCAACAATGGAAAGGGAAATGAGATAACTTCATGATCGATTAGATGTTATGGAAACAACACAAAGACATGATACTAATACAGGAGATGTTAGTGAAGATGAAAGTGAAAATGAGGCTAGAGCTGAAGAAGTTGTAGCCGAAGACACTGCAGAAGAACATTTATTTAGAGTTGTTGCAAGAATAGGTGCTAGAGAAAAAATGGACATTCTGATGTATGAAGGAAACTTAGACGTTGAGGAGTTTCTACATTGGTTTAGAGCTATGGATAAATACTTTGATTATGAAGATATCAAAGAAGATAGGAAATTAGAACATGTTGTCACTAGATTGAAAGGGCATGTAGCACTATGGTGGGATGAACTGCAGGATGATAGACATTGCAATGGAAAGCAAAGAATCAAAAGTTGGGATATGATGGTAGAAAAAATTAAAGCCAAGTTTATACCTAGAGACTATCAAATTAACTTGTTTCGAAGAATGCAAAATTTGAGACAGAAGGCGATGACAGTGAAGGAATACACTGAGGAGTTTTACCAACTGAATATCCAAGATGGTCATAACAAGAGTGATGATGAAAATGTTGCTAGATACATGAATGGTTTGAGATATGAAATTCAGGATTAGATGAGCATGGTGACAATCAGAAATGTGGAAGATGCTTATTAGATTGCTCTAAAGGCAGAAGAAAAATTGGCCCGAAGGAAAGGTCAAAGGGGCAGAGGTAGAAGTCAGAGAAGAGGCAAAGCAATTGCTCAGGACAGAGTGCAGAAGCCCAAATATGAATAAAAGAAACATCATAATCACCCAAAAAAAGGAGTAAGTTCACATGGATGACAGTATGTTGATAAGAGGCGAAATAAAGTGCTTTTTTGTAGAAATATTGGACACAAATATTTTAAACGTCCTGATAGAAAAAGAGATGGAGGAGGCAAAGCTCACATTTCATAAGCACAGAGCTGAAATGTTGAGGCATAAGATGCATAAGGAGGAAGATCCTTAATGATGAGGAAAATTCTCTTGAAACCAAAGAAAGAGGTGGAGAATATAGTTCAGAGGAACAATCTATTTAGAACTTCTTGCAATACCAAGGATAGGGTATGCAAAGTAATTGTGAACAGTGGAAGCACATATAATCTAGTATCCACATAAAAGGTGGAGAAGCTGGAATTGGAGACAATTTCACATCTGAGCCCATATAAAGTCGCGTGGTTGCAAAAATGACATCAGGTAACTGTCACTAAACATTGTTTAGTTTAATTTAAGATAGGGGGATACAGAGATGAGATCTTATGTGACATTATTCCCATGGATGTCTATCAGCATTTGCTGGGAAGATCGTGGAAATATGAAATAAATGTTGTTCATGATGGGAGAAAGAACACATACAACTTAGAGAAGAATTCTAGGACACATATGTTTCTACCAATCGAAGACAAAAAGGTGAAAGCAGAAGAAAGCAACACTATACTTCTCATGAGTGGGAAGGAAATTCTTGATGAATTCAAGAAAGAAGAAGACATGCAGTTTGCTCTGGTAAGGAAACCTAGAGTCATTTTAACCAATACTTCGATAGATGATCTACCGAAGGAAATTCAGTAAATATTGGAGAATTTTTCTGATATTGATCCAGGTGGATATCGGTGGCCACCCACCTTTTCCAACTGGCTCAAAATAGTTTTCTGGCAATTTTGACAATTTATTATTTTTAGCAGTTTTAACTTCCGGGGCCATTTTGAGGGCCTAAATGAAGGTTTTTTTGGATATATCTCCTCAATTATAGCCAAAGTAATTATTGATCATATGAATATCCTCGACGATACCTTTCCAACAGGCTATCACACACCTAAAACGAAGATCGTATGCAAAAATTACGACCCTGGGAAGTTGATGTACTAACTTACCCAAACGGGACCCACATGACTTTTGGCGCTTCATCTCCTAGGGTTAGGTTTTTGGATGTCTAGGGTTTTTGGAATTCTTTTTTATTGTAAAACGGCCTTCAGAGCCTCATTGTAATCATCTTCTTGCAAATGCGAGTAGTTGTCACATCTCTTCTCAGAGATAAGATGTCACCATTCTAGCGAGTCTTTCACTCTCTATTTTTATAGTCTCTGTACATTTCTTTGATTAATAGAAATCGTGTATTACTGTATATCTATGTTTATGGTTGAATCTATGATGCATTCCTATTATATTATTTAATTTTTGTGATATCTCTGTGCATTTATTTATTACATCTCTGTTCTCATTTCGCACCGAAAATAATCCAAATCATTGGTATCAAAGCAGGTTTCTCTTGATTATTTTTTTCAGTGCATGTCCCCGACGAGGTCCGAGTATAGAAAGTTGGGTCTCGAGCTTGTCTTTCTTGAAGATAATTTCTCTCGTACGCCCAAGAAACCATCAATGGCGGAAGAAAATAAAAACGATGGAGCAGGCGATCCTATCAATTTGTTGCTTGAGCATGCTCTCACGCGACAGAGAGATGAAATGATGGAGAATTTTTCCCACATCCTTCAATGCCTGCCAATATCAACAGGCGCATATTCATCAAGCTGCCACTTTGGAGGAACCTTGCCTTTCAAGGTACAAGTTAATTTTGATATTCATGTATTTGAAGGACAGATAAATGCAGAAGCCCTACAAAAATGGTTAACTCTGCTAGAAGGTTATTTCTCTCTTCAAAAATTTTCCGACAAAGAAAAGATCACCTTCACACTCCTTAAAGCTCTCCCTCATGTCAAACATTGGTGGGAAACTTACTGGGAGAAAATTTCCACAGAGGATTCTGGAATATATGGGGCTGAGCCCACTTGGGATTTTTTGTGGATGCGGTAAAGGAACAATATTACCATGTTGGCAACTATGAGGACCAATACATGAGATGGACCACACTGCGACAAGAGAGGGGCCAAGTAGTTCTAGAGTTCACCAATACCTTCCATAACTTGTGCACCAAGATGGATATCAAAGACTCTAAGCGACATTTGGTTCTAAAATACCATGGGGCTCTACACAGATACATCCAAATTGAAATGGATTTTCGGGACATCTCATCACTTGATGTTGCTTATTGATATGTTATCAAAATCGAATAGAAATTTAAGGACTAGAAAAAATGGGAGTTCAGGTCTACAAATCTACAACAACCAAAGTATGACAAAGACAACCCTAACAAACAGTCTCTCGAAAACTAGTCCAAGACACAGGAAAAGAAGGGTCACGGGAAAACAAAGGACACCAGAAAATGGTGCAATTTCCACAAAATCCCCTAGCACAACACCGATGAATGTCACTCAAAATAGTGATTAGTGGTCGAGATCAAAGACAAGGAGCCAAACCTTGATTCAGAATATGAATCTGAAAACATTGATAAAGGAAATATCATTGACGCAGACCCCACTGCTATTGTCATGACCACAACAATTCAACCAGAAGAAACAACAGATCCTGAAGAGGGGGAGTGCATTTTTCATTCACAGATGTGGGTGAAGGGGACCCCACTACATTTTATTGTTGATAGAGGAAGCCAAAAGAACGTCATCTCAGTAGAGGTCATCAAACAGTTGGGTTTGTCGACAACATCACACCCGCAGCCATACAACATTGGGTGGCATCGCCAAGGATGAGATTTCCGTGTCAGCCAACAATGTTGATTGTCATACAACATCCAGACCTTCATTATTATGTGATGTTTCCCCACTAGATGTCTGAGATGTTCTCTTGGGCCAACCATATATGTGGAAGTGCCATGTTGTTTATGAGTCTCGACCCCATAGTGTCATTATTTCTCGGGGGGGTCATCTCTACAGAATACCAAAGGTAGTTCAAACTACTGTTCCACCTAAAAAGTTCCACAAGGTAGTATCTCATACTGCAAAATTTAGCTTCTTCGCAATCTGTTCAAAAGGAGAACATAAGGACACTGCAACCAATATAGCCTCACCCCAAGCACCTTCTATCCAACAGAATCAGGTCGACAAGACTGCAACAAAGTGCAAAGATTCCTTCTACACACCGTCCTCTCATGTATCTTGACTTGTTGAACAACCTCAACCTCAACAAGTTCATGACAGACTTGCACAAACTGAGCAGCACAACATCTCCAACAAGGCAAGAAGCTCAACAAGATGCATATTCAACAAATGATTTTCCCTCTCCCCAGGGAACTCAATGCAATGGATACCATTTCCTCCTAAGGAGGGAGGATTGATCTAGGTGGATATCTGATCCCGGGGATCAAATTTTGCTCAATATTCAAAGTGCTTGGAATCACTTCAAATCGAACGGGGGCATAGGCCTCATCGTCATGAACCCAATGCAACTCGTTTGGGTTCAAACAGAGGTCAAATGAGAGAGATATAGCATTCTGTTCAAAACGACAAATAGGCAAAAAAAAATGTGTGCTGACTGTACAATCCGTACAGTCTATACGGATGCTAACGTGGCAAGCTGTATGACATGTGGCAGAGACGTACGACATGTGGAAGAGCCGTATGACACATGGCAGGTATTCATGTGGACAGTTGGTGTATGACATGGCGTTTTTGCAACGAATGGGATGGCGACACATGGCCCAATCAATGGCTGCCACGTGTCACCTTGACATTGGTTTAAAATTTATGTTGTTGGCCGGATTCGACCCCGTGACCTCCAGACAAGGGAAACACTTTGGGAAGGGCCACCCAACTGACGTGCCACCATATGGTTCTTATAATATATATGGCAATCAAATTATTTGAATTTGTATAAGTTTTGAAATAGGCGTGGACCGGGCCAGGGCTTAGCCCCGACCCCAGTCATATACGTTGCAATGTAACCACCGGCGTGACGCGCCCTCCGACCATTTACCATATAGCCCCTTTTTGTATGAGCCCAGGTCTTATGTGTATACAATGTGACCACGGGCGCGCCTTTCTGACCGTTTAAAACCTTTGGCCCTTTTTAAATATATGCGCGGTCATATGGTGGCCCATGTGCCCTCGACCTTGGCAGGTAAGGGCTAAGGCACGTAACCATCCTATAGTTCACATTGGTTGTGTGGTTGTGCCCGGTGCTAGGTTTTTACACATATATGCACGTGGGGGCTAGGTTGAGGAGGCAAGGGTGCATTTTGGTGATCCAGAAACAACAAGTTTGAAGGGCAACTTCCAGGAAGCCTATCTTCTTCAATGTTTTGGCCAAATGAGGTGTCGAAAAAGCCCAGCTAGGGGATTTTGGATGTTCTGAAGCCATTGGAGCCATCTATTTGGAATTTTGAGCATTATAAAGCACATATTTGAGCACTTTGAGCAAATAATACAAAAGATGCATTGGAAGCTAGACCAGGAGATGCAGCCCAAGAGAGGGGTGAACTCCTTTATCATTTGCTATGTTATGTGTTTTATTTTCACTGTTATTTGTTGTTGTTTATATGCATCTTGAATATGCCATTTCTTTAAAATTTGTGTTTGCAAAATTGATCCATTTGCATTTGAGCACATGAATTAAAACTTGCAAATATTTTCAAGAATACAAAGGAAAGAGGAAGTTCAAGGGAAATGGCAAAAATAATGTTGTTGTTAAGAAAGAGGGAGAAAAATTTACATGCAAACAATGTTCAAAAGATGGCCATGATGAAGACCATTGTTGGAAACTTCATCCTGAAAGAAGACCCAAAAATTTTGGCAACAAAGGGAAGTCAAAGACTGTTGCAACCATACAACATGATTTAGGTTCTGATTTGGGTGATGAAACAAAGATTACAGCCATGGGTTATCAAGGTAATGGTTCTATTGCAAGTACTAGTTCTTCAAGTAACAATAATCTCAATGTAACTCGACAAGAAAAAGAAAGAATCAAACTTTTTCACATAAGGGTTGTTTCAAAGCATACCAAGATAGATACTCTATTTGATACTGGATCTCAGGAAAACCTTATATCTGAAGACACTGTTAAGAAATTAAAATTGGAAACAATTCCACATCCTAAACCATACCCTCTTGGTTGGATATGTGATAATGATAAATTACAGGTGACAAGAAGGTGTAAACTTAGGTTTGCTATCACTGCAAATTTTATTGATGAGGTAGAGATTGATGTTATTCCTTTGGATATCTGTGGTATTGTGTTGGGAAACCCATATTTATATGATAGAAAAGAAATTTTTCATTGTCATGAGAATAAGTATCACTTTTTTTAAAATGGAGTTGAGTACATTGTTAGAGCCCATACAAAGAAGATGAATTTATCAGTTGTAAATGCGGGACAAATGAAGAGATTAGCCAATGCTAGCAATAATTTTTTTCTCTTAATGATTAAAACCAAACATGATATTGAAAACGAAGTTTTCTAAGGTTGTGATGCAAAGTTTAAATATGATATATATGAGGTTGTTAATCAATATGATGAGATGTTTCAGGAACCAAAGGGATTACCTCCAAAAAGGGGTATCCAACATGAAATTCAATTGCAGCAAGATTGTCCTCTTCCAGACATTGGTATGTATAGGATGTCAGTCATGGAGAATGATGAAATCAAAAAATAAATCCAAGAGTTGCTCGACAAAGGGTTCATTGTGCCAAGTACATCGCCATGTGGATATCCAATTGTGTTAGTGCCAAAGAAAGATGGTACATGGCGTATGTGTGTTGATTTCAGGGCTTTAAACAAGATTACGGTAAAGAATCACTATCCTCTTCCTAGAATCTATGATTTTCTTGATCAATTAAAAGATGCTAAGTATTTTACTAAGTTGGATTTGAGTAGTGGATATCATCAGATCAGGATTACCGAAGGAGACACATGGAAGACAACTTTCAAAAAAAAGCAAGGTTTGTTTGGGTGGATGGTAGTACCTTTTGGACTTTTCAATGCTCCTGCTACTTTCATGAGAGTTATGAATGATGTCTTAAGGCCTTTTCTTGATGATTGTGTTATTGTCTACTTGGATGACATTTTGATTTTTAGCAAATCTCGTGAAGAGCATGTTAAGCATGTAAAGAAAGTTTTGGATGTTTTCAGAAATGAAAGGTTGTTTTTGAAGATGTCCAAATGTGAGTTTGGAAAAACTTCACTTATCTACTTGGGGCATATTGTTGGTGGAGACGAATTAAAAATTGATCCTTCCAAGGTCAAATTCATATTGGAATGGCCCAAGCCCAACAATGTGACGGAGGTAAGAAGTTTTTTGGGAGCAGCCCAATATTGGAGAAAGTTTATTGCTAACTTTTCTTCCATTGCAGCTCCATTACATGCAGTGACAAGTGTCAAGAAAGTTTTCCAATGGGGAGGCAAGCAACAAAAGGATTTTGATACTTTGAAAGAGAATATCAATTCAGCACCAGTTCTTGGATTTCCAAATTTGAGGCAACCTTTTGAAATCTAAACAGATGCAAGCAATTATGCAATGGGAGAAGTCTTGTTACAACATGGTAAGCCCATTTGTTTTCATTCTGAAACTTTTAATGGTGTCGTGATTAACTATCATACTTATGATAAGGAGTTGTATGCATCGGTGCAAAGTGTGAAAAAATGGAAACATTATTTGTTGGGGAAAGAAACCATTGTCCACACAGATCATCAACCACTGCAATACTTAAAATCACAAACAAAGCTACAACAAGCAAGGCACTTTAGATGGATGGGTTTTTACAACAATTCCACTTGGTCATAAGGTATAAGAAGGGCATTTATAACAAAGTTGTTGATATTCTATCAAGGCCTATTATTAGTGCTTCAGTTATTCTTAAGCATAGTCATATCATGCATGAGAGTTATGTTGAGCAATATGCTTTAGATGCTGATTTTAAAGAAGTATATGAGACTTTGTGTCATTCTAACCATGTTGAGGAATTGGATTACCATGTGCGTGATAATCCTTTGTATCATCTTGGCAAGCTATGTATTCCACAGGGTGAAATAATCAACATAATAAGAGAAGCCCATTCTTCTCTTATTGCTAGTCACTTTGGTGTAGGCAAGACAGTGGCTAATTTGCAAAGGTACTGCTATTGGCCTAAAATGAATGAAAGTGTTTCAATTTATGTTCGAGGATGTTCGTTATGTGCCACAAGTAAACCTAGCAATCGAAAGTTGGGTTTGTATAATCCACTTCCGGTTCCTTCTCGTCCTTGGGAAAGTATTTTTATGGACTTTGTAGGAGGTCTACCTATGTCAAAATGAAATCATGATTATCTTTATGTTGTGGTTGATTGATTTAGAAAAATGTCTATTTTGATGCCTGGTAAGAAGTAGGTTATAGCTGAGCAAATGGCACAAATGTTCTTTCAAAATGTTTGGGTACATTTTGGATTGCCTAAATCCATTATTTCTGATCGGGATTCTCAATTTATTGGAAGTTTTTGATCGAGTTTATGGGTACTCATGGACACCAAACTGAAGAAGAGCACAACTTTTCATCCGCAAACCGATGGTTAGACATAAGTGGTAAATAGAACAGTGGTACATCTTCTTCGTGGTTATTGCAGCAAGCATCCTAAACTTTGGGATGAGAATATACACTACATTCAGGATGCTTACAATCGAGCGAAGCACTCGTCAACTCAAACATCGCCATTTGAAGCATGTTTTGGCTATTTGCCCAAATCTCCTTTAGATTTTATCTTTGGGAAGGATATTGCTATTGATGGTCAATATGACATTGATAGGGCATAAAAGTTCATTGAACAAATTCGGTCAATACATCAAATGTTACAAGAGCAGTTGGAAAAGAGTCAAGCCAAGTCCAAGACAAGACATGACAAGCATCGTGTTGATCACAGTTTCCAAGTTGGAGATGAAGTTTGGATTTACATTAGTAAGGAGAGGCTTAAAGGAGAAGGTAAAAAACTAAAACCAATTCGATATGGTTCTTTCAAGATTCTTGACAAGATTGATAACAATGCCTTCCGTTTAGATTTGCCTCCTTATATGAAAATGTATGCAGTTGTTAATGTTGAGAATTTGAAATTGTATGAGCCTCCTTTGATTGATGATCAAGGAGAGCATGTTCAGATTCCTTCTATAGATGATTTCCCCCCAGGATATCTTATAGAATTGCATGAAGACACCATCCTTGATAGGAGAATGAGAACTTCAAAACGAGGAAATGTGGAATATCTTCGAGTTGGTCTTAAAGGCACAAATATAAGCAAAGCCAAGTGGATTGAGGTTGGAAAGGTGAGGGAACTATACCCTCATCTTCAAATAGACTGAGAATGTGTATACAATGTGACCACGGGCGTGCCTTTCCGACTCTTTAAAACCTTTGGCCCTTTTTAAATATACGCGCGGTTATATGGTGTCCCATGTGCCCTCGGCCTTGGTGGTTAGGGGCTAAGGCACGTAACCATCCTATAGTTGGCACCGGTTGGGCGGTTACGCTCGGTGATAGGTTTTTACACATATATGCATGTGGGGGCTAGGTTGAGGAGGAAAGGGTGCATTTTGGCGATCTAGAGACAACAAGTTTGAAGGGGAACTTCCAGGAAGCCTATCTTCTTCAATTTTTTGGCAAACTAGGGGTTTTTTGACATTCTGAAGCCATTGGAGCCATCTATTTGGCATTTTGAGCATTGTAAAACACATATTTGAGCACTTTGAGAAAATAATACAAAAGATCCATTGGAATCTAGACCAGGAGATGTAGCCCAAGAGAGGGGTGAACTCCTTTATCATTTTCTATGTTATGTGTTTCTGTTCACTGTTATTTTCTACTGTTTATATGCATCTTGAATATTCCATTTCTTTAAAAGTTGTGTTTGCAAAAGTGATCCATTTGCATTTGAACACATGAATTAAAACTTGCAAATATTTTCAAGAATACAAGTCTTCTTCATTTTTAGATCAATATCAGTGGCCACCTACCTTTTCCAACCATCTCAAAACAATTTTCTGGCAATTTGGGCAATTTACTATTTTAGCAGTTTTAACTTCCGGGGCCATTTTGAGAGCCTGAATAAAGGTTTTTCAGGATTTATCTCCTTAATTATACCCAAAAGCATTATTGAGCCCCCAAAATGAATCTACTCGAAGATACCTTTCCAACGGGCTATCACACACCTAAAACGAAGATCATATGCAAAAGTTACGACCTCCAGAAGTTGATGTACTAACTTACCCAAACGGGGCCCACATGACTTTTGGTGCTTCATCTCATAGGGTTAGTTTTTTGGATGTATAGGGTTTTTGGAATTCTTGTTTATTGTAAAAATACCTTCAGAGCCTCATTGTAATCATCTTCTTGCGAATGCGAGTAGTCGTCACATCTCTTCTCAGAGATAAGCTGCCACCATTCTAGCGAGTCTTTCACTCTGTATTTTTATAGTCTCTATACATTTCTTTGATTAATATAAATCATGTATTACTGTATATCTATTTTTATGGTTGCATATCTAATACATTTCTGTTATATTATTGAATATCTGCGATATCTCTGTGCATTTCTTTATTATATATTTGTTCTCATTTCGCAGCGAAAATAATCTGGATCAAATATAGTGGTGGATGATTTACCTTGTTCATTGCCATTCATTAGGCGCATAATCCATCACATTGATATTATACCAGGAACAAATTTACTGAACAAAGCACCGTACATATTAACGCCGCAAGATAATGAATAGGTCAAGAAGCAAGTCCAGGATTTGATGGACAATGGGTTTGTTAGAGAAATCTTGAGTCCATGCGCTCTACCAAAAGTGTTAATTCCAAAAAAGGATGGTGGATGGAGGATGTGTATAGACTCGACGGATATAAACAAAATCACCATCAGGTACAAATTTCTTTTACCAAGGATGGATGACTTGATGGATTGCTTGAGTGAAGCAAAGGTTGTTTCAAAATTGATTTGAAAAGAGGATATCATTAAAATGGAATGAGGGAAGGCGATGAATGGAAGAAAATATTCAGGATGAATGAAGGATTATATGAATGGATTGTCATGCCATTTGGTTTGATGAGTGCGCCAAGTAATTTCATGAGGTTAATGAACAAAGTCTTGAAAATTTTCATTGGGAAGTTTGTAATTGTGTATCTTGATGATATCCTGGTCTTCAGTAAGAATGAAGAAGAACATCTGAGACACCTAAGTCTAGTAATGAGGAGGTTGCAGCAAGAAAAGTTGTTGATAAATGTGAAGAAGTCATCTTTCATGAAGAAAGATCTTATTTATTTGGGTTTTGTGATCTCTTCAAATGAGTTGAAGATGGATCTTGAGAAGGTAAAAGAAATCAAAGAATGGTCGTCTCCAAGGAATATCTTTGAAGTTAGAAGCTTCCATGGATTAGCCAGTTTTTACAAGAAGTTCATGAAAAAGTTTAGTGGAATTCCTATGCCAATGATGGACACAGTCAAGAAAAGACATAAATCTTTTCATTAGAAAGAGGAAGCACAGAAACATTTTAAGTTGTTGAAGGAGAATATAACCGAACAACCAGTTTTGGTTCTGCCAGACTTTGGTAATACATTTCAAGTGAGATGTGACGCAAGTGGGTTTATGGTTGGATCAGTCTTAAGCCAAGCCAATAGATTAATTACATACTTCAATCAGAATTTGAACGATGCTAATATAAAATATTCCACATATGATAAAGAGTTTTATGCAGTCATACATGCGTTGAAGAAATGGAGGCATTACTTGGTTTTGAAAGAGTTTGTCTTGAATAGCGACAACCATGCTTTACAATTCATAACTCGATAGGATAAATTGAACCATGAACATGAAAAATGGGTTGAATTTATGCAGAACTTTACTTTTTTTATAAAGCACATTTCTAGAACTGTTAACAAGGTTGTTGATGCATTGAGTAGGAAATGTTTGATTCTGTAGGATTTTCATGTGAAGACCTTAGGTTTTGATAACCTTAAGGATATTTACAGGGATGATTCAGATTTCAGGGATGCTTATGAAGCATGTGAGATTCCTGTTCTAAGAGACAAAATCCAATGCCTTGAATACTTAATCCAGGATGTATTATTATTCAAAGGAAATCAGTTGTGTATCCCGAAGAGTTCTATGAGTGAGAATCTTCTGAAAGAAAAAAATAGTGGAGGATTGGTTGGACATTTCTTCCATGAAAAAACATTCACACAAATGAACAATCTATATTATTGGCTAGGTATGAGGATATATGTCAAGAAATTTGTCAACAAATGTCAAATTTGCCAGCACGAAAAGGGGAAGAGATAGAATATAGGATTATATCAACCATTGTCGATACCAGAGAGGCCATGGGACGCGGTAAGCATGGATTTTGTGTTAGGACTACAAAGGACATAGAGAGCTTGTGATTCCATATTCGTGGTAGTCAAAAAATTCTCAAAAATGGCACATTTCATTCCATGTTAGAAAACCAGTGATGCAACACACATTGCAAATCTGTTTTTTAGGGATGTTGTTCGACTTCATAGCTTACCCAAGAGTATTGTTTCAGATCGAGATATCAAATTTTTTGGTCATTTCTGGAGGACACTATGGAAGAAGTTGGGAATGAATTTATCTTTTAGCTCATCATATCACCCTTAGACGGACAGACAAAATGAGGTAGTAAATCAAAGTTTAGGGGACTTGTTGAGCAGTTTAGTAGCTGAACATCACAGTTAGTGGGATCAGATTCTTCCACAAGCGTAATTTCATATAACGATTCACCAAATAGGAGCACATGACAGAGCCCATTCTAGATAATGTATGGTATGCAGCCGAGAGGAGTATATGAGTTGAGAGACTTAGAGAAGAGAAAATTCAGAAGTGTTGGAGCAAAAGAATTTGCAGCAGAGATGCAAGAGCTCCACAGTAAGATCAAAGAGCAGTTGTAAAATTACAACCAGGAATATAAGTGGAGAGCAGATTATCATAGAAGAGCACTTCAGTTCGAAGTGGGAGAATTAGTCTTAGCGCATATAAGAAAGGAAAGGTTCCCAATGGTAACGTATAATAAAATGAAGATGAAAAATATAGGGTCGTGTAAAATCATAAAAAATTTTGAGGAAAATGCTTATGATATAGAATTGCTAGATGATGTGGGCATATCACCCATATTCAATGTAGCAGATTTGTATCCCTACAGAATAGATGAAGACATAGGAGAATAAGATCATAAATAAATTCAATGGGTCAAACAAACGCATGTAGCTGAAAATTCGCAGATGGAAAAGGTCATTGATCAGAGAGTTAGCAAAAAGACCTGCAGAAAGACATATTTTGAGTATTTGATCAAATGGAAGTGACACCCAATTGAGGATGCTAGTTGGGAAAGAGAAGAAGAGATCCAGAAACATGGGCAGACGGTGCAGGAGCTCATGAACATGAGTTCATGAATTTTTCAACCAGAGGAGTATGCTGCAGGAGCATCATAAGCAAGCCATCAAAGAAAGCGCAAGAGTGGAGGATAGCTCGATATGCACCAATGCACATTTTGAAAGAATTTTAAATTTGAAAGGATAAGACATTAATGTAATATATTGAAAAGATGAATTCACATTTATGTTTTGAGTTGTAATACATATCTTGAGTGGTTTCTCTCATTTGTTTGTTGGAGGCATTTATTGTATTAAATGTAAAGAAGTTGTAGCTTTTATTTCGATTAGATAGGTTAGAGTGTAGGAGGGAAAACTCTAGAAATATCCCTCATATGTATTCTAATGTATCATTATTCTCATGGTAATAATTAGAGAGAGATGTAGATCAAGAGAATAGAAGAAAAAAGATTGTAGATGAGTGTATAAGAAGATAGTTGATGCTATAGAACCCATGTACATATGCACTTGAATTAATATAAGGAATCTTTGATCCAAATTTCATGGTGTTTATAAATTCTGTTTAGATCTATTGAATGGTATGTTTACAGTTAATTCCAGTCTCTATTATGAATTTGTTTCAATGTTGTGTGTATGTATGATTTCATGATTGAATGTATGAAGTCTTTGAGAGGGAGAGAATGAGTTTCAATTGTTTCTTGTCTTGAGAATTCCTGCAAGGAGTGGAGTGAAAGTCCACAAAGTGTGCATTAAAAGGTTCTGAGTTTTACCTCAGACAAGATCAAGAGAGATACCATTGTTCTCATACTAGCAGAAGTGCGAGTATATCATAGAGTCGTGCAAGGAGTGCGTAGGCAGGTTGAAGTCTTATAATTTTCCAACCCAAGTGAGGGGTTGAAAGATTTATGTTGCAAGGAGTGCAAAGAAGAGGAAGACGTCAGATAATCAGAGGTTATCATGAGTGCCACAAGGAGTTCATGCAAGATTCCCTAGAATCCTCGAGTTTGTCGTAAAAACCAAGCTCAGGAGGGGTAGAGGCTTTGGAGAGTTCGAAGGAAGATGAGGCTAAAGTCTCCTCATAGAGGTTGACCCCAGAAGAATTGACGCCAAGTCCTTTGTCTTGGAGGCATTGAAAATATGAACAGACGGTGGAATTTCTTGGAGGGAGGAATACCAAAATTCTGTGAGTCATTGGATCTAGTAGATCAGCAGAAAGGATAAGGTTGCTAACCTTTCAGTGCTCACGAGTCCAGGAGGAATAATATTCGTTGGATCTGGATCAACGGGAGTCGTTGATCTCTTGATTTTGGATCTTATCATTTCGGAAGTCAGGAGTTGGAGCATTGGGCTTGCGTTACACAAACAGTCCTGACATCATGAAATGCGAAGTCACGATGTGATCATGGTCGTCGATCGAGGACAAGGCACAGGATCGTTAGATCTATTCCTGGGGAGAGGTCCCACATTCGGTTTCAAGGTTTCATGGATGTGGATTGTTGGTGTTGTATCACGCCAATACCCCCAAAATAGGGATTCATGAAATACCTTTTTGGATAAGGGTTGTGGTCACATTGGTTGGTCATGTGGGTAAGAGTTAGAGCCTACTGCTTGTTTTCATAGGTGTAGCTCCTAAGAAGGACTTGTGGTTACAAGTGTGAAGATTCCATCTAGGAATCGAAGATCCATTTCGACTCAAGGGGAGATTAAGAATGATCCTTAGACCGGGAGGTCAAGCAGAACCTGTTGAGGTAGGGGTTCTACGTCACAGATCTTTGAGACTTTGGGGCTCCAAAACTTCGGGCTTCGAAGGATCTTACTACCTTTCGTCTTATTTATTCTGAATGCCAAACTGAAGAACTCTTTCATAGTACATATTCAAAGATTTGGGGATCCATTGCTTTAGAGCTTCATGCTTCAAGGGTTTTCATACTCTTACAACTTAATTATTCTGAATTCCAAACCTTCAAATTCTCAGGCTGACACTTTGGTATTTCATAAATCCAGTGCTCCGCTTTGGGATTCAAAAGATCTTGCAAAAACATAAACACAGATCCCCGAATGTTCAATTTTCAAAGTTCCAGAGTTCACACACCAGGGGGGTGCTACATGTCGAAAATATAGAGATGAAACATGTCCCAATATATGGGTGACACATGTCAAGTTCTAATTAGCACATAAGGTCTATAAAAGGCATGAATAGAGTTGACACGTGGCATGCTTAGAGTGGGTCCATGTAGCTAAGTGATGTCATCATGTCACATCACTCTGATGCTCTAGGACTATGGGACTTTAGGATTTCAAAGGATCTCACACCACAACACATCAGAACACATGCATGCAGAACTTTTGAATTCCCTAACAGTGTTCCTCAGATCTTCATAACTTCAAAGCTCTGGGACTTTGGAAATCCAAGATTTGGAGAACTTCCAAATGTAACACTAAAAATCTATCGAACATTGAAATTCCAAAAAGTTACTCCCTGGAGCTTCATGACTCCAACGATCTAGGACTTCAGGCTTTGGAAGTTTTCGTTGTTGATCACCACCCCACCCCTAAACTGCCAAATGTTGAAATTCTGAACACTTCCTAATTTGTGTACATGTGTCCCAAAACATTAACGATTCGAATTGATTTTGTACTTCAGGAATTCATAAAAATTCACATATGCCTACTTTAAAACTCCCAATTTCCGAATTCCTGAACTCCTGAACAAGTTCTCTTCGGAGTTTCGGGACTCTAAAACTATAAAACTTCAGAGGTTTGGGATTCGGTGAAATTTCATACATAATACCATAAAACTCCCAAACTTCTGAACATTCACCAATCTGAAAAAATGTGTCTCTGATAATGGATGGTCTGGATCGACTCTGGAGTTCAAGACTTCGAGATATTTTCTCCCAGGAAATTTAAGGACTCATTTCTCCGAGATTGTCAAACCTTTGAATTACCATGATATCTACGACTCACAATCTCCTAGGTGTAGATCTGATGAACCATATATTTCCTTCACCAAATCCAATGATCAAGCATTTATCCCCGTGATCTATGGCATGGGTACGCTCTGGGACTTTAGAGCTTTAGGGATTTTCCCTTTTTCTCGAAAAAAAGGATTAAAATCAGCTAGAGGGGATAATCCTGAAGGACTTCAGTGCTTAATGACTGCACACCTTCTCCAGATCTGATGTCTATGAAGGATTTGTCTTATTCCAAATAGATCCAATGGCCATTGTGGTTTCCCAAACTACTACACCTCCTGGGATTTCAAACACAATTGTGTGCTCTCAACGCCCTCTTGGAACTCATGGATGCTATGAAACTCAAAAAATTTCCAAGTCGACAATAATTCTCTATGAAACTTCGCTACAATTTAAACTTACACGGCCCATCCACGCTCAATGTTGGAAACGGACGCTCTGATACAAAATTTTAGCAACCCCAGTCTTAGGTCGTTGGCATATGCCACATAGAAACTCTTGCAGAACTGTATAAATTGTAACATTCTAACACCACCCAGGCCAAGGCCATGTCACTCCATAAAAAATATAATCTTATATGTCTATATATATACATAAAACTTAATAAGAAAAACATATTCTGCAACCAGATAGAATCAAGCAGAAATAATAGTAAAACATATATGCATCATACACAAGAAAAAAACCATAAACATATACACATGTAATATATACAACATGTATATTCATGCACAATTGATACTTATCTTTTATACAAGACCACCAACTACTGGAATACCTTCCACGATCCTCCCAACCTTAGACCACGTTGCTTAGAACTCTTAGCAATGGATCATTCTGAGCTGGGACTAAACTCCACCAAGGTAAAGGGGATTCTAAATAGGCTGAAGCTACACATAAATAAGGAGGGATTTCATCTCAGGTTCCTACTCAAACTATTACCCTATAGTATCTCATTCCCCACATGGCTCTCCCACCCCAAGAAGTGTGCCCATTATTTTCTCAATAGTCCTTCGACTGCCCCACTTTCCTTCCAAGGATTAAACAGCATGCCATAAAGGAAGTCTCAGAGAACTATACTTGTATTTAGGCTCCTTCAGGAATTCAATTCCCAACAATTATATCACTTGGAGAGAGTTTCTCATAGTCCTGACAACCTGCCTCTTCCATCCCATGGGCCTAACAACCCGCTTCTTCAATCTATCTCTCTAGTCAGCCAAGTATAGGCTCAGGTGAAGGAAGCAACATAAAATTTATGGAACAGGTGATGGCAACAACAAAAATAGTTAAGGAGCAATTATTTCTTGGGTATGGTATAGTACTGGCTCGGATACAATACAGGTATGCTACCCATGATAGGGAGGTACTGCATATAGTTTCTGGGTTGTAGAGATCGAATGATGGAGATAAATTCCAAGTGGGTGAAATGATGGTCGGGTGGTGAATCATGAAAATGTGAGGGTGACTAGGGAGAATGGCTCCAAACAAACAATTTTTCTCCACATATAATTGTGTGTGCCCTGATTGACACATGGACTTCTAGTAGCTCGTTCCTCTCCACTTGTAGATCATTTCCCTTCACATAACAATTTAGGATAATATGATATTTATCCCTTCCTTAGTCTTTAGGAATAATAATATAATATTCCCTTATATATAATCCCTCTAGATTATCCCCTTTCGTAGGCTCTTATCCCATCACCTTTCCCTTCCTAGTGGATTTTAGTCCCCCAAACTATTTTATCATCATTGGTATACACACAACAATGTATTATATTAATGATAGGAGTATTTACATATACAAAAATAGGCTCACTGGCCTTTAGCATCTAGGCTCTCTGGCCTAATCATCACATAATCCACCTAGTTTATAATAACCTGGCTCAGTAGCCTATAAAACATGTTTACAATTCAAATGGGGCTCGGTCTTGGTGTATTACAATTTTATGAATAAATATGTATAAGGGTTTGGGACAACTAGAACCTAAGGGATTAAGACTGAAAGTGTTTTTAATCATACACAAATGGATAGAGAATCAAGATGGAGGTGCAAGGGTTGTGGGGCATTCAACTAGAGGTATAGGGATAGTGCACTTAGGTATTGGCTATGGAGCGGGTTAAGGGTCAAGTATAGGTTATTCCTAGGATTATATTGAGGTAGAGGGATCTAGGTCATGGTCTAGGTCTAGGTTATGGTACAGGTCATGATGATGGTATAGGTTTAGGTCATGGTCTAGGTCTAGATCTAGGTCTATGTCATGGTCTAGGTTATGGTCATAGTATAGGTCTAGGTCATGGTATAGGTCATGGTCTATGGTATAGTTTTAGGTCTTCTCATGCCTTACCATGTCTAGGTCTAGGTATAGGTCTTGACATGTTTAGTTCAAGGCCAT
>ML804175.1:0-19915 GCA_009831015.1 Picea engelmannii | reverse complement strand
ATTTGCTAAAAATCAAAATGTCATCCAAGTAGACAATAACACAATCATCAAGAAAAGGCCTTAAGACATCATTCATAACTCTCATGAAAGTAGTAGGAGCATTGCAAAGTCCAAAAGGCATTACCATCCACTCAAACAAACCTTGCTTTGTTTTGAAAGTTGTTTTCCATGTGTCTCCTTCGACAATCCTAATCTGATGATATCCGCTTCTCAAATCGAACTTAGTAAAATACTTAGCATCTTTCAATTGATCAAGCAAATAATAAATTCTAGGAAGAGGATAGCGATTCTTTACCATAATCTTGTTCAAGGCCCTGAAATCCACACACATACGCCATATACCATCTTTCTTTGGCACTAACACAATTGGAGATCCACATGGCAATGTACCTAGCATGACGAACCCTTTGTCAAGAAAATCTTGGATTTGTTTTTTGATTTCAGCATTCTCCATGACTGACATCCTGTACATAGCAATGTTTGGAAGAGGACAATCTTGCTGCAATTGTATTTCATGTTGGATACCCCTTCTTGGAGGTAATCCCTTTGGTTCCTGAAACATCTCATCATATTGGTTAACAACCTCATATAGATCAGATTTCAACTTTGCATCACAACCATGAAAAACTTTGTTTTCAATATTATCTTTGGGTTTAATCATCAAGAGAACAAAATTCTTACTAGCATTGACTAATATCTTCATTTGTCCTGCATTTACAAGTGACAAATTCATCTTCTTTGAATGTTCTCTAACAATGTACTCAACTCCATTTTTAAACAAGTGATACTTATTCTCATGACGATGAAAAATGGATTTTCTATCATATAAGTATGCGCTTCCCAACACAATACCACGGATATCCAAAGGAATAACATCAAGCTCTACCTCATCTATGAAATTTGTAGTGATGGCAAACCTAAGTTTACACCTTCTTGTCACCTGCAATTTAGCATTATCACATATCCAACCGAGAGGGCATGGTTTAGGATGTGGAATAGTTTCCAATTTTAATTTCATGATAGTGTCTTCAGATATAAGGTTTGCTTGAGATCCAGTATCAAAAAGAGTATCTATCTTGGTATTCTTTGAAACAACCCTTATGTGAAAAAGTTCTATTCTTTCTTTTTCTTGTTGAGTTTCATTGAGATTACTGTTACTTGAAGAACTAGTGCTTGCAATAAAACCCTTACCTTGATAACCCATGGCTGTAATCTTTGTTTCATCACCCGAATCAAAACCTAAATCATGTTGTATGGTTGCAATAGTCTTTGACTTCCCTTTGTTGCCAAACTTTTTGGGTCTTCTTTCAGGATGAAGTTTCCAACAATGGTATTCATCATGGCCATCTTTTGAACAATGTTTGCATGTAAAATTTTCTCCCTCTTTCTTAACAACAACATTATTTTTTCCATTTCCCTTGAACTTCCTCTTTCCTTTGTCTCCATGACTGAAAGGCTTCTTTTTACCCTCATGAGTTTCATTCCTTCCTCTGGCTTCCAAATGAGTTGCATGAACACAAACTTCATCTAGATTGGAAGGGTTAAACATGAGTATTCTATGTCTCAAGTAACTATGTAAAGCTCCAATGTATTTGAGTAAAGTTTCTTGAGAAGACAAATCTACTCCCAAAACCAAAGCTCTTCTCCTAAATTCTTGAGTAAATCTTTTCACATTTTTCCGTTTATCTTGTCTAAAATTTTGCCAATCCATAATAGCTTTTTGCATATATGCCAATGGGTAAAATTGTTTTTTAATTGCAACAATAAAATCATTCCAAGAGGTTAGAATTTTACCATGTTTCTTCATGTCCTCTTGAGTATTGGCTTCCCACCAAATGAGTGCTGCACTATCCAATCTTAAAGAAGCAAGTTGAATCTTAGTTTCATCATCTTGATTTTTTTGTATCCTAAAATACACCTCAATCTGACGAATCCAATTATCTAATTTCTCAGCATTTACCTCTCCATTGTACATTGGCAATTCAAATTTAATATCAAGCTTTAACGAATGAATTTGTGGAGGAATTTTACCATGTCCCTTTGGAGAATTTGGAAGAGGTTTTGAACTGGAAGAAGAAGAGGAAGATGGAGGTGAGGGAGGTGGGGAAGCACCATTCCCTCCATTTCCTTTTGGAGTTTTTTCACCACTATCTCCCTTTTTCTTTGAAGGGTTGGAGCCTTCACCTTGCAACCTTGTATTCCTTTCTTCCATCAAGACTTTCATCATTTCTCTCATTTCCATGAAAGCCTTTCTAAGATCTTCATCTTCTGTAGGAATATTTTCATGACTCTCTGATGCAGGAGCATCGCCAACATCAAGCGATCCATCGCGAATGCAAGCGGACAGCTGGACAAGCACCATCACACATTTTCAAATTGACTTGAAGTTGTTGCATGATCTTAAATGAGCCATTAATATGAAGCACACTTGTATGATGTAAACGGACCTTGAGCCATTAGCTCTCGTCCTTAGTAGATAGGAGGCATTTAAGATAGTTAATGTAAAGTAGATAGAATTTAATTCTAGATTAGACTGCTTGAGAGCACAAGAGGGAAACGGGATATATACACCCTCATTGTGTATTGTATCATTACTTAGAAGTAGAGGAGCAAGAGCATGCAGAAAGCTGTGTAAGAACACCCATGTACATACATTTGGATTAATAGAAAGAGATTGATTCAAATTCATGGTTTTGTGTTGTTCTTTGTGTATTGATGCTGAATGATAGGCTCATGAATGTTTTCTTCCTGTTATACATTTTATTTATATGTTGTGTATGTGATTTCATGTTTGAGGTTGAAGTCTGAGAGGGAGAAGGAATGAGTTTCAATTGTTTCTTTATCTGAGTCAAGGATTCCTGCCAGAAGTGTAGTTGAAGTGTCTGCAAGGAGTGCATTGACAGAGGGTTTAGATAGAGATAACTTTTGTTCTCATTCATTCAGAGTGCAGACATGCACAGGAGCCGTGCAAGGAGTGTGCAGGCCGAGTAAAGTTTAGGGTTGCGAACCTGAGCGAGAATTGAAGGACTGCTACTGCAGGTGTGCGCAGAGTCGAAGATTCAATACTTAGAATCTATTGAATGGTTGGTGCAAGGAGTGCGTGCAAGATTCTTTGAAGGGTTTAGAGTTGGTAAAGCTCAGGAGGAATAGGACCTTTGAGTAATCACCAAGTGAAATAACATGAATTTTGTGCTATGGATTGCTCAAGAAGGCGTCGCAAGGTTGCGAGCAGGTGAATGAGTTCTATGGAAGAACACTTAGTCATTTTGCAGATTTCTCAAAAAAGGAAAGGACGGTCGGTATTCTCAGAGGAGGATTCGCGACATCCTGTGAGCCGTTGGATCTCACAGAGGAGAAGGGGATATACTGTAGGTACTTTCGAGAGTTTCAAAGCTCAGGAGGGGCAGAGCCATTGATCGGAGCCATAAGGGCCGTCAGATCTATACGTATATCGTGTATCGGGGTTTTGCAGGTGGAAGTCGCATGAATATAGCAACAGGAGTCGCGATATCACGAAACGCGATATCCCGACATGCCAAAGGACAGTGTGGGGACACTGGAGTTAGTGGAGTGGACAGGTGGCACGAATTTTGGAATTTCATAGAGTGAAGTGCCGAAAACATCGCATCAGAATTCGCGATACTACGAACTCCGAAATGTCGATGGAGTGAAGGCGTTGAAAATTCAACTCACGAGCGCATCGGAGGTTCGGTGTATCGGGGTTCGAGAGTCGGTAAAGCAAGTTTTTGAGCATCGCGAGTGGTGAAATCATGATAGAAGAAGTCCCGACAGGAGAGGGAAAAAGGTCAGGGTTGACTTGTATCAGGTTTTGGGGATTCGTGGAACCTACGCTCGACCTTTGGATTCGCGAAGTCGCGAAGTCCGATCTCTCGATTTCTAAAGAAAGGGAGATCCCACGAGAGTTTGTTATGGGTGCAGAATTCCCGATAGGGAATTAGAAGAGCCTTAGAGTTCTTCGGGCCGAGAAAGAGAGAAGATCCTGTGAGCGGACGTGCTTGCAAGTGCGGTCTGCATCAGTTTTGGTATCAGAGCACAAAAAGGTTCTTTGCTTTCTATAGCAGAGAAAGAAAATTCACCATGCCACCTAGGAGAAGGGACGTGCAATCACCCGATCCACCAGAGGATAGGGAAATGCCAATAAGAAGAGGACGACAGATGGCAGATCCAGTGATGGAGAGAGAGATGCATGATCTATGAGCTAGACTCGAAGACATGGAGACAGCGTAAAGACGCACAGTCAGTGCTGGGGATATCAGTGATTCCGAAGATGAAGTTGAGGCTCAGTGACGAGAATAAGTTGCAGCTGAAGATGCATCAAACAAACATTTGATCATAGCTATTTCCAGGATGGGTGCAAGAGCGAAGATGGACATTCTAGTTTACGAGGGAAACTTGGATGCAGAGGAGATTCTAGACTGGATTAGATCTCTCGACACATACTTTGACTATGAATATGTTGAATAAGAGAAGAAGGTCAAGCATGTTGTCACAATATTGAAAGGACATGCATCATTGTGGTGGGATGAGCTACAAGCTGACAGATGCTGCAAGGGCAAGCAGAAGATCAAAAGCTAGGATAGGATGATCGTGAAGCTGAAGGCGAAGTTCATCCCCAGGGATTATTAAATTAATCTGTTTAGGAGGATGCATAACCTGAGACAGAATTTGATGACAGTGAAAGAATACACTGAGGAATTCTATAAACTGAACATCAGGGTAGGTCATCAGGAAAGCGATGATGAAAAAGTTGCCAGGTAAATGAATGGCCTGAGATATGATATCCAGGATGAGATGAGAATGGTAACCATACAAATGGTGGAAGATGCTTATCAGATGGCTCTGAAAGCTGAGGAGAAGCTGAGCCGAAAGCAGAGTCAAATGGGCCGAGGCAGAAGTCAGCCTAGAGGAAAATCAGTTGCCCAGGAAAAATATCAAAAGCCCAAGGAGGAATGGAAGAAACCTCAGGGTAAAATTGAGATAGGTGGAACCTCACAAAGAGGGCCATATGTTGAGCAGAGAGGACAACATAATGAGCAGAGAGGAGATTATGCTGACAATAACACTTTTCCTCATACTAGAGGCAGAGGAAGAGGAAGAGGTGGAGTAATTACATTCTTCACATGTGGAAAGAATGGGCAAAAGTCTTACGAGTGTCCAGATAAAAAGAAGGACATTGGAGAAGCTCACATCACCGAGGCACAGAGGCGGGATGTTGAGGCAGAAGACGCAGAAGGCAGAATATCTCTCATGATGCGAAAAGTCCTTTTGACACCTGAGAAAGAGGTGGAAAGCTCAGTCCAAAGGACCAGACTTTTCAGGACTGCTTGCAAGACCAAGGACAGGGTATGCAAGTTCATTGTAGACAGTGGTAGCACAGATAATCTCGTATCTACAGATATGGTAGAGAAGCTGGAGTTGTTAACGACTGATCATCCAAGTCCATACAGAGTTTCGTGGCTACAAAAAGGACACCAGGTAACTGTCACTAAACAATGCTTGGTTGAATTTAAGATAGGAGGATATAATGATAAAATCTTGTGTGATGTCATTCCTATGGATGTTTGTCATCTATTGTTGGGTAGACCATGGAAATATGACAGGAATGTGATTCATGATGGGAGAATGAACACATACACCCTGGAGAAGAATGGGAGGACACACATGTTGCTTCCAATAAAGGATAAGGAGGTGAAGCCGGAAGTAAGAAACACAGTACTTCTCATGAGTGGGAAGGAACTTCTTACAGAGGTTAAGAATAAGGAAGATCCACAGTTCATTGTGGTTAGAAAGCCTAGGATTGTGTTGACTAGCACAAGAGTGGATGATTTACCAGAGGAGGTTCAGGAACTGCTGGAAGAGTTCGTTGACATTGTAGTGGATGAACTACCTCATTCATTGCCACTGATTAGGAGTGTGAGTCATCATATTGATCTCATACCAGGAGCCAGTTTTCCAAATAAAGCTGCGTACAGATTGTTGCCGCAAGAAAACGAAGAGGTTAAAAGGAAATTCTAGGAGTTATTGGACAAAGGTTTGGTCAGGGAGAGCTTGAGTCCATGTGTTGTTCCAATAGTACTCAGTCCAAAGAAAGACAGAGGTTGGAGGATGTGTACAGACTCGAGGGCAATCAATAAGATAACCATCAGGTACAGATTTCCATTGTCGAGGATGGATGATCTGATGGATTGCTTGAGCAGAGCAAGGTATTTTTCAAAGATAGATTTGAAAAGTGGTTATCACCAGATCCGCATGAGAGAGGGTGATGAGTGGAAGACAACCTTCAAGACAAAGGAAGGGTTGTATGAATCGCGTGTTATGCCATTTGGTTTAACAAATGCACCGAGTACCTTTATGAGGTTGATGAACGAAGTCCTGAAGGAGTTCATCGAAAAATTTGTCATTGTGTATTTGGATGACATACTGGTTTACAGTAAGACAGTGGCAGAGCATCTGAAGCATTTGGCTACAGTGATGCAAAAACTACAGCAGGAGAAGCTATTAATAAACATGAAAAAATCCTCATTCATGAAGACATAGCTCATTTACTTGGAGTTTGTTTTTTCGGCAAATGAGTTGAGGATGGATCGAGATAAGGTGGAAGTGATCAAGAATTGGTCATCACCGAAGAATATTTTTGAGGTGAGAAGTTTTCACGGATTGGCTAGTTTCCACCGGAAGTTCATCAGGGATTTCAGTGGAATTAGTGTAGCGATGATGGATATAGTGAAGAAAAGGCATAAATCTTTTCACTGGACTGAAGAGGCTGAAAATAATTTCAATCTGTTGAAGAGGAAGATCACAGAACAACCGGTTTTGGTGTTGCCATATTTCCAGAAGACATTTCAGGTGAAATGCGATGCATGTGGATTTGCAATCGAAGTAGTCTTAAGTCAGGAAGACAGGTCGATAGCGTATTTCAGCGAGAAGCTGAATGAAGCAAAATTGAAGTACTCCACTTATGATAAGGAGTTCTATGCTATCATACAGGCATTGAAGAAATGGAGGCATTACTTGATACCCAAAGAGTTTGTATTGTATAGTGACAATCATGCACTGTAGTTTGTGACTCAACAGGAAAAGTTGAATAAAAAACATGTCAAATGGGTTGAGTACATGCAAAATTTCACTTTTGTGATTAAACACATTTCTGGTACTGCTAACAAAGTGGATGATGCTTTGAGCAGGAAGTGTTTGTTGTTGCAGGAGTTCAGAGTCAAAACGTTGGGTTTTGATGATCTCAGGGACATGTACGCAGATGATCCAGATTTTAAGGAAGCGTATGAAGCAGCTGAGAATCCAATTCTCAGAGACAGAAGCCCATGGATAGACTACATGATCCAGGAAGGATTATTGTTTAGCAGTAATCAACTGTGTATTCTGAAATGCTCCATGAGGGAGAATTTGTTGAAGGAGAAACACAGTGGAGGATTGGAAGGGCACTTTGGTCATGACAAAACATTCGCGAAGTTGAATGAGTCATATTTTTGGCCGGGAATGCGAGCGGATGTCAAGATATTTGTAGACAGATGCAGAATTTGCCAACATTCGTAGGGAAGGAGACAGAATGCAGGGTTCTATCAACCATTGCCCATACCAACGAGGTTGTGGGATGCAGTTAGCATGGATTTTGTATTGGGGTTGCTAAGAACACAAAGAAATGTTGACTCAATCTTTGTGGTGGTGGATAGATTTTCCAAAATGGCACACTTCATTCCATGTCAAAGGACCAGTGATGCAACTCACATTGAGAACCTGTTTTTCAAGGAGGTCATTCGACTTCATGGGTTGCCAAGAAGCATCGTTTCGGATCGAGACACTAAGTTCATAGGGCATTTTTGGAGGACCTTATGGAAGAAGTTGGGAACTAACTTGGCATTTAGTTCATCTTATCATCCTCAGATGGATGGACAAACAAAGGTGATGAATAGAAGTCTGGGAGACTTGCTGAGAAGCTTGGTGACAGAGCACCATACCCAGTGAAATAGTATATTACCACAGGCAGAATTCGTGTATAATGACTTAATTAACAGGAGCACAGGGAAAAGTCCATTTCAGGTTGTCTATGGGATGCAGCCGAGAGGAATTTATGAATTGAGGGATTCAAAACAGACTGGGACTAGGAGCACTGGTACAGAAGAATTCGCATAAGCGATGAAAGAACTTCACAGTCAGGTGAAGCAGCGATTGCAAAATTCAAATCAGGAATATAAGCGCAGAGCAGATCAGCATAGAAGACAACTTCAGTTTGAGGTTGGTGATCTGGTTCTAGCACATTTAAGAAAGGAAAGGTTCCTGAGAGGAACATGCAACAAACTGAAGATGAAGAAAATCGAACCATGTAGGGTCTTGAAGAAATTTGGGGCAAATGCTTATGAGATTGAATTACCCAATGGGATCGGAATTTCTCCGATATTCAATATCTCAGATTTGTACCCATACAGAGCTGAATAGACAGAGACTAGAAGTGAGTAGCTAGTGGTCCAGTGGAAAAAACAGATGCCAATTGTAGAGAAGCCGCAGATGGAGCGCATACTGGACTAGAGAGTGAGTAAGAGGACCAGGCGGAAGCAATACTTCAAGTATCTAGTCAAATGGAAGAACCATCCAGTTGAAGATGCCAGCTGGGAGACTGAAGAGGAGATTTAGAAGCATGGATAGACCATGGAAGAGCTCATGGACAGGAGCCCATGAAATTTTTCAAGCCAAAGAGTATGATGCAGGAGCATCGCCAACATCAAGCGAGCCAATGCGAATGCAAGCGGACAATTGGACAAGTGCTAGCACACATTTTGAAATTACTTGAAGTTGTTGCGTGATCTTAAATGAGCCATTAAGATGAAGCGCAGTTGTATGATGTAAACAGACCTTGAGCCATTATCTCTCATCCTTAGTAGATAGGAGTCATTTAAGATAGTTAATGTAAAGTAGATAGAATTTAATTCTAGATTAGACTGCTTGAGAGCGCAAGAGGGAAACGGGATATAGACACCCTCATTGTGTATTGTATCATTAGTTAGAAGCAGAGGAGAAAAATCATGCAGAGAGTTGTGTAAGAACACCCATGTACAGACATTTGGATTAATAGAAAGAGATTGATTCAAATTCATGGTTTTGTGTTGTTCTCTGTGTATTGATGTTGAATGATAGGCTCATGAATGTTTGCTTCCTATTATACATTTTCTTTATATGTTGTGTATGTGATTTTATGTTTGAGTTTAAAGTCTGAGAGGGAGAAGGAACAAGTTTCAATTGTTTCTCTATCTGAGTCAAGGATTCCTACCAGGAGTACAGTTGAAGTGTCCGCAAGGAGTGTGTTGACAGAGGGTTCAGATAGAGATAACTTTTGTTCTCATTCATTCAGAGTGAAAACAGGCACAGGAGCCATGCAAGGAGTGCGCAGGCCAAGCGAAGTTCAAGGTTGCGAACCTGAGAGAGAATTGAAGGACTGTTGCTGCAGGTGTGCGCGGAGTCGAAGATTCAATACTTAGAAGCTGTTGAATGGTTGCCACAAGGAGTGCATGCAAGTTTATCTGAAAGGTTCAGAGTTGGTAAAGCTCAGGAGGAATAGGACCTTTGAGTAATCACCAAGTGAAATCACAGGAAGTTTGTGCCTTGGAGTGCTCAAGAAGGCATCGCAGGGTTGCGAGCAGGTGAACGAGTTCTGTGGAAGAACACTTAGTCATTTTGCAGATTTCTCAAAGGAGGAAAGGACGGTCAGTATTCTCAGAGGAGGATTCACGACATCCCGTGAGCCGTTGGATCTCACAAAGGAGAAGGGGATATACTGCAGGTACTTCCGAGAGGTTCAAATCTCAGGAGGGGCAGAGTCGTTGATCGGAGCCATAAGGGTCGTCAGATCTATACGTATATCGTGTATCGGGGTTTTGCGGGTGGAAGTCCCGTGAATATAGAAACAGGATTCGCGATATCACGAAACGTGATATCCCGATAGGCCAAAGGACAGTGTGGGGCCACAGGAGTTAGTGGAGTGGATAGGTGGCATGAATTTCAGAATTTCACAGAGTGAAGTGCCAAAAACATCGCATCAGGATTCGCGATACCATGAACTCCGAAATGTCGATGGAGTGAAGGCGTTGAAAAGTCAATTCGTGAGCGCATCAGAGGTTTGGCGTATCGGGGTTAGGGAGTCGGTAAAGCAAGTTGTTGAGAATCGCGAGTGGCGAAGTCACGATAGAAGAAGTCCCGACATGAGATGGAAAAAGGTCAGCGCTGACTTGTATCGATTTTCGGGGATTCGTGGAACCTACGCTCGACCTTAGGATTCGCGAAGTCGCGAAGTCCGATCTCTCAATTTCTAAAGAAAGGGAGATCCCACGAGAGTTTGTTGTGGGTGCAGAATTCCCGATAGGGAATTAGAAGAGCCTTAGAGTTCTTCGGGCCGAGAAAGAGAGAAGATCCTGTGAGCAGACATGCTTGCGAGCACGGTCTGTGTCACTCTCTTCATGAGCCATACATGGTGAATGCCTCCTTGAAGCTTGAGGAGATGATGTAATTTTTCTTCTTAAAGGATGAGAACTTGGCTCTAGAAGTTGACCTTCTCCTCTTGTGAGTTTCAACCTTGTGAGCATCAGAAAACAAAACACTTGCAAATAATCAAGCCTTCAAAAACCTAATCTCTGATACCAACTTGATCTGAAAATGATAAAGGCTTGTATTCTTGAAAATATTTGCAAGTTTTATTTTAGTGTTCTTATGCAAAAGGATCAATTTGCAAACACAATTTTTTATAGAAATTACACATTTAATATGCAATAATAACTAGCAAAATACAGTGAACAGTAAACACATAACACAACAAATGATAAAGGAGTTCACCCCTCTCTTGGGCTACATCTCCTGGTCCAACTTCCAATGGATCTTTTATATTATTTTCTCAAAGTGCTAAAATATGTGCTTTACAATGCTCAAAATGACAAATAGATGGCTCCAATGGCTTCAGAACGTCCAAAACCCCCTAGCTGGGCTTTTTCGACACCTAATTTGGCCAAAAATTGAAGAAGATAGGCTTCCTAGAAGTTCCCCTTCAAACTTGTTGTCTCTGGATCGCCAAAATGCACCTCTGTGTGTCCAACCTAGCCTCTGCGGTCATTCCCGTGCTAAAACCTAGCACCGGGCACACAACCGAAAAACCACATGCAAATATAGAATGGTTAGGGAACCTAGCCCCTAACCACAAAACCGTTGGGTGCATGGTCCATGTGACCATGCAAGAAAAGGGATAAATTCTAAGTCAATGGTTAAGTGCCATGTGTCTAGGTGTGCGAGCTTTTAAATTGTTTGAAATGCACGTGCGGTGGTGGTCATATGAGATGGACCACGCCCAAACCAATATACAATTCAAACTTAAATATATTTGAAACCATATAGTAGTAATAACTACATGGTGGGCACGCCAGTTGGGCGACCCTTCCCAAAGCTCTACCCCTACTCGGAGGTCGCAAGGTCGAGTCCTGCAGACTCGACAAATTTTAACCATTGACCAGGTGACACGTGGCAACCCTTTCTTGTGCCACGTGTTGTACATCCCTACCAACTTAGCTTCTGTGATGTGTCATACGGCCCTGCCAACTCAACATCTGTATGAACTGTACGAACTGTACAGTCAGCAAATGTTTTTGTATGTTTGACAATTTGAACAGAACACAATATCTCACTCATCTGACATCTGTTTGAACCCGTTCGAGTTGCGTTGGGTTTTTGATGACGAGGCCTACGCACTTGTTCGATTTGAAGCGATTCCGAGAACTTTGAATTTTGAGCAAAATTTGATCCCCTGGATCAATCCATATAGGATAGTTTCACTAACTAATTCACTGATCTTCATCTCATTATTCCACAATTAAGTATGGTTTCTCTAACCATAATTCTAGGATAAATCAATTGGAAAGCATATTCTCGTGAGGTATTTCACCATAAGGGGACCACTTTGGAGTTCATCCATTTGTAATCCTTATGAAGACAATAATGAGTCATCTTTACATCAATCCAACTATGCATTATATATCAATGAAACCACATCGATCCATATTCATCTATGCATCATATATCAATGCCAACTCATTGATCCATCTTCATCTATGCATCATATATCAATGAAAACTCATTGATCCATCTTCATCTATGCATGACATCATATGACTTATGATTCCTCTTGAAATCAATTCATTCACATCAAGGACAATACATATTACATCAGTATGCTATGACAAGACATTGTTCCTTTGAGATCAATCAATCAATCAATCCTTTGACATCAATGACAACATGATCCAACAATATCCTCCTTTGGCATTTATGGAAATACCAACATTGATGTCAAAACCAATCATTAATGTAAACATGTAGACACAAAATTTCTCTACATCAATAGTCATCTCAATCACATTAAAGTGACTCTCTCTCCCCCTTTGGCATCAATGGAAAAGGGAAGTTCTCTCCTTTGGGTTGATCCCCTACCTGGAATCTCCTTGGGGATGCTCCCCCTACCTAGATTCCTTGATCTTACTATGATTAATCTCTCCCCTTTTGAACAATGGATATCACTCTGATGTAATGCTGCAAATATATCTCTCATGCTCCCCCTGTGACCATCGTTGCCTCTGGAAATATGAATTTGTTCTCTTTATCCAAGAATAGATATCCTTTTCGAAGTATTTATGTTTGCGTCTGATAAATCTCCTCCTGGAATCATGGGAAGAATAATGACTCCCCCTATGGGTATGTCTCCCCCTATATTCTTTGCAATATGAAAAACATGATACCACTGCAATATTCTTCTACTGCCAATGCTATTGCTCAACCGAAACATATATCAACCTCTCTTTCTATGATGATCCTTGAACCTTTCCATGCATAAACATGTGTTCCATACCATCCATCATGAATCAAAAGATATGTCAACAATGAAAATATGACCAAAACATCAACCAAGGACATCATGTGACAACCAATCACAATACCCATGCACATCAACCATGTACATCAATACCATATCATATGCCATAAGATATCATCAAAGGAGTGTATCAATCATATGCCATTAGTGTGTACCAATCATATGCCTCTACCAACATTCCAACCATGTGCCTCAAACAAGTGTCATATCAATCATGATATGCCTCTACCAAGAACCAAATCCCACAATCATGTATCTTAATCAAATGAAGTGTCTCAACTATATCATCCATACATCATTTACCAAATTATATTATAAAAAAGTAATACCAATGGTTTACTTTAGCCGAGTACTATCATCCACATACATATACCATCTATGAGTACATCAATATTGCACTAATCATTTATCACCACTTGTACCAAGCAAATGAATTAACCATGAACCAATACCACAACAAGATGAACTACAATCAAGATGTGTCCTCATATATGAATGCCATATCAACCATAAACCATGTACCAATCATACTACTAGTAGATGCCTCTAACAATGTACCAAATGTGTACCAAACATGCATCAACTATAGATCAATCTATGACTCATCAATGGTGTATAATATGACGACCTCATAAACTTATCAACTATATGTCCCACTATGTAGCCCATCCTCATGCCAAATGCATACACCAAGATATCCAACAAAAGTGGATCTCATAATACATCATAAGATATATCAATGGAGCTCAAATAAGTATAAACTATGTATCCCTCCAATCACCACAACAAATACTAAGCATCCAATATGTACTAGAAGTGTGCCTCAATAGATCAATGACATATCTAGCTAGAATCATTATGATATATCTCAAAACCAAAGTATAAAAACTTCACTGTCACAGCCAACATTGTTCTTAAACAAAAAAATGTCTGAATCCACACTCTAGGGTTAGTACCAAGCATCCAATATAGTCTTTCAATACTCAAACATATGTTACCACCATACATACCTCAATTATGTATGCCAACATGTAATCATGAAAATCTGCAGGAAAAAATGTCATACCCTATAATGAAGAGTTACACCATTATACCATGTTGCAACTCATGTGCATAGCCTTTTTCCCAAGGCTTTACCACAAATATGCGGCGTGCTACACAGATAAATCGCATATGTACACGACCTATTCACAGGTCAACTCACGTATGTATGTGACTATTACCATTGTAACCCGCATATGCGTATGAACATGACAAACTTGAGATTCCATTAAGGTTGTCATTCTTTTCTGGCTGTTCAGTCTTCTTTACCCGGTTCTGAAGGTGTACTTGCTTCTCAAAACTTGAGCTCTGAGCTTCCATTTTTTCAAAAAAATCTTCTTTCTTAACTTTATGCCTTCTTCTAGTCATGCTATATGAATTCCTCATCATGGAATTTCTTCTTGTGTTCCAACAATCCTGGGATTTGTGACCAAATCCACTACCACTGTAGCATCTCATGATGTGACAATGAACAACAATGTGTCCTACTTGATTACATCTCCAACACCTTAGGATTTTATGAAATCTTTCATTATCTCTCCTTGCATAAAAACTTCATTCCAAAGATTTTTGACCATATTCATTACATGAGTAACAGTGACCATGAAAAACATTTTCATACCTTTGCTTTGGTGTCCATCTTGAAGGTGTCTCTCTTCTTTGAGGTGTAAAGATGTCTTATTGATGTCTTCCTTGCTTTGTTCCTTTGAAACTTTCCTTTCCTTGTGTAGATGGTTGACTTGCAACACTATTTCCATCCTTTTAGAGTATGGGACTTACCTCATTCTTCTTTGAAGTGCTTGCTTCAAAATGTGTAGCTTCTTTCCTGTATCCAAGACCTAATTTATCATTTGGTGATATTTGACTATCCAAGATCTCATTCAAGATTGTTGATCTATTCAAGAATTTGTTTGACTTCTCTACTTTCTTTCTAAGATCAAAAACTTCAGCTTCCAACTTATGACATGACTCTTCCTTTTCATTTACTTGATTCTATAGTAATTCCTCTATCCTTTTGGATTATTCAATTTGGGTCTCGAGATATACATTAATTTAAAGACTTTTGCTAATCTCATCATATAGCTTCTTATTCTCTTATATTTCATTCTTTATTCTTTTGATCTCTTCTTCGTTTTCTTCTAATTGAGTCTTTTTACTTTCATCTTGTTCCTTGAGCATTTCCTTTAACTTCAAGATATGCCTTTGATTCCTTTTAAGAAACTTTTTAGTGTTATCTGAAAGATAGCTATATTTTATGTAACAATGGTCATAGTTGTATTCAAATAGCCCCCATTCAAATTTCCTTTTAATATCAGATAATTCTTCTTCTATTACTTCCATTGGATAACTATAATTTGAATCTAGACAAAATATCTCTAGATTTTGTTCTTCACTTGTATAGAAATATTCAACATCATCACATTTTGAAATATTGCAATCGGGGGTTTTTGGAGATTCTTTACCTTCATTTAACTTGTCTTCAAGATCTTCCTTTTTACCAACATCATCACATTTAGAATCATTTCAAATAGAGGATTTTGGAGATTCTTTACCTTTATTGTTTTTGATGGAATTGTCTTTAGTGTCTTCCTTCTTGCCTTGGTATCTCTCCTCTAGATTTAGCCATAGATCCTTGGCAGAGGTGCATTGTCCAAGCAATCTTTGATAGAACTTGAGAGTCCACTAAGAATGGTCTTGAGGGATAATGCATCATTCTTATTTCCTTCCCTTTGAGCTGTGAATTTTGAATTGTTTTTCAAAGGAACCGATCCACCAATAGTTTCCTTCCAAATACTTGCTCATATTTCCTTCAAGTGCACTTTCATTTCTATTCTCCATGTAGAATAATTTTCCTCATCAAGGATTGGAACTTCATAATCCATTTGTGTTTCCATGGATCTCCTCCAAGATTGTTAAGGTTTATAGTTAAGGCCCAATCTGATACCAATTGTTGGACACATCGACCACACTTACAGGGGGGGTGAATGAGTGTGGTGTTTTTTCTCAAACTTTTCCCTTTCAAAAAACTCCTTAGTTAGCAATCACCATTTATTCATCACTTATTATTGTCATTTATAACCAGTCAAATGTGAACATATATCAGCAACAGATAATAGCAACATATATCATCAACGAGTCATCACCTCAAGGAACACAAATAACACAATATGTCTGTACAATTTTCTTTTTATTACGGACTACAGTCCTTTGGTTATTAGCAACAACTGAATAGAGTTACAACTCCACAAGAGAACTAACTCTATAATGAATGACTTAGATTACACAAATCAACATCAAATGAGAAGAGGAATCAATCCTCAACAAGGACCAATCTGTTAACAGGTATGTGACCTATCAGTAGTGAATCACCTGTATGTATGTGCCCTACCAGTAGTACAACTTGTGTATGTACACGACCCATCTGTACTACAACCTGCGTGTGCCTTCTGAAAAACTAGGGTTTTCTCTCCATGAAAATCTCATATCTTCTGCAGCCCTCAGTCACATTCACTTCTGTATTTCACTGTCCAATCTGAACCATAACAAATCTCAACATATCCATGCTCTCCAACAACTTATACTCATTCTCCTCAACCATACAATATGAATGCTACTCAAACATAAGTAACCAATATACTATGGTAACCCTATTAGTACTGAAACATAAGAGTGTTTCTCACTCCATCAACCAACAAAAACCAAATCACAACAACCATACCAAGAATGCTTCAAGCATTCACCATACAATATACAAGAGTATCCATCAAGACGACTATGTAACCATACCATAATTTCTATGGCAGATCTGAGCCCATAGAATGCATATATGGAACTTCTTCACACTTTGAGAACCCGACACTAGCTTACACTAAAGTATTCATGATTTCCATCTACTATACGAGCTCTGTACTCCTTCATCCCCCATGTGTACGCGCTCTAGCTCACTGTAGCCCGTGTATGTACACTCTCTGGCCCACTATTGTTCGTGTACTCCCTCAGAAACTAGGGTTTCTGAACTTTCGAAACTTTCATCGTCAAGATCTCAGACTTACAAAAACTTTGATGCATCCATGAGATCCTCCAGCCACTCTCTCTCTCAGAATAGATATTCAATATATTCTCAAGAGATGTTTCAAAAGAAACCCTTGCCTCTTATTTATACTCTCCAAGTAGCTTCCTTAGAAGTATGTTCTATGCCACTTTGTCCACATAGCCACTTTGTCTACATAGTCACCTATGTCAAAATTTGTCCAATTTTCCACTTTTCCATATATCAATAGCCACTTGACCACTTAACCCACTTTCCTCATTTTAGGGTTAACCTTCTCATAACTACTTTCCATAATTAGAAAGTTCTCCATTTACATTATTATTTAAATAATCCTCCTTGATTTTGTCACTTCATTTTATTATTTAAATAATCCTCTTTTATTTTTTCACTTCGCTTTAATATTTAAATAATTCTCCTTCTTTGCAATAACTTTGACTTCTTTTACCTTTTGGGGCTTCAAGCCAACATATGAGGGTCCTCCAACTTTGTAAGGCCATAACTCTCAAACCGTGAGGAGTTATGTGACATTCCACATACCACTAGAAATGGCATGACAAGAACTATACATCTAGGATAGTTTCACTAACTAATTCATTGATATTCATCTCATTATTCCACAATTAAGTATGGGTTATCTAACCATACTTCTAGGATAGCTCAATCACAAAGCATATTCCCATGAGGGATTTCACCATAAGGGGACCACTTTGGAGTTCATCCATTTGTACTCCTTATCAAAAAAATAATGAGTCATATTTACATCAATCCAAATATGCATTATATATCAATGAAACCACATCGATCCATCTTCATCTATGCATCTGATATAAATGAAAACTCATTGATCCATCTTCATATATGCATAATATATCAATGACAACTCATTGATCCATCTTCATATATGCATGACATCATATGACTTATGATTCCTCTTGAAATGAATTCACTCACATCAAGGAAAATACATATTACATCAGTATGCTATCACAAGACATTGTTCCTTTCACATCAATCAATCAATCAATCAATCAATCCTTTGACATGAATCATTTGACATCAATGACAACATCCAACTAGGAAAAAGATTTTATGATCTGTGGATGGTGACTGTAGCTAAAGAGGATCATTCAATTATCCCTTATGGACTCATGGTCTAGCTAGGGGGTGAACATGGCAAGTCAACTTGGTTGTGCTATTCTACGGTTGGGTGGAACGTGGTTGTTCCATTTGTGTTCCAGCATTAGGTTTCAGATATGTACCTTGACTTGCATTCCTTGTCAATATTATTTTTTATTATTATTTGTTAGGAATGTGATGGTTTATTATAGTTCAAGGATACTATATTGTTATAATTGAACTCTTACAGAAATAACATAACTATTGCATGTTCTTATTAATCATTAAATATGTTTATACATATATAAATGATTGTATATACACATATATGTATTCATACATAAAGAAATGATAGAACTGTTGTATATTCCTATTGGTCATTAAATATGGTTATATATATAAATGACTGTATATACATATATATCTGTTCATGCATAAAGGAAGGGTAGAACTATTGCTATGTCCCGATTGACCATCGAATTATATATATGTTGAATTTCTATTCAGATTTGTACAACACCACAGAGGATAGATATAAAGAATAACAGTTTGAATACAATTTTCATTACTACATAAAACATAGTGATGAACTCAAGGTATCTTACAAAATCAACCCTTGTATTCAATCAATCATTGTTCAAAATATTATAGATGAAGTATCATAGTCCAAGAACTCCACAGTCACTTGTATTGTAAAAAAATTCTAAGTACATATAGAATCGGTATGTAACCGAAGTAATGCACACATAGATTAGAACTGGAATACCTTTCTAAAGAGATGGTTAATTCATCCATTTTTCCTCAATTCACATAACCTGCAAAAGGAAAGAAGACGAGGGTTAAGTAAACAATGCTAGAATGTTAATGAAAATCGAATATTAAGAATAAGTCCAAGACAATATTTAGCTTGAGTCCAGTGAAGAACCAGATCGCCACTGGTTCTTGTGCTACAATCTGTCCACGATCTAGGAGGAGGACGAGGACGAGTGGACCCAAAATTGACTGATGGGTACCCTCGCAAAACAGAAAATGGCCCCATCATTAATTTCATGTAACTATGCATAAATATTCACTTATAAAACAGAGAAAGTGAAAGTAAATAACTAGCATCGAAACAAATTGTGCATAGAATGAGAAAACATGAAGAACACATTTATATTTCTCCCAACCTTGTTTGTTTTCACTTTTAAATCTTTTAAAAATATAAAGAGGTGCATAAATATGCATCCTGTGTGTTCACATGTTCACAAGAGGCGTATAAGAGTTGCGAACTATGTAGTATTAGCATTGAATAACAACAATTAAATAACACTACAGTGTGAACCAAATACCTCCCGGCAGAGAATCGTTTTATAACCAGAGGGTACAAACAAGTGTCATTTCAAATGATTACAACCTTGTTTTTATATTGCTAATTATATGCACAAAAATCAAATATGAAAACCTTTCACAGAGCATAGATTTACAAATTCCACAGAGACTTAACACTCCTACAATTATTTACATAGAGCGTAAATCTACAATTTACTACAAATGATTGAGAATGCTATATGTATTTATGCAGAGCATAAATTATGATTTCCACAGAGTATTAATATAATTACACAGAGCGTATTTATGAATTCCCATAGAGGGTTTTATACTACTATTTATAATTTTTACAAAGGGTAAATTTCAGACTCCCCACAGAGGGTTAATACTGCCATGAAATTATAGAGTGAAATTACGAAAACCCCCTATGGAATACCATTTAAAAGACAAGTATGGTA
>ML804174.1:201371-228917 GCA_009831015.1 Picea engelmannii | reverse complement strand
ATTTATAAGAACACAAATGTAAACTAATGGTGTCGTCTATCAACTAATTAAATCTCTTCATTGTTATTGCTTTGGCTTCGACGATTTATTGTTTAAACAGTGAATTTGTCAATCCATTTCTAAGCAATAAATGAGGTTTAATGACGGTTTTTTTAAACGAATAAAATTGTCACGAATCATATTTAAATGACAATTTTAAATTGACACGCATCATAATTTAAAAATTGTCACGAATCATATTTAAATGATAGTTTTAAATTGACACGAATCATAATTTAAAAATTGTCACGAATCCTATTTAAATAAATAGATAGTAATTTTTAATTAATGAAATGCCAGTTTTAAAGTTAGTACCATCACAGCTGTCGATTCGAACCAAAATCCTCTTGTCCGGGCGACTTAATTGATAATTACCGTAATCCTTAATTAACGAACATACGAATTATAAATGAAAAGACAAACGGACAAATGTCATCGAGCAGAGTATTTGCTACTCAAATTGTACTTCACTGCTACTCAAATTTTCAAATTCCAATGTTTTCTGAAAATGCTCTATGTAAACATCAACTCATAATAAATCTAATCTAATGTTCACAAAATCTAACCTAGATGTCAGTTCATTCACCAGCAACGGTCTCTTAGTGATTGGTTTATATGCATGATTTGACTAATTCACAGCCGACTATTGATAGGAAACTTATTTAACACCGGAAAAGGAAAAAAAAATTCTTTAAATAGACAGCGGAGAATACATTGATGGTCTAACATCAATGGATATGCGACAACGGAGAGCTCAAATCAGCACGACACTTATCATGTAATAAATATCAAATTTATTTTAATTTATATTTATTTTAAATAATTTTAAAAAATTGATAATTATAATATAATAAATATAAAATTTATTTTAACTTATATTTATTTAAAAAAAATTAAACACTATAATTTTCAAAATGAATTGATAAATTAAAAAATATATATTCATATAAATATTTTAAATTGGTTTTGGAAAATGATTTAGTTTTTTTTGTTTGGTTAAAAACTTTCTTGGATTATATATGAAAAATTCTCCCTATATAAAAATATGAACATTCTAAACATATGTTTAGATTTAAAATTTGCATAGTAAATACTAATATAAAGTCTATTATTTCATTTTAAAAATAGTTATAATTTTTTTCCTAAGGAAAAAAGCTTAACTTTTATTAAAAGAAATAAAAATTGCATTCTTAATAATACAGAGAGCATGTATTTAGTCTTAGAAAAATTTTCAACTTCAAGAAGAAGAAAGATGCATAAAAAATGGCCCTTAAGAAGCGGCCTCAAAACAATTGAAATCTACATGAAAAAAATAGTCACCAAACTCGGTTAAGAAAAAACTACAGAGGCAGACCAAAAGAAAACCTAGATGGACCAGGCTAGAGCAGCAAGTAAAGCCCTCAAGATCCGAAACCGAAGGGACAACTAGACAAGGATTCATGCAACCACGAAAGAGAAAGAGAGAAACTGCACAACCTAACACGACCTCAAAGCACTCATCGAGGTATCAAAATCAACACTACACGCCCAAAAAGAAAGGACCTCAAAGCTCTGACTGAAACAACAAAAAAGAAGCAACAACCCCATCATCCACTCCACAAAAAACTAGAGCCTGAGAGGAGTGCAGTGACCCCCTAGCCACCAAGGCCACTGAGAAAACCCTAACAATGCATCAAGCCCGGAACAAACCAGCAGGGATGGATCGGCTAGATCCAACCACAAGAAACTTAAGAAAAACCTCCGCGCGCGCAAAAGGCTGTAGCAACAAAAAGTCAGAACCTTGCAGACATCGGATCAGACAACAAAAGACCAAATCTGAATCGAAAACTAGAAGAAAACACTGCAAAGCACCAGATCAAGGACGACACACCCATAGGCAAAGCATCACACCGGAAACAAAACAGATCCACACAAGGGAAGCGTGACCACCATTCATCACACTGAGAAAGAAAACAAATCTGCCCAAGAGAGAGCGCAACCACTACCAAAAGAGGAAACTCCTACTCGCAATCGAGCCTAAGAAAGAACGAGACGACTGGAAGAGGAGCACCCAGACAAGAGCATGTGGCCAAGCTGCGGTTAGGGAAACCCTAGCTGCAACCCTCCTCCTCGACTCAAAGTGACGGTTCTCCTTTTGTAATCAATAAAAGTAGTTATATTAAAATGTTATAAATTAAATAAAGACTTTTCATAAAATTACTTTAATTTCAAAAGTGACTGTAAAGAATTCTTATCTAATTAAAAAAAAATAATAATGATACAAATGAAATTCGAGGTTCATTTCTTATAATTTGTGTATACATTGCATACTTCTAAAATTATTAATGGTATTTGATATTTACATTGATTTTTAATGGAATTAAATCCATTTTATGAGAATGAAATTTCACAGGCAAATTGCTTGTTATTGGGTGATTTACACAACAATTATTAACAACATCACATCACATATCATTTCTTTCGTTTTCAAATTGGTTTTTGTCACAAGGAACAAAGGGAGGGAGTAAAGTTTTAAATTAGGAAGTGTAAGGTCTCCCATTACACCCTCCAAGCACACACGGTCCTTGGGTAGATTCAACGATGGAACAAACAAAGAGCACAAGGAGGGAATAACCAGTTGGGAAAACAAAGACGTTTGGGTGTGAGTAAGAGCACCTTGGACGCACAATGGTGACATGCGACACCAAGGGGGCACAGACCTTACTTTTCTTAGAACAAATTACGAAGAAATGGGTTGTGTTTGGGTAAGGGCGAGACAAATTAGGAGCATGCCCAAGGAGTGGACTCGTTTTCCCTTGGCAACATGGGCACACCAAAGAGGTTGGACGACTCCATCAGAACACCCACGAGGAGTCACGATGATCGGCATGAGAGAACACAAGGCAAGGCGGGAGCGGGTCAAGAGACATATCAGTTGATGGGCGTGCAGGTTTGGATGGGCGCACCTAGTCCACAGAGGGGTGCCATAGATCATTTGAGTGTGGGTTCACGAAGGGGCGTGACACACCCAAAATACATGACGTTTCGCACAAGTGACCCTTGGAGTTCTTATAAGAGAAAGTACACAAGACCAAAGGAAGAAATGGTTGATTGCAAAGAGATTTTGGAGAACAATTCTGAGGCAAAAAACTAAGTTAGAGTTTCCAAGATGGAAGACAAGTAGCCAAGAGTGGGACGCTCTAGGAGGTTTTGGGGAAGTCTAGAAATGCAGGTCTGTTGGAGGCATGTACAAGGCAGAACCAAAATCTGTGTTAGCTTGGTGAAAGTCTACGGAAACGAAGGGACAACAAGTTTGCTTTTGTAGGCACCTCTTAGGTGCACCACAAGAGGTTGCGAAGACTGTTGCGATAGAAAGTCTTAGTGTGACAAATATGTGTATGAGTGTCTTGGCAAGATGAGGCGGGTCATTTGACTCTGCCCAAGTTGTAAATTGAGCCAATAGTGCTCTTATTGCAATTGTTTCATAATAACAAAGACTTAACCGAGTCTTAGGCAAGGTTCATGCCGCCCGCACTATTTATGTGTTTGTCTTTCATTTGTTCCATAGTTGTTCTCTTGGTTTCTCATGTTCATGAATGTATGCTTATAAATGACTAAGTGTTCAACTATTAACAATTGTCTAAGTATACAAGAGTTCCATTAGAGTAGGAGTGTGACTCGTTAGTAGCCTGAAACGAAGTATGGGTATGCTTTAGAGGTGAAGAGGTGTAGTCTAGACGAAGTATCCTTAGTGTTGCCAAGCAACCAAATGAGAAAAGTTACGGTTTCACACACCCTCAAGAGGTGCATGATCGTAAGGTACATTGTGGGACATGACAGGAAGGAACTAACTTTCTTTTCAATGAAGGATGGGAGGAACTAGCTTTTTAAAACCATTGCAACAAAGCTCCTGCCTCCTAGAACCTAGAAATATGCATATTTGTTGCACTGGTTAAGCAAGTTAGCCACACCTTGAACCTTCAACAATGTAGTCTAAATGTTCTAGGTTTTTATCCTTTCCAAGACACTTTTTTGAACAAGTTTTGTCCAAAATTCCACTAGAAATTTAGAAAATTGAAAATTGTATATTTCAGTGGTTGAGATTATATAGTCTGGGGTTTTCAAGAGTGTTGAATGAATTTATGCATTCAAAAACGTGATTTAATTAATGTAAAGTTATGATTTAACCAACCATTATTTTGTTGAATTCCCATAATACTTGCCTAAAAAAAAATAAAAAATAGAACCTTTAAACTATGCCATATTTTAATGTTCCCCTTAACCTTACTCTTGTTAATTTTAAGAGTTCCTTGAAACATAGAAGAACAAAACTATTACTTAAGACACTTGTTATCATGCATCTAGAGAGTCACCCTAATTACATCGAGAGGCTTATACCTATTGGAAATGGGCACATTTAATAGGTTTTTAGTGCTTAATAGGTTTTCTATGGATGGAATTTAATATGGCTAGAATATTCTTGGTTGTCACAATAAATGAATGGCTATGATTTCAACCATTAATTTCCTTTTTTTTTATAAAACCATACTTTATGTGTTTACATTTTCACATTTACTTAATCATATTTAAAAATTACTATGTTCTTTTCACATTTACTTAATCATATTTAAAAATTACTATGTTCCATCGCTGATTACCATGTCTGGGTAATTAATAAAAATTAAAATATTAACACAGAGTGGTATGGCAGGCGGACGTTTTAAAATTACTATGTTTCCCTTCATGTTGGCAGGCTGGCGGACGTTTTATTTTATGGTCTCCGAGCATTCCACTTTTAATGAGCAATGCGCTTTTTCGATTCACCGGGTCATTTTCAATCAACACAACTGATATTTTTGTTTCTATCTATGCTATGCAGTAAACCCTCCAATTACTGATCTTTTCATTTTTCTCTATGCTACCCACACCACCTTCCAATTGCAACCTATGTTCAAGCAATCCATTACGAATGTTCAGCAAGATGACTTTGGTCTTGAAAACAACATAGCACACTTTGGCCTGGAGAACAATTTCAGAGATGTTACCTGGTATTCTGCTCAACTAAATGTAATTTATAAAGTGGACGATCGAGTGCTTGTATATACATACAGGAATGGAGTAAATGATTTCATATTGTTGCACTCTACTTTTTCTCCTCTCCTACACAGTGCCAAGAGAGCGGGTAAGAGAATCCAACATGCATTCTCTATTATTAATCTCTATTAATTGGTTAATGTTCTATTTTTTAGAGGAGCTTGAACAAAGCCATGAAAAACAACAATATTTAGTTTCTTGGATATCCAGTGATCCGGTACCACAATAACATGCACGCCGTAGACTCGAGGACGGACTATAGACAACATGTTGATGATTTAAGGTTATAAGTTTGGTTTCTTAACATTCTCTAGATTGTGATTTTTTGCTTTAAAAAAATATTCAATCTCATATATGATTTTAATGCTTTCGAGGTTTTACACTTTCTAGGAAGAATACATTACGTACTAAATAATTATTCACAAAACACTATATAAAAAGTTACTAAATAAACAAATAAATATATTATTAAAATTATAAATGGAGTACATCTAAAATTCTAATTTTAATTTGAAATTCTAATCTTAATCTCAATTTAAAACTCTACTGTAATTTTAATATAAAACTTTAATCCTAATTTTAATTTAAAACTTTAATTCTAATTTTAATATAAAATTTTAACTTTAATGTGAAACTTACATATTTATTATAAAAATAATTAATATGATTTCTTGAAATATATCAACCACTTTTAAAATATGATTATGCTAGTAATTAGCCCAACAATGAATGTTTTCAAAACGAACATAATTGACAGAAAGTTGCCAAACAACATGGTAAAAGGACGATGTACACCCACTCAACTTAACGCGAAGATATCGATGGGGTCAGCCGAATTGATTTCCACGTTAAGCTTAGGAAGATATGAGCAGGAAAAACCATTAAGTGTATAATTATTTTTAAGCATTTTACACATTTTACCAATCAAATTTTAGAAGAACGAGTTTTGAAAAAAACAAATTTAAATAAAATTAAAAGGCTAAGTAATAAATTAATATGAAATTGAGTTACAAACTCATTGCTATATATTTTTCATGCATGGAAAATATAATAAATTAATATGAAGTTAAAGGTTCATTGTTATATACACTTTCATGTCTGAGTGGGTCTAATGGTGGAAAATATAATAAATTAATATGAAGTTAAAGGTTCATTGTTATATACAGTTTCATGTCTGAGTGGGTCTAATGGTTAAGAATATGTGTTTTTTCTTAAGAGATCACAAGTTCAAATCCAAAGAAGTAGGGTATAAATACCTTTATAGACTTTATCACTTAGTAAAGAAGTATTTCTATTCAAATCCAAAGAGATAGAGTATATATACCTTTGTAGACTTTATCACTTAATATTTCTATCCTGTAAAAAAATTTAACTTTAGTTAAATTGACATCACTCGTGTGAAAGGTGTGAAAGGTTTAGCTTTAGTTAAATTGACAGCAGGTCTCCTGTATTTAAATATGAATTTGGCACACGAAATATGCAATGAAAGAATGGAAGAAATAAAAGGTGAACGTGGTGAAGTTGATAGTTAACAGTAGAAGAATTTAACCAGGAGAATAAGAGTAAGTATTTAGCAGAGGATGGAGGACCTGTATCGTCACTCAATGGAAACCTTCGAGATATTCAAGAAGCAAGCACTTCTCCATGACGCCTCGCAGAGGTTCGATAAGCGAGCCCTCCTTCAAATCCACGATGATTTCGGCCGTCAGCGAAGGGAGGACGAAGCAAAAGGCATTTTTAACATACGAACGTCCTTCACGGACCCTAGTGGCAGCGGGGGCGGGGTTTGTTTGGTTCCGCTTGAAAGTCTGAACCCCATTTCCTTCAACAAGTTGAGGGTCGGGGAAGTCCACGGCGGCCGGGTGGTTTATGGGACGCTGTGCGCGGATCCCGACAGGATATGCAGTATCATGACTTTGCTTGAGGACTGTAATGGCCTCGCCGTCAGGTTGGCAATCTACAACGCCGCTCCCTCCGAGGAGGACATTAGGAGGCATTACCCCAGGGGTGCTAAGGTGGCTGTCAAGGAGCCTTATTATAATATTGCCAACGACGGTGGCCTCACTATCCGCGTAGACATCCCCGCCAACGTTGTGAACCTCGTGACCCAGACGGGGAAGCCGACGGAGAGCCTGTTGCAACTGGATGTGGAGGAAGTGAGAAAAGAAGGCAACCGATACTTCAGAGAACAAAAGTGGGACGCAGCAGCCGAGCATTATACGAAATACATCGACGCCGCTATGCTTCAGCGCAAGAAAAGGTGCTCTAATGACAATAATAATATCAATACTTGTCTCCTCCACGCGTATTCCAACCGGGCGGAGACAAGGCTGCGGGTGGAGGAATTTGAGCTGGCGCTGGAGGATTCCGACAAGACCCTTCGGATGGATTCCGGCAATCTCAAAGCGCTCTATAGGAAAGGCCGCGCTCTGGTCGGGCTGAGCCAGTATGCGGCGGCATGCGAATGTTTGGATAAAGCAGCGGCATGCGAATGTTTGGATAAAGTCGCCAAGACCAGCCCCGTGCATAAGGAAATACAAGATGCCCTTCAACAGGCCAAGACTTTGTATGCCCAGAGCCTGAATGGAAAGTATGACATCTCGAACTACCTGCTCGGACGCGCATCATCTCCTCCGAGAGTCGCCGATTTCGTGGGTTATGTGGAGATCAAGATGACCGAAGACGGCCGCGGCCGAGGACTCTACGCCACCAAAGATATAAGGACCGGGCAGCTCTTGCTGGTAAGCAACGCTGTCGCAGTTGCTTATGAGGGCGCCTTTAACACCAGGTTTCATGTGGACAACAGGTGTAAAGTTAATACCGCGTCTCAAGAAGATCTTGTGGCCGCGGTCATCTGTGCTGCCAGGAAATCGCAACGATTGCTCCGCCAACTTTATAGTTTACTCTATTCCTCTACGCCTGGCAGCCTGGATGTTCCGGCCATAGATCTGTTTAAGACGGAGGACCAAATGTCTGCGGGCCAAAAGGTACAAAATGAAAATTTGGGGGTGGACGTTAACCGAATTCGGGATATTATAAGACTGAACTCATTCGGTGAAGGCATAGGGAGCTTTGTTGCAAAATCTAAAATATATGAAGCCGGACTCGGTCTGCGAGGACAGAAATATGTCGGACTCTGGTTGTTGCCGTCCTTCATTAACCATTCCTGCTTGCCGAACTCGAGCTGGCTTGATTTAGGGAGTGCCATGTTTATTCATGCTTCCAAGCCCATCGAGAGAGGAGAAGAGATCACCGTTACTTATTTTGATGCACTCGTTCCCTTGCTACAGCGCCAAGCCATGTGCAAGAACTGGTGTTTCAAGTGCAACTGTAGGAGATGCATTCTCGAACACTCTTTCAGGACATCCCTGGAGCCTATGATTACACTTTTTGAGAAATTGCATGAAAATGCAAACAAATTGATGGCTGGAAGGTCTTGTCCACATTCGTCCGATTGGTTCTTCGGGAACGCGCAGAATTTTCTAGGCTTTTTACAGAGACACAGGAGATCATCCGGAGTTCCCACGTGTTAAAAACGGAACAAGAGAAGCGCTGGATTCGTTCATTTTTTTTGTGTGCATACGTCCTATTCACAATGTTGAACGGCTGCTTTCTTTCTCGGCAGAAACTTATGGAGGCCGTTCAAAGTACTGTGCCCTGCGATATTCGAAATCTGGACATGGCAGGCAGCCAGTTGAAATATTTCCGGGGTTGGATGGCGGATGAAGATGAAGCATTTATACATGCATCACACCAGGCAAGGGAGGCCTGCATCAGTGTGTTTGGCAGACACAGTGAATATGTTCTCAAAGCGCTCGTCCTCATGTCTTTAGAGTGACTCGTATTTTGATAATAGTATACCATCCATTGCCTTCATAATGGGATTATTTTCGATTAGGAAGATTTCGGGCAAAGGCATATTTTGTTTGAACTTCAAAGTATTTTGTTTAAAACTTTGTAGTATTTGACTGACTTATATTATTTTGATATGCATACTGTACTTGACAAAGATTAATGGAGCGTTTTTGTTGATATGAATATGGAAGTTGCATAATGTTAAAAATGTGGGTTTGAATAATAATGTTGAATACAAATTAGAATGGCTTTGGAGTGTTGTCTTTAGTTGATATTGATACTGCTTTGTTATGGGAATTGGTGACTAATGTTTTATTGGATATGGATATTAAAATGATTAATTTACATTAAATGTTATTGAATTGTATTTTGGCCTTTGTATCAATATATTCACTAAATTTTGATTACCAATTAAATTTAGTATATTACATTTCAATTTTCTTTAATATTGTTTATTTAAATGTTTGAAATTTTGAAATTTAGTATATTATATTTAACTTTTCTTTAATACACATAAATTATTTTGAAATTTAATATATTGTATTTCACTTTTCTTTAATATTGTTCATTTAGGTTTGAAATTTAATTTTAATTTTTATAATTGATTTATGTTTGAAATTTAATTTTAATTTTTATAATTGATTTATGTTTGAAATTTAATTTTAATTTTTATAATTGATTTATGTTTGAAATTTAATTTTAATTTTTATAATTGATATATGTTTGAAATTTAATTTTAATTTTTATAATTGATTTATGTTTGAAATTTAATTTAATTTTTTTATAATTGATTTATGTTTGAAATTTAATTTTAATTTTTATAGTTGATTTATGATTGACATTTAATTTTAATTTTTATAATTGATAAATTTAAGAGACAAAGAATCCTCACATTAAACTTAAACTTTTTATTTTTTTTTGTAAGTAAGTAAGTTTATATATAGAGGCCTTCCAAGAACCAAACCAAGAGTACAAAAAAATTGAAAGTCAACCGGTTGTAATTACTGAACTGCTTTAGAAGGAGAAACCAATTCAGCCAACCGGGCAGTCCTAGCATCAGTGTTTCTATCAGTCTTAGAGTAAACAGACAACTTAACTACTAGAGTAAAATCTAAAACAGAGTAACAACCCCCTATAGGGGTCAGACAAGTGGAGTATAATCTGGCACATACTCTGGCAGAAGGCACGACAAGTGTCCCGTTGGTTGCCCACTGCATGTCAGTGCGTGCGTCCTCATTAGCATCTGTCGTCAGGGTGTGCACCTGTAGACTGATGTCTGTCGTCTCCTTGGCATCATGCCTTCCTTTATCCGCCTCGACCTTGCTTGACGGTGTTTGCTCCTGCCCATTTGTGGCCATGAATTCTTGCTGGAACTTCGGCTGAGCTGACTCCTCGTTGTCCTCTGCGGAGCCCTGCTGCTTGCAACTCTCGCGCTCGCTTGTAGTGGAAGGTTCGTCGTCCGACTCTGCAGGAGAGGCTTCGTGGGAGGTAGAAAGAAGCTGGAGGAGTAATGTCAGTCGCCCATCCCTCTGCTGTACTCGAAACGGAAGGTCCTCCACTCCTTGACGGAGTTCGAAGACCAAGTCATGCAGGATAGTGAGGTTTTCGCGCGACGGATTGAAGGACGGTGGCTTCTTTTTATGCTCTGGTCGACCATGGCCAGGCATCCCAGTGGATGATTTCATAGAGGCCAAACCCGGCACAGGAGGAGGAGAGGGGTACCTGGAGGTGGAGGGGGCGAGAAGGTGACGCCATGACGGGTTCAGGCTTGTGTCGATGATGGCCAGGCAATCGAAGGACGAAATGGGCGTGGTGGGGGGAGTGTGGGTGGTTGACGCAGGTGGTCGAAACGACGAAGAAGAGATTGGAGGCGAGCCAGGAGGTCAAGTTGAAGCGCGAGGCCGCCGAGGGTGCCAAGGTGAACCCCAGCGTGGCCGAAGTCTCTGGCGCGGCATGGTGAGGCCAGGTGGGTGGGGGAGGTCTGCGGAGCCAAGGTTGAGGGCGAGGAGCGACCGGATGGGTAGAAGAACCATGAGAGAACTAGTAGAACTAGACCCGAGTTGCAGGGCGAGAACATAACCATCCATCGTCATTGCATTTGGTGAAAAGGCGGTCGAGGAGGATGGATTAAATGCCCCTCCCATTGACGTAATGCCCATTTATTGCATGGGGGCGTCGACAGCAGTGGGCACGAGCCGGGCTCATGGCTCTGTGCACTGCTGGCTTCCCCTCGGCTGCTCTGTGCGCCACGTGGCTGGCCCCATCACCCCATCCGGGTGTTTGTCCACCTCCACCGCTTTGCGTATTCATTGTTGGAGGATAGGGTGCTCCGGAGTGAGAGAAGTGTTACAGATGAGTTCCGGTCCCTCCCAGTTCACCCCTGTATTAGCCAAGTCGTCCGCCACCTGATTCGCTCTCCGTCTGACGTGAGAAGGTATGACTACCTGATTGGAGTGCAGTAACTCTGCTATGGTTTTTAGTCCATGCAAGAGTCTCCAGCTTGGAGAGATTTTGTCTGGGTCCGCTTCGTTTAAAAGTCTGCCAAGGAGATTGATGATGATTTGGGAATCGCCTTCTACAATGAGCTGAGTGAAGTTGAGATCCTTGACAAGTTGCCTCCCCCGAGTGAGTGCCCAGAGTTCCGCTACATTATTTGTGGTGTAGCCTAAAGATCCTGCACTGATCAGGATGATGTGCCCAAGATGATTGCGAAAGACTACCCTGTACCCCGCAGCCCCTGGATTGCCTTTGGAGGCGCCGTCAAAATTGAGTTTGATGAAGTTCACCGGCGGAGCTAACCAAGAGGAGGGAGTGAAGGTGGGGGAAGGGGCAGGGAGGGAGGAGGGGGGGTGAGGGGAGGGGATGGGAAGCCAAAGTTTCAAGATCAGGATTTCCGAAGGATTGTTGGTCAGGTGTGTTGTTGTCCAGGGGTGGAGCTTGAGAGTTTCCAGGATGTTGAGGCGGCAACGAGTCCAGCACTGTTGCCAAGGGAGGGAGGTGTTCCTGAAGAGTCTCCTGTTTCTTTCCATCCAAACCTGCCAGAGGATGAATCCAGGAATCAGTTGCCAGATGCGATTCAAGAGGGGAGAGTGAAACACTTGGTCCCGCCAATTAGTAATGGTGTCGACGACATTGTCTCGAACACAGTCCGAGGTGCGCATGACAAGCGCATTCTGGTCCCAGATTTGTGTCGTGTACGGGCAAGAGGTCAGGAGGTGATTCATGGTCTCAGCTGTCTCCCCGCAGAGTATGCACATTGACGGTCCCACGAAGCCTCTTTTAGAGAGATTGTCCCAAGTGAGAATGCTGGAGTGGACCACAAGCCAGAGGAAGAGCGTGATTTTGGGCCAGTGTCTGAGGTTCCAGATCTTTCGCCAAACTGTCCGTGTAGGTTCCAGGTTCGGTTGAATCTTGATGTGGTAAGCTTCGCTTGTATTGTAGGTGCCTCTCGGCCTGTACCCCCATCGGAGGATATCCTCTCCCGTGAGCTTGGGGATTTTTCGTTTAAGCATTTCAGTCTGATAGGGGCCCAAATCCACGTGGTCGTCTAGGTTCATGCTTTGCTTGTCAATAAGCCAATGCCGCCAAGTGTTATCTTATGGGTCATCCCTCCAGTAATCTTCCACTGTTGTCAGGCCCGCCTGCATGGATGGGCCACTGATGGCCTCTGCCCAATCCTCCTGGTCCAAAGTGGGCCATTGCTGCTAGGAGTCTTTCCAAAATAAGGTTGTTTTACCGTTCCTAATTTCCCAGAAGGCGTGTTGGGTAATGAGGTGTCTATTTTTCTTGGCTGCTGCCCAGATTAAAGATCCAGGCGTGTCCCCATTCCAGCGTATGAGGTTCTTTTCTGCTACCTCGGGTGCGTATTTCTTTCTCCATAAGCGTGCCCAGAGGTCCTTAGGTTTCTTGAGCCATCTCCACCAGATTTTGGCGCTGAGGACTTTATTCATGAGGTTAGGATCTCGTAGGCCAAGTCCTCCTTGCTCTTTGGGCTGGCAGAGTTTGTCCCAGCTGACAAGTGCTAGTTTCTTCCCTGTGTTGAGACCTTGCCACAGAAAGTTCCTCTGCAAGCTTTTGATAGTTGACAAAACAAAGTTAGGAGCTGCCAGCACCGAGAATAGATAGGTGGGAAGGGCCTGAAGAACAGCTCAGAGGAGAGTGAGTCGGCTTTGAAAGTTAAGAACTCTAAGGGTCCAGGAAGAGAGCTTCTTGGTGAAGGAAGAGAGAAAATGCTTCCAAGAGGAGTTCCGAAGGGCATTATCGATCAAAGGGATGCCCAGGTATTTGGACGGAAGGGAGCTTCTTTGGAAACCTAAGAGATCAGAGATATGGCGTTGGACAAGAGGGGGCGTATTGAAGAAGAAGATAAGGGATTTGTCTTTGTTACAATCTAGACCCGAGGCTTTCGAGAATGTCTGGAGGATCTGGAGAATGGCGTTTGCTTCCCTGACCGTTGGGGTGCCCATTAGCAGCGTGTCATCCACGAATTGACTATGTGAAATAAGAGGTGAGATGTCATGCAGCGACAGGCCTGCCAGAGTGTCATTTGCTACTGCCGCTTGGATGCTTCGACTGAGACCTTCTGCCATGATAATGAAAAGGAAGGGGGAGAGGGGGTCTCCCTGTCTGATTCCTCGTGAAGGGGTAAAGGGACGGGAGGGGACACCATTAACAAGGATAGAGAAGAAAGCAGTAGAGGTGAGGTTCAAAATCCAAGTCACCCAAAGCTTGTCAAAGCCAAAAGCGAGGAGCATTTCCTTCATGTAGGCCCAGCTTATCTTATCAAAGGCTTTAGAGAGATTTAATTTAAGAAGCATACCTGGCAATTTGGTTTTCTGCAGAGAGTGAATCACCTCATGAGCCAGTGTAACGCTGTCCAAGATTTGTCTACCCTCTATGTAGCCAGATTGTTCCAGAGAGATGATGGTAGGCAGAATGGGTTTGAGTCTGCGAGCTATCACCTTTGTTAGAAGTTTATAAATGACGTTGCACAGGGCAATGGGTCTGAACTGCTTGGGGTGGTGAGCTTGCCCCTCTTTGGGTATAAGAGTGATGAAGGTAGCGTTAGGAGCTGGAAGGACCTGTCACGTGGCGCGGGAGTCCTCAATAATCTCCCAGACCTCAACTTTGATCATTGGCCAGCAGTGGTGGAAAAAATCACTTGTAAATCCGTCCGGGCCAGGGGCCTTTCCCTTGGGAGTGTCTTGCAGCGCCTGATCCACCTCCTTGATTGTGATTGGCCACAGTAGAGCCAAGTTTTGCTCTCTGGTGATGAGGGCAGACACATGTTGTGTTATTTTGGCTATGGCTTCCGATTTGTTCGGAGAGGGCTCCGTGAGAAGGTTCTTATAGTAACCAGTCAGTGTTGCTGCAATGTCTTCATGGGAAAGAATATGGTCACCGGTATCGGAGGTTAAGTGTGTGATTCTGTTGGAGTGGCAGCGTTGCATGACAGATCTGTTGAAGAACTTAGTGTTGCGATCCCCCTCCTTGAGCCACTGGATGCGTGATTTCTGCTTCCATAGAATCTCTTCCTGTGCCTTCCTGGCGTCCAACTGTTGTGTAGTTATTGCTTCCTGGACTTTCAGCTCGTCCGTTAAGCCTTGCAGGCGGATTTGGGTTTGTATCGCCTCCATTTGCTCTGACAATTGCTTTTGAGAGTTGAAGATGTTGCCAAAGGTGTGCTTATTCCAGGTCTTAATGAGTTGTTTAAGGTTTTTTAACTTTTGATGAAACCTGAACATCTTGGAGCCTTGTGTAACCTCTGCCTGTCTCCACCAGTGGTGGATCTTGGCCTGGAAGTCTGGATGGTTGAGCCAAAATTGCTCGAACCGAAAAGGTTTTTTCCCTGGTGACGCTGACACTTCTATCCATAGCTGGATGGGCCAGTGGTCCGAGTCGTGAAGATTTAAGACACTCACCTCCATGGAGATTCCTTCCAGCATGAGGGAATTAGATATTAAAAAGCGATCTAGTTTGCAAGCAATCTAGTGTGATCCTATTCTTCTATTTGTCCAGGTGAAGGTGCCATTGATAGTTTCCAGGTCAATTAAGTTAAGTTTGTCTATGAGGTTGTTGAAGTCGTTAGTGTCTTGATCCAGGCACCGTGAGCCCCCTTTCTTCTCTTCCAGGTTTCGAATGAGGTTGTAATCTCCCCCTATGGTCCAGTGATTGTGTCTAATCAGGTTGGAGAGGTATTCTAGGCTTTCGAGGAAGACCTGTTTGTCCCTCGGAATGGTTGGGCCGTAAACATTGGTTATGTGGCCCGGTTTGTTGGATCCTATGAGCCTGTAGTCCGCCGTGATAGACCACTTGGTGGTGATGAAGTTCTCTAGGATCACTGTGGCTGGGTTCCAAATAACAACCAGTCCTCCAGCTGTGCCCGTAGCAGCGGTTGACATTGCTTCCCCTTGCTTCCAACAGTAGGGAAGAAGCTTATCAATGTCTTCAGTTGAGCATTTCGTTTCCTGAAGTAATAATATATCCGGTTTCTTTGCAAAGATCAGATCCCGTAGCAATTTTTGCTTGCTACGTCCATTGAGTCCTCTGATATTCCATGAGATAATCTTCATGATGATGGGGGGGTAGGGAGGCGAGGAAAACTATCCGAGATTAAATGGATTTGCCCCGAGTTGACCATAAAATGTCCTATTTCCTGTATGAGTTTGTTTGTAGACTTCCTGCCTCTTTTCTTGTCGTCTTTTTGGTTTTTACTTTGGTTCTTTGATTGACTGCCCTGTATCCCTAAGCCTTTACTAGATCGCGCTGAGGAGCCGGCAGAGGAATTAAGAAAAACCTTATGTACCTTCCGTAGTTGGTCCCAGGGTATAGTGTACAGTTTTTGTTGTCTGTAGGCATGTTCAAGGTGTTCCAGGTCCACCCCAGCCAGGTCTTGCTCTTCGGTTTCCATATCGGCGTCCCCATCCTCGATTTCCAAGAGATCCTGCGGATCCCCTGCTATGGTTTGTGGGGGCTGATCATCCTCCTTTCCTTGCGGTGATCGATCCTCCTCCTGTCCTTCAGATGGGGAGGGGTTATCTACAGGGATCTCCCTAGGGGTTATTTTGGTTGAAGGGTCCTCGGGTTGATTCTGTAAAATAACAAATTTGTTACTAGAAGAGGGATCTTTACTTACTTGATTTTGCTGCCTTCGCCCAGCTTGTCGCATTTTCCCTCCTGGTTGAACAAAGTCGTCCTTGTCTTTTCCGTCTTCTGGGTTTCCTTCTTTGTGAGCTGCATTGAGGGGACATTCTCTGAACAGGTGCCCATGTTCATGGCATTTTCGGCACTGAAAGGGAATGTGTTCATAGTCAATGGTTTGGATCTAGTCTTCATCTTGGTACTCAAGGATGATGGTTCCTGGCAGTGGTTTTTCTATGTTCAAGTATACATAGATGCGTTTGTATGAGGTGTATCGCCTCTGCTTGGTAGCCTCTGAAGACTTTACATATATTCCAATAGTGTTGCCTATACTAGCCAAGACCTCTTCCAACCAAAATTCTTGAGGGAGAGAGTACAGGCGGATCCACACTGGAGCATGGGTGAAATCTTCTTTTTCAGGGCTGAACTTCTCGGTTCAAAATCTTAAAAAAATCTCGGCCGAGTTAAAGAAATACGGTCCCCCATCAAAGATGCGAGTGCGGTCCTCGAGATTGTGCAGTATGATTGTAAAAAAACCCTTTGAGCCCAGCTGCAAATCATAGTGCCCTTTTGGTTTCCACCAGTACTGTATCCATTTGATCAGATCCCTCTTTGACGACAATAACCCTAGGAATTTCCCTACAAGGGTGTGGTCTCTGATATACTGTTTTTGCTCATCTATCCTCGGAGAGTTGACGGTGTATTTCGGAGCCTACGGTGCTTGAGGAATGCATTTTCCAGGGAGCCAAGGTGTTGGTGTTGTGGTCGGGGCCACTGGGTTTTCCGGGTCGATGTCCATCTCGCGATCTTTGAAGGTGCCCTCCATGATGAGTGTGGCTCCCAGGTCTGGCGGCGGCTCAAAGGGCGGCCGCTTAAACCCCTCGCCGGTGCTTCCATTCACGGTAACCTGACTGTAGGAGGCGCCAGTGCGCCCCCCCTCCCTCTGAGTCATGGCCCCAGCGGGCCCAAGAGTGTGGTCGTTCAGCTGAAAATCCGTAACCCTAATCCGGATGGCAGAGTCGAGACAGGAATCATATCCCAATTGTCCTGGCTTAGGTAATCTTGACAGAGGTTTCTGTAGGATTTGTATTCTCCTTGATCTTAATGACCATTGATCTATGGATTCCACATTAAACTTAAACTTACTATATGATTAGTTATAAAAAATTTATTTTTCAAAACTTTTGTAGTTCTTTAAAATTACTATGGGTGTCATTAGTTTAGAAAGGTGGAAAATGGTCATAAACTTATATAAACCACTTTTATAAAATGATTGTTGCTAATTTATGATAGACATGCCTTAATGTATCAATACATAATAATAATAATAATAATAATAATGTAATAAAATATATAAATTAATGGTCTATTAATGTGTTATCCTAATATATTGCATTAATGTAATATCTAATAATAATATGTAAATGCAATGTATAAACTAAAGTGTAATACATTAATTTGTATTGTAATTTATTAATTGATTGCTATATTAATAATGTAATCTAATAAATAATTAATACATCAATTCATTATTGATAAATTAATAAAGTAATATATTAATAATAAATTAATAAAGTAATAATATATTGATTTTAATGTATTTAGTAAAACATTATTAAACTATTAATACATTAATGTATAATGTAACATATTAAAGGATTAATACATTAATAATGTAATGTATTAATTAATTAAGACATTCATACATTATTAATTAATACATAAATATTAATACTTCAATAAAGTAATATCTTAATAAATACATTATTAAACTAGTAATATATTATTAAACTATTGATACATTAATATATTTATTGAAAATGACTATGGTTGACCATGATCATGGTGATCATGGTTTGTTATGGTCCCAATTACATTAATACATTAATGATCATGGTTTCTTATGATCCCAATTATATTAATACATTAATGTAATATTAATGTATATAACCATGATCATGGTTTGTTATGGTCCCAATTACATTAATACATTAATGATCATGGTTTCTTATGATCCCAATTATATTAATACATTAATGTAATATTAATGTATATAATTTATTAATTTGAATTAATTAATATATCAATACATTTTTAATAAATACATTAGTAAAGTATTGTTAAATTAAAACATTAATAAAGTCTTAATACAGTGATAAAGTAACACATAAATATAAATGCATCATATATATATATATATATATATATATATATATATATATATATATATATATATAATGAATTAAATGCAACATGTTTATATTGGATACGAGGTAATTAAAAAATAAACATAAATATAAACACATCATATATATAATGAATCAAATGCAACATATAAAAAAATGAATTTAAGGCATCATAAACTCGTTGTTGCGTTGGAATAGGTTTGTCACATTTTGACAATGTGTTATATTCGTCGCATTGCAATGTCGGGAAATGGTCGTCTCATTGCAATATTGGGCTATGTTTGTCACAAAGCGACATTGGCTTGCATACATCACATTGTGACAATGGGTTATGTTTGACACATTGCGACATTTCAAAATGTTTCTCACATTATGAAGTTAGGATATTTGCATCACATTGTGACATTTCAAAATGTTTCTCACATTATGAAGTTAGGATATTTGCATCACATTGCGACGATGGGGCAATGTTCATCGCATTGCGACAATGAGACTAAGTTTTTCACATTGTGACGGTATGGCTATGTTCAACACATTGTGACAACGGGTCTATGTTGGTAACATTGTGACAACAAGTTATGTTTGTCACATTGTGATGTTACTATGTTTGTTAGAACGTGACGCCACCATGTTCATCACATTGCGACATTACGGTTATGTTCCTCACATTACGATGATAGGGCTATTTTCGTCACATTGCGACGACAAGACAATGTTTATCACATTGCGACGATGAGGCTATGTTCATCACATTGTGAGAATATGGATATGTTCTTCACAAAGTGACAACGGGGCTATGTTCATCACATTGTGATGATAGGGAAATGTTGATTACACTGCGACATACCTATGCTTGTCATGTGATGCTACCATGTTCATCAAATTGCGACAATATGGCTATGGTCGTCACATTGCGACGACATGGCTATGTTCTTCACATTGCAACGTTACTATGTTTTTTATATTGTGACGCTACTATGTTCATCACATTGCAACATTACTATGTTCCTCATGTTGCAACTGTTGAATTTTCGTCATAAGTAGTTAATTAAATTAGTGTTCTTTTACTTATAAACCATTAGCGCAATAACTACATATAAATGATCACTAAAAGAATGACATTGACAACATACACAAGATTTACTCTGGGAAAACCCAGCAAAAGTCCTCAATATAGATTCACCAACCAAGAACGATGCATCTCTCCAAGAGAGAATTAACAAAGCAAAAGATCCTCCTCTAACCCTTGACTAGGGAAGAGTAGTGCACCACTTAACCAAGACATACCCAAGAGATAAACCAAGAACTTCCACAACGTCACCTCCTAGTTGCAGTAACTTCTCCCTCTAAGACTTGCGCACTTCCTCTTCTTAGCTGCAGAGCTAGTGTGTGTATACAAATAAGGCGTTGACCTCCTTTATAAATAGTAGTATGGCCAGCCTAAAATTAGGTATGGTTCGACCTGTCACTTTACCGTTTTATTTTTTATTTTACTTGTCAAAGCACAATAGGGTCTTCTTTTACAAAGGCACAATAGGGTCGTCTTAACAAATATAATATAATACCTATCAAAAATTTAATTGATGGGTAAAAATGCATGTCAAATTTATACGCTGCTCTAAGCCAATTGAAATTGAAGGATAAGAGAAAAACTAAAAACACTCCATGGAAACCCCGGAGAACAAAAAATTTGACTCTGATCGTACAAATGTCAGGAAATAAGTCATTGGTAAACGCAATGTAATGTTGCCATGAAGTCTTGGCTTATGAAAGAGGGGTTAGCAAACCATCATGTGGGAGTTTGGGTTCATCCACGGGTTTTAGTTGAAAAAATATCTATAGTCTAATTAACCTATGGAATAGGTTAAAGGGACAATAATTTGTCCCTTTTCAAACTATCGTTAGATCATTGATTTCGACTACCCCTACATTCTCTGCAGTCTGTCCACCAAATCGCGTGAAAGTGACATAAACATCCATTAAAACCTGACAAGACCTCATGGAGTATGAAACCTCACAAGAGATGTGATGATGTATCATTTAATTGTGCATCTATCGACCACATTCTCTCCACCCCCATTCTTGAATTTTAAAAAACTATACATTTACATCTTCCTTGGGCTCCCTGTTTTGTTATGGAATCTTATTGGAGTGAAACCGATTGGATTAAGTCATTGTTAATGCATTGGAGCTGACTAAAAACATGGAAATTCTTTGGCTAGCTCCTTGTGAGTTTCTAATTCTTTCTGAGAAAAACTAGAATATGTGATAAAGAGTTTACTAGGAATACTATTCATTTAGGGCAACATTCTTTGAATTTATGCCATCTATGAATGTACAATAAAATCTCTTGAATGTTCAATAAGGTTTTTATTTGAAAAAGAGTAAATGGTAAAATTGTGTCTATTCAATTAACTATAACATGTTGAATCCTATTCAATTAACTATAACACGTTGAATCCTATTGGACACTTTACTAGAATATATCATTAATAGATCTAAGATTTTTTTTGAAAAAAGGTTGTAATAGGTTAGTTGATCCAAACCCGTTGAGGGCATTGAAAAAGTTAAATTTCGGTAAGAGATGGAAAGGGAAGAATGAATATTCCTATTGTAGGTAAAAGTTAAAAACCGAATATACAAAATAAATTACCTAATACACACCTACACAGCTAAAATTAAAAACTGAGAAAGAACAATCTCAATAACAGTGAGGCCAGAGGGGCACATCACAAGTGAGTCTACGCTCACACAATCTATATGTTAATTTGATAAATTTCTTACAATTATATAGGCTAGGATAGCCCCTAACAGTCTCCTGAATAAGTGTATCTGAAAACCACTTCAACACAAATCTTGCGTACAGTTTTAACCATTTGCTAACTATGAAATTTCATCATTTTTATCTAACACTCCCCTTTAATGGAGAAATTGATTTAATACAATAAAAATGCATAACATGCCTGCTAGTCTTAGTCTTAGCTATGATAACAAACATTACAAAGGACAATTCAAACAAAAGCTTAAAATTCGTTTCAATTCCATGTATGAGTGAGTTTTTCTCTTCCTCCTTTTTCATATTCTAAAGCCTCTATGCATTTTCAATTTAAGTCTTCCATGTTTGCTGAAAATTCCATGTTTTAGCTTCTTATCCTTCATATTCTTGTTGGTGTTTATCATCAATCTGAAAATTATTTCAGAGTGTCCATGTTTGTCCTCTTCTACTTTTTCTTCGAAAATCTGTTTGTATGTGAACTGCAACCACATATCATTCTGTGTTGTTTGCTCTTTACTATTGAGCTTTTGATCATCAATTTGTTGCAACATGAATTCATAATAGAATTTGATTTCTTCAAGGTTCCACTTTGTAAAAATTTATTTAATTTCAACGTCTTCTTCTCCAATATCCATTGAGTTTTCATAATAAATTGACTCAATATTTTTTTCATCAATTTCTTCATTTTCTTTCATGTTTTCTTCGTAATCAGTCACTACTAAAAATGAATTGTTGTCTTGTAGACCTGCACACTCAAAAACATTGTTACAATCATATGAAAAACCATAAGAAGAACCATACTAGTTCTTTTCATTTTGCTCCACTAAGAGAGTTTTCCTTTCTTCGTCTTTTTTCCTTGCCTCTGATGTTGCATAATAATCTTCATTTTCAGCTTCAACTGTTGTCACACCTGGTTGTTTCATGTATTCAACCCCTTTACCATGCTCTATCACTACAAACAGATTGTCTTTCACTTGGTTTCTATATATAAATGAACTTCTCTTCTCACCAAACAATAGCTCATTAATAAGATGTTTCTCATGCAATATATTTGAACACTCTTCATGAGATGAATAGTTTTCATCAAATTTGACTTCATATGTCTTTGTTTCAAGGAGACTTTCTTCCATAAGACTTTCATTCTCACCGGTTGTTATACGCTTGTCTTTATCAGCTACAAACACACTTTCATCATCAATCATTGCAATTTTAATGCTATCATTTTCAGTCTCTATTTCAGCTACAAAGTTTTCAACACAATCATCATTTTCAACATCAATATCTTCATGAACTTCAACATCCTCGCTCCACTTCTTTATTTCAAGAATATCCCAAAATATTTTTGGGCTACTTACTTCACCAAATTCAAGCAAAATACTAGACAATATGTTTTCATCCACTGCTGATATAATAAGTTGTAATGCTATTTCACTTCTTCTCTTATCATAGAAATTGACACTATCTACCTAATCATAATGCAATAAATCTACTAACCATAGCAATTTTTTTATTTCAGTTGCCCAAGGTTCATAATCTATACCTGATAAGAATCGTAGATCTGACATCACGATTTCATATAATTCATCAAATTCTTCATTCATATCTAGCTCAACATTCTGCTCGTCAAACACAGATAATTCATCAAATTCTTCATTCATATCTAGCTCAACATTCTGATCATCAAACACAGGTTCTACAGCTGGAAACACATCATACTGATCTGGAAAATGTAATAACTCTTCATGTTGATTCTTCCTTCGCATGTGTTTCAACTCTCTCCGGAGCTGTTTAATTTTCCTTTGCTTACCTATTACAACTTCATCTTCTATTGAATTCATTCATGGCTCTGCCTCCATCAAAGATTTTTCTCACACCTCTACCTCAACGATTCTGAGCTGAGAAACAATTTAATTGGCAATGGTGTTGCTCTCACACCACAATTTCAATTCCATGAGCAATATACAAGAAGTCACCTAAGAGTAGCAATATCCACCTCTACACTTCAACTTAGAGAAATTAAACAACAATCTCCACCTCACCAAAAACACTTACAAGTTCCAGCATCAAAATCGTGTCCAAATTGAATAAAGATTGACAACAACAACGAACAAACGTCAATTTTGATCTCTCCTCCTGCACGCTAATTTCAGCAGATGATGCACGATGCACATTAATACTAGGTGAAACCAAAGAATATTTCAAGAGAAGGATGATGTAGAATAAGGAACGAATTCAAGAGAAGGATGATGCTGGATAGGGAATGAATTCAAGAGGAGGTTAATTCAATCGAAGGTGACTCCAGAGTCCTTTGTTTAGAATCTCAGAAGCATTGGTATGATCAACGGAAGCTCTCTAAGGATGAGTATCATAATCCTTATAGCTCCAGCTCCTATAAGCACCCTTTTACCAGTGAACAACTCTAGCACGGGAGATGAGGAAGCAAGCACAACTCAGCTCCTATACGCGTTCCAGATCAACGAACAACTAATAGCTATGAATCACCCTCAGATCATGCGTCTCACAGATAATGCATATAACACTCTCACACAAGCTCTGATACTAAATTAAAAACTAAGAAAGAGCAATCTCAATAACAACGAGGCCACAAGGGCACATCACAAGTGAAGGGCACATCACAAGTGAGTCTACGCTTACACAATCTATATGTTAATTTGATAAATTGCTTACAATTATATAGGCTAAGATAGCCCCTAAAAGTCTCCTGCATAAGTGGATCTGAAAACCACTTCAACACAAATCTTGTGTACAGTTTTAACCATTTGCTAACTATGACATTTCGCCATTATCATCTAACAGCTAAAAGTTAAAGTTATTACCATCACAGCGGTCGATTCGAACAAAAATCCTCTTGTCCTTCAAGTGATACTGGGCGACTTAATTGATGATTACCCTAATCCTCACGTTTTTGACGAGCGTACGAATTATAAATGAAAAGACAAACGGACAAATGTCATCTAGCAGAGTATTTGCTACACAACCTCATTACTATATTGTACTTCACTGCTACTCATATTTTCAAATTCCAATATTTTCTGAAAATGTTCGATGTCAACATTAACTCAAAATAAGTGTAATCCATAATTGTATATGTTCACAAAATCCAATCTAGATGTGAATTCATTCACTAATTGACAGCCGACTATTGACATAGTTTAAATAAATAACACGTATGTACTTTCCACGTTAATTTACTGTTAGTTTCAATTTTTTTTTTATATAAATAACGCTTATGTACACCTTCAGCCTAAATTCACTAGTCTCATTTTTTAAAATCACACATATGTAAATTCCGCATATGTTTGTCGTGCAATACAACACTAACCTTGATTAACAAGTTTCCATAATGTCTGCCCTGCAACCTTACCTTTGATGTAACAAGTTTCCAGAGTCCAGACTGCTGAGACACCTATTTTACATCGATGCTAGCGTGTACAGTGTCAACGGTACTTTCTAATTTCTGGTTAAGATTGGGGCATGAATTGCACCGGTCTCCAATTTGGTCAAAATTTATGTTGTGCCTCTGATGCTTTTGTATTTACAATAAAAATGAACAAAAACACATATGACAAGCAATATTTAAATGACTGGAAAAAATAAAAATAAAAAAGTCAGCTGAAGGGAGAAGGGCAAAAAAACAAGTGGCACTTATGCTTCCTTATAAACCATCAACAAATTATTCTAAGTAATATGATTTCTAATAATGATAAATTGACAACTTAATTATGATAAATTCCCTCTTATATAAAAATATAAACATTTTAAACATATATTTAAACTTAAAATATGCATAGTAAATACTAATATAGAGTCTATTATTTAATTTTAAAAATAGTTATATTAAATGTTATAAATTAAGTAAAGACTTTTTATAAAATTACTTTAATTTCAAAAGTGATGGCCAAGAATTCTTATCTAATTAAAAGAAAAATAAATAATGATACAAATTAAATTCTCGGTTGATTTCTTATAATTTGTGTATACATTTTATACTTGTAAAATTACTAGCATAGCCGTTAACTCGCGGCTGGTGAATGCCGAAAGGCTTACTTCGCGGCCGGTGAATGCCGAAAGGCTTACAGAATGAATTTAGTACGACTTAAAAACATACATCCTAAAACTGTTGAAATCTAACTCTCTACCAATTGAAATTGTGTAAACCTAAATTGTTAGTAGCTATAAATCAAAAACCTAAATCAGAAATCAAACTGTTAAACAATTAACAAGCCATGAACAATACAAACCATACAGAAAATCCCAAGTCTATCTAAACTGATGTATTTATTTAGGAGTCCAGGTTATGGCCATGCACAACCATTAGGTTTCGTGAAACATACACTTGCATATGCTCATAGCTATAACTTCCGGAAGACTAATTGAGCTCCATGCTGAGGATGAAGCATCATAAGAACAGTCGGTGCATGCCTGTAATAAGGAGAAATATGAAAAGAGAAGCGTTGCAAAATCATGGCTAAAGCCACCATGCCTTCAAACATTGTAAAATTCTGCCCTATGCACGTCCTCAGACCAACGCCGAATGGAATGAATGCCAGTGGATGTTTTGCAGCTTGCACAGCTCTACTTGAAAACCTTCGAGGATTGAATTCGTTCACATCGTCACCCCACAAGGCATGATCATGGTGAATGGCCAAGATCGATATCATTAACTCCATCCCTTGTGGAAAATTAAGCTTTCCAAGCGTCATGGCTTTGTCAGTTCTTCTGATCAAAGAAACTACTGACATAGCCTTCGACACTCTTTCACAATCATGTCAACCTGGAAAAATCAGAAGAGAAAACAATGGACATGGATAAACCATCATAGAATAATGATATAAGGATTAAAACCATAATCATAGTTCAATATTGCACGCCTAATCAAATCCCTGATCAAGGTAGCATACAAAGATTAAAATCGGGAGGTTCACAATCCCCATGTTGCAGACAATTAAATACGGGAATATAAGACTAAGAGAGTATATCAAGTATTTAATCAGGTGGTAGTTAAATTGAGGAATATCTTACAATTCTTAGTCCGCTCACTGCGTTTCTAAATGAAAATTGTAAATAGCAGAGAGAAAATCATGCGAGTAACAACAACAACAATCTCTGCTCACATACCTCCAATCTGTGTAAGAAACAACCATGGCAATATATGGTCACGTAAAGGTGGAATAACATAAAGGCGACCATAATATAAAATTCCATCCAGCCAGATGCCAACTACCATCGATCTGGCCATAATATGAAACGCCCAACCAGCCATAATATGAAACGCCCCGCCAGCCAGATGCCAACTACCATCCATCCAAAAAAGAAATATGCGTAAAATAAATAACCGAGGAAGTGGAAGTGGATCTAGTGAGCTTTGACACCTGCCCTACAACCATATTTTCCATTCATCTGTAAAACAAAATAATTAGATGAACCATATTTTCCATTCATCTGTAAAACAAAATAATTAGATGAGGTATTTGAATGTGGCAAGATATTACCTTCAACACATAATCCATTGCTAATTACATTAATGTGTCAATTAATTGGACAAGATAGTAATTTTTTAATCAGATTAAGTAAATGTGAAAAAGTAAACACAAAAACGTACATCTTTATAAAAGCAAGGAATTTATTATTTCAAATCAGAACCCTCCATTTAGTGTGACGACTAAGAATATTCCATCTACATTTGATCCTGTCCATAAAAAAGGCATTAAAGATTAAAAACGCATTAAATGTGCCCATCTCCAATAGGTATACGCCTTTCGGCGTAATTAATGGTATTTGATATTTATATTGATTTTTAATGGAATTAAATCCATTCTATGAGAATGAAATTTTATTGGCAAATTGCTTGTTATGGGGTGATTTACAAAATAATGATTAACAACATCACTTCATATACCATCTCTTTTATTTTCAAATTAGTTTTTGTCACAAGGAACAAATGGAGGGAGTAAAGTTTTAAATTAGGAAGTGTAAGGTTTCTCATGACACCTACTGAGCACGCACGCTCCATGGGTAGATTCAACGACGAAACGAACGAAGATCATAAGGAGGAAGTGATCGGTTGGGAAAACAACGATGTTTGGATGTGAGCAAGAGCACCTTGGGTGCACAATGGTGACATGCGACACCAAGGGTGCACATACATTACTTTCCTTAGAACGATTGACAGAGACTTGGATTGTGTTTGGGAAAGGGTGGGACAACTTAGGAACATTCCCAAGGAGTGGACTCGTTTTCCTTCGGCAACATGGGCACACCGGAGAGGTTGGATGACCCCATCAGAACACCCACGAGAAGTTACGATGATCGGCTTGAGAGAACACAAGGCAAGGGGCGTGTGGATCTAAGAGACATATCGGTTGATGGGCACACTTGGTCCATAGAGGGGTGCGACAAGTTGTTTGAGTGTGGGTTCACAAAGGGGCGTGACACACCCAAAATACATGATGTTTC
>ML804174.1:174036-197620 GCA_009831015.1 Picea engelmannii | reverse complement strand
ACAAACGGACAAATGTCATCGAGCAGAGTATTTGCTACACAAATTGTACTTCACTGCTACTCAAATTTTCAAATTCCAATGTTTTCTGAAAATGCTCGATGTCAACATTAACTCATAATAAATCTAATCTAATGTTCACAAAAATCTAATCTAGATGTCAGTTCATTCACCAGCAACGGTCTCTTAGTGATTGGTTTATATGCATGATTTGACTAATTCACAGCCGACTATTGATATAGTTTAAATAAATAACACGTATGTACTTTCCACATTAATTTACTGCTAGTTTCAATAGGAAAATTATTTAACACCGGAAAAGGAAAAAAAAAATTCTTTAAATAGACAGCGGAGGATACATTGATGGTCTAACATCAATGGATATGCGACAATGGAGAGGTCAAATCAGCACGACACTTATCATGTAATAAATATCAAATTTATTTTAATTTATATTTATTTTAAATAATTTTAAAAAATTGATAATTATAATATAATAAATATAAAATTTATTTTAACTTAAATTTATTTAAAAAAAATTAAACACTATCATTTTCAAAATGAATTGATAAATTAAAAAATATATATTCATATAAATATTTTAAATTGGTTTTGGAATATGATTTAGTTTTTTTTGTTTGGTTAAAAACTTTCTTGGATTATATATGAAAAATTCTCCCTGTATAAAAATAAATATGAACATTTTAAACATATGTTTAGATTTAAAATTTGCATAGTAAATATTAATATAAAGTCTATTATTTCATTTTAAAAGTTGTTATAATTTTTTTCTTAAGGAAAAAATGTCTAACTTTTATTAAAAAAAATAAAAATTGCATTCTCAATAATACATGCAGAGAGCATGTATTTATTCTCAGAAAAATTTTCAACTTCAAGAGGAAAAAAGACGCATAAAAAATGGTCCTCTAGAAGCGGTCTCAAAACAATTGAAATCTACATGAAAAAAAAATAGCCACCAAACTTAGCCAAGAAAAAACTACAGAGGCAAACCAAAAGAAAACCTAGACGGACCAAGCTAGAGCGGCAAGTAAAGCCCTCAAGATCTGGAACTGGAGGGACAACTAGACAAGAAGTCCTGCAACCACGGAAGAGAAAGCCAGAAACTGCACACCCTAACATGACCTCACAGCGTTGACCGAGGTATCAAAATCAACATTGCACGCCCAAAAAGAAAGAACCTCAAAGCTCTGACTCAAACAACGAAAAAGAAGCAACAACCCCATCATCCACTCCACAAAAAACTAGAGCCTGAGAGGAGTGCAGGGACCCCCCAGCCACCAAGGCCACTGAGAAAACCCTAACAATGCATCAAGCCCTGAACAAACTAGTAGGGATGGATCGGCTAGATCCAACCACAAGAAACTTCAGAAAAACCTCCACGCACGCAAAAGGCTGTAGCAGCAAAAGGTCGGAACCCCGCAGACATCGGATCAGACAACAAAAGACCAAATCTGAATCGAAAACTAGAAGAAAACACCGCAAAGCACCGGATCAAGGACAACGCACCCAGAGGCAAAGCATCACACTGGAAACAAAATAGATCTGCACAAGGGAAGCACGACCACCATTCATCACACCGAGAAAGAAACCAAATCTGCCCAAGAGAGAGTGTGACCACTACCAAAAGAGGAAACTCCTACTCGCAACCAAGCCCAAGAAAGAACGAGATGGCTGGAAGAGGAGCACCCAAACAAGAGCATGCGGCCAGGTTGCGACTAGGGAAACCCTAGCTGCAACCCTCCTCCTCGGCGCAAAGTGATGGTTCTCCTTTTGTAATCAATAAATGTAGTGTCCCCAAGGGCAAGCCCCGATGTAAACCATGATCTGAAAGAGATTGTAAATATGTGTTATAGGCTGGTGAGCCAAGTTTTGTATAAGCCGGTAGCTTATGTATTTGATTAGGCTAGAGAGCCTAAGGGTAGAAGGCCAATGACCTGGATTTTGTATCTGTATGTATGCAGTGCTTCAATAAAATATAAACACCGCCAGGTGCAGACCGACCACGATGAAAGAGTGATGGGGGACTGAGTGTCCACAGAGTGGGCAAGGGATTAGGGGCTAAAAGGTGGGAAAAAGGGGCTGAGTGTTGAGCCTGGGGGGGGGGCTTAAACCTGGAAATAATATTTTAATATTATTTCAAAAGCCATGTGCATCATATGTTTTTATCCTAAGTCCTTTTGGAAGGCCACGTGATTTCCCAAGTGGTGGGAGGAACGCGTGCTGGTGAACGCATGCAATCCCATGGGTGACAAGTGTTAACCCTGGTGCATGCAAATAAAACGGCCAAGATGAGCCGTGAGGGGGATTCGTCCTCTAGTCGACCCGACTGCCCGGAGCCAGAGCCGTAGGAACTAGTCTGCAAGAGACCCTCGTGTAATTTTGATACAGGAAAGAAAGCCTGTGTTTGTCCGGAAGAATCTGTGTACACCCCTGTCCAGAATTGTGGAGTCTGTGTCTGGTCCAAATAAAACCCGGGAGCGCATTTCCTGAACATGAACCCTGTGTTGGACTCGAGTGGTAGAATCCTTGTTTGTTCGAGAAAAGCTGAGCTAACCTGTGCGTGGTGTCCATGTTCCGAAAACACGACCATGAGATCATCCTGTGACTGCTGAACCGGTTTGGGAAGCCTTTGTCTGTTTTCTCTGTGGGTTGTTGTGGCCACGCAGTACTGGACTGCGTGAGGCTTGTTGGCCTGTGAGCGACTCTTCCAGGTGAGAGAGTGCGCAGAGGAAGGAGAGAGCTCCTGGAAGGAACCCTGTAGCTGCTACAGAACCCAGAGACTTCCGGTCCGATCTGTTCCTGTAACCCAAGGTAAGGGAGACTGGCAGCCGAAGGACTGTCCAGGTGACAGAGAAGGTGCACTCTCCTGGGGTGGAACAAGCATGTGGGGAATGAGGGTCTGTGGGCAGTGAGCGTGGGAGATTCCTGGGAGAGAATTCCTTCTTGGTGGTTGTGAGTGATTGTTTTCCCTGTAACCTCAGCCTGAGCCTGGATTCCTTGCCCTGGGGTGGAGCTCAGTCCCAGCTCGGGGGTGACCCACTGTTGAGTTGAGGAACAGTGCGGTCTACGGCTGGGAGGTTCGTGGAAGGCCTGCATTTGGTTGGTGGATTTCGCCACTGTTTCAAGATAAGTACTTAATTATGTTCTTATCACATTTCCACATGACTATGCTGTATATATTATCATGTTTTCCGCTGTGTAAATGAATTAGTATGAAGTACTAGTGATTGTTAATTATGGCAATAATTCATATGAATACTCTGTGTAGAATTTGTTTACTTGTTTAAATGCATGTGCTTATAATGTTTGTACGAATTATGTAAAAATCCATGTATAGAATGGTAACTGAGAGGTTTGAAAACCTCGGTAGTGAAAAAGGTACACTACAATAAAAGTAGTTATATTAAAATGTTATAAATTAAATAAAGACTTTTCATAAAATTACTTTAATTTCAAAAGTGACTGTAAAGAATTCTTATATAATTAAAAGAAAAATAAATAATGATACAGATGAAATTCGAGGTTCATTTCTTATAATTTGTGTATACATTGCATACTTCTAAAATTATTAATGGTATTTGCTATTTACATTGATTTTTAATGGAATTAAATCCATTTTATGAGAATGAAATTTCACTGGCAAATTGCTTGTTATGGGGTGATTTACACAACAATTACTAACAACATCACATCACATACCATCTCTTTCGTTTTCAAATTAGTTTTTGTCACAAGGAACAAAGGGAGGGAGTAAAGTTTTAAATTAGGAAGTGTAAGGTCTCCCATGACACCCTCCGAGCACACACGCTCCTTGGGTAGATTCAACGATGGAACTAACAAAGAGCACAAGGAGGGAGTAACCAATTGGGAAAACAAAGACGTTTGGGTGTGAGTAAGAGCACCTTGGACGCACAATGGTGACGTGCGACACCAAGGGGGCACAAAATTTAATTTCCTTAAAACAATTTATGAAGACTTGGGTTATGTTTGGGTAAGGGCAGGACAACTTAGGAGCATGCCCAAGGAGTGGACTCGTTTTCCCTTGGCAACATGGGCACACCAGAGAGGTTGGACGACTCCATCAGAACACCCATGAGGAATCAAGATAATCGGCATGAGAGAACACAAGGCAAGGGGCGCGTGGGTCCAAGAGACATATCAGTTGATGGCCGTGCAGGCTTGGATGGGTGCACCTAGTCCACAGAGGGGTGCGATAGGTCAATTGAGTGTGGGTTCACGAGGGGGCGTGACACACCCAAAATACATGACGTTTCGCACAAGTGACCCTTGGATTTCCTATAAGAGCAAGTACACAAGACCAAAGAAAGAAATGGATGATTGCAAAGAGATTTGGAGAAATCTTCAAATGGAGGAGGAGATAAGAACCCAGAAATGAAAGAAACCAAGAAATCTTCAAACAGAAGAGGAGATAAGAACCCTCCTTGCATAAATATTGATAGTTCTCACAAAATTCCACTAACGAAGAAGAGAAAAAACAATCCAGGGCAGACGGAGGAACCCGAAATTGAAAGTGGAAAACTGCAACTTCAAATTAAAGCTGAGCACATGCAAAAAATTGGGTCGTCCGCAGTCGAAATATCTGAGACCGACTTTTTTGACATAGATGAATCCTTCGTAATCCAGAGCACTATTTTTGACAGCCAATCTAAAAGTATGGTCATTGAAAAGAGAGATGTAACAAACAGGAAAGACAAATCTCGCACAGAGATTGACTTTAGCGAAATGTCGCCATCCCAAATCTGCTCATTTCACTAGGTAACCGGCGACATTCTTCGTGATTCCATTGGAGGAATGGAGACAGATTGTGCCAATCTGAAACACCGCCTCAACGAATTTGAGCAGGCTTTCATTGCAACCCCAGAATTTGCCAGTCCTTTGGCAAAAATCGTGCCTGCTACCACTGCAGCGAAGATGAAAGTATCCTCTACCCTCCTTGCATGCAGTAGATCCCTTATAGATAATAACATCAACAAAAGAATGCAACTAGTTACTGAAGCCTCGGAAACATCACAAAATCTAGTTTCCTTCGGAAAGAAGGCCAATGATTTGCTGGAACATTTGGAGGAGAATTAAAAAATGAACAACTTTTCTATGAGCAGGTACTAGCCCCTTTTGCCAAATATGTTGTCAACACATCGGAACTGAAAAGAAAACAGGAGAAACTCCCCTCCCCAAAACACACCAAAAAAGTAAAAGCATGCTGGCAAAAGAAAGTTGACAACTTGCAGCTCATTGTCAAATCATGTAAACAAGTCATATCAGAAAAGGAATATTTATTCACAAGCCTGCTCCAGATGGACTTAGCCGAAACTACCAACGAGGTTCAAGATCCTAACTTAATTCTCAAATCCTTGTTAGTCACCAAAGAAGCATTCCAGGAACAAGTTGAGATTTTAAAGGGGTTGTCTTTCGAAAAGTTTTACAGCATACTTGAACATCGTCTAGATGAGCACGAGCGCTGGGTACTGGACTATGCCTCACACAATGAAGAAATTGAAAAGAGTCTGCATAGTATTTCAATGGATCTAAGGAAATTAGAAAATGACCTTTACGACATAGAAATCTGGGATGAATTCAACACAGCCCCCATGAAAAGCTACATCGAAGAATGGTTCCAACAGAGAATGGACAACCTCGTCCAGGAAGGGCAACAACCACTCAACAGGACTCCACTACCCATCGACGACAGCAACAAAAATGCATTAGCTTCATAGTAAGTCTATACTGCCATCTTCTTTTGTTTATCAATCCAGTTTAAGTCTATGCTGTCATCTTCTTTTCTTTATCAATCCACTTATGTCCTCTTTAAATAGAAAATTGTAACCAAAGACTCATAACTTCCAATTTCTTATTTTCAGGCATTCCTCTCTACTGTCGCGCACTTCTTCTTTCGACCTTCCTAATTCTTGTACTTATTTCTTTTTATGGTCCGCGGGAGCCCCAATCCTAGTCTATATGACAAACACATTTAAATTCCCAAAAACATGTAACAGACATTATTAATTTTTGATAAATTCCAAAGAAAGTTGATTCAACAATGCCCTTATTGTATACTAAATTTTAGGTTTCCAGGAACGTTTCTTGTTTGTTCCAAAGAAAACTAATTCGGATATGCTACATTTCTTGTCTCCTATTCTATGCTAATTTTTTGGTCTTCAATGACGTTGATGTTTTAAATGTTGATGTAATTTCCAGAGATATGTAACCGACATTATTTATTTTATAATAAGTTTGTATAGTTCGCAAGTCCGCTTGTCAATTTGTATATCGCGGAACTCTCGATGCTATTTGTAGGCCATGCAACAACAGAGGCCCATTTTTTAAACCGCCAGTCTGAGAACCCGCGATCCAAAAACTGGCCAACTATGAAATGAGCACTTCGTGCATGCTCTATAAAACGTGTGCAAAGAAAACTAATTCGGCAATGCTATATCTTTTTTGTCCAAGAAAAGCCTTAGTTTTAAAGCAAACTAATTCGGTGTAACAGACGTTATCACTATTCTATTATATAACAGACATTATTAATTTTTGGTAAATTTCTATAGTCCGCAACTCCGCCTGTCATTTTGTATATCGTGGAACTGTCGATGCTATTTGTAGGCCGCGGAATATCAGAGCCCCAATTTTGAGCTCGCCAGCCCGAAAACCCGTGATCCAAAAACTGGCTAAGTATGCAATGAGGGCTCCATGCATGCTCTATAAAATCTCATCCCCATACTTTATAAAAGTACAAATTTCGTATCTATAAAACTAAATATCTACTTTATACAAGTACATATTTTGTATATATAATTTATTTATTTCTCATGAATTTCTATAGTCCGCAACTCCACTCCTCGATTTCTATATCGCAGAGAACATAGGAGGTCCAATTTTTGTATCGTAGAACTGTCAGTGCTATTTGTAGGAAAGAGAACATCAGAGGCCCAATTTTCAGCCCGTCAGCCCCACAACCGACCATCCATTATAAAAGTACATATTTTGTATGTATAAAACTAAATATCTACTTTATAAATTACATTTTTGGTATGTATAGTTTATGTTGTCCAGGAACCTATAATTTCATAGATTTCAAATTATTTTTTGTTCAGGAGCCCTTGTTTTAAAGATAGCTACTTCGGTAATGCTAAATTTTTTGTGTCCAACAACCTTTCAAATGTTGATAATTTTTTATATTTTTCAGGAAGAACTAATTCAAGAATACTATGTTTTGCATGCAAACCACATGTATTTCAACTTTCTAGCCACGTGCTTGTACTAGGTCAAATTTACTCCCATCCCAACCTGGCAGGGACGTCAAGGGTACTTTCTAATTTCTGGTTAAGCGTGGGGCATGAATTGCACCGGTCTCCAATTTGGTCAAAATTCTCTGTACAACAAGCTCTGTCAGTTTCAACATGGCAACCTTTCTTTAACTGGTGGTACTTGACTAATTTCAAGCTCTTTCATTCTCATCACAAGAAGCTCTTTCAATTTCTAACCAGTGGTGTGACGGATTTAGTTTGGTTCATTGTGTTAAATAATTTTCTTTATATTTAAATAAATAATTTAACAGCGGAAAAGGAAAAAAAAAATTCTTTAACAACGGAGGATGCATTGATGGTCTAACATCAATGGATATGCGACAATGGAGAGGTCAAATCAGCACGACACTTATCATGTAATAAATATCAAATTTATTTTAATTTATATAGTAATAAGTGATGGCCAAGAATTCTTATCTAATTAAAAGAAAAATAAATAGTGATACAAATGAAATTCTCTTCTTATAATTTGTGTATACATTTCATACTTGTAAAATTATTAATGGTATTTGATATTTATATTGATTTTTAATGGAATTAAATCCATTCTATGAGAATGAAATTTCACTGGCAAATTGCTTGTTATGGGTGATTTATAAAATAATTACTAACAACATCAGGTCATATACCATCTCTTTTATTTTCAAATTAGTTTTTGTCACAAGGCACAAATGGAGGGAGTAAAGTTTTAAATTAGGAAGTGTAAGGTCTCTCGTGACACCAACTGAGCACACAGGCTCCTTGGGTAGATTCAACGATGAAATGAACGAAGAGCACAAGAAGAAAGCGATCGGTTAGGAAAACGACGATGTTTGGATGTGAGCAAGAGCATCTTGGGTGCACAATGGTGACATGTGACACCAAGGGGGCACATACGTTACTTTCATTAGAACGATTGACAGAGACTTGGGTTGTGTTTAGGAAAGGGCGAGACAACTTAGGAACATTCCAAAGGAGTGGACTCATTTTCCTTCGACAACATGGGCACACCAAAGAGGTTGGATGACCCCATCAGAACACCCACGAGGAGTTACGATGATCGGCTTGAGAGAACACAAGGCAAGGGGCGCGTGGATCTAAGAGACATATCAGTTGATGGACGCACTTGGTCCATAGAGGGGTGCGACAAGTTGTTTGAGTGTGGGTTCACGAAGGGGCGTCACACACCCAAAATACATGATGTTTTGTACAAGTGACCCTTGGAGTTCCTATAAGAGCAAGGACAAAAGAGCAAGGAAGAAATGAATGATTGCAAAGAGATTTGGAGAACAAGTCTAAGGCAACGAAATGAGGTAGAGCTGCCAAGATGGAATACAAGTAGCCAAGAGTGGGACGCTCTGAGAGGTTTTGGGGATGTCTAGAAATGCAGTTCTATTGGAGGCATATGTAAGGAAGAACCAAAATTTGTGTTAGCTTGGTGAAAGTCTGTGGAAATGAAGGGACAAGAAGTCTATGGTTGTGGGCACGTCTGAGGTGCACCACAAGAGGTTGCAGAGACTGTTGCGACAAAAAGTCTTGGTGTGACGAATCTGTGTATGAGTGTCTTGGTGAGGTGACCTGAGTCATTTGACTATGCCCAAGTTGTAAACCGAGCCGGTAGTGCTCTTATTGCAACTGTTTCACAATAACAAAGACTTAACCGGGTGTTAGGCAGGGTTCATGTTGCCCACACTATTTATGTGTTTGTCTTTCATTTGTTCTATAAATGTTCGCTTGGTTTCTCATGTTCATGGATGTATGCTTATAAATGACTAACTGTTCAACTATTAACAATTTTCTAAGTATACAAGAGTTGCATTAGAGTAGGAGTGTGACTCGTCGGTAGCCTAAAACAGAGTATGGGTATGCTCTAGGTGAATAAGCGTAGTCTAGACGAAGTATCCTTGGTGTTTCCAAGCAACCAAATGAGAAACGTCGTGATTTTTCACACCCTCAAGAGGTGCATGATCGTAAGGTACACAGTTGGATGTGAAACGAAGAAACTAACTTTCTTTTCAATGAAGGATGGAAGGAACTAGCTTTTTAAAACCATTGCAGAAAAGATCCTACCTCCTAGAACCTAGAGATATGCATCTTCGTTGCAGTGGTTAAGAAAGTTAGCCATGCCCTGAACCTTTAGCGACATAGTCTAAATGTTCTAGGTATTTATCCTTTCCTAGGCACTTTTTCCAACGAATTTTGTCCAAAATCCCACCATAAATTTAGAAAATTGTAAATTATAGATTTCAGTGGTTGAGATTACATAGTCTAGGATTTTCAAGAGTGTTGAATAGATGTATGCATTCAAAAACTTGATTTAAACAATGTAAAGTTATGATTTAGCCTACAATTATGTTGTTAAATTCTCATAATAATTGTTAAGAAGTAAAAAAAATAAAACATTTAAACTATCTCATATTTTAATGTTCCCTTATTATCATTTCAGCTTGTTGAATTACCATAATAGTTGCTGATAAGTTTAAACCAAAATAGAAAATAATAATAATAAAAAATAATAGAACGTTTAAACTATGCCATATTTTAATGTTACTCTATTATCATTATCATTTCAGCGTAGTTCGAGTGAACTTTAAGAGTTCCTTGAAACATAGAAGAACAAAACTATTACTTAAGACACTTGTCATGCATCTAGAGAGTCACCCTAATAGCTAGCACCAATAGTGGAGAATGTTGTCAAAGCGAACATAATTAGAAGGAAGTTGCCAAACAACATGGTAAAGAAGGACGATGTACACCGACTCAACTTAACGCCAAGCTATCGATGGGGTCAGCCGAATGATTTCCACTTTAAGCTTAGGAAGATATGGGCAGGAGAAACAATTAAGTGTATAATTATTTTTAAGCATTTCACACATTTTACAAATTTTAGAAGAATGAGTTTTTTTATTATATTAAAAAACATATATATCTATTTACTATGTACATTATTAAATTTGAATTTGACATATTTTTAAGTGAAAAAACAAACTAATATAAAATCAAAAGACAAACTCATTATATGTAACGAACTAATCTGAAATGAAGTTACAAACTCATTGCTACACAGTCTCTAAGCATGGCAAATATAACAAACTAATATGAAGTCAAAGGCTCATTGCCATATACCGCCTCCGCCTCCGGTATAATACTGAGGAAGTATCTTTCGTCTCAAAGAATGATGTAAGGAACTAGCTTTCTTATGAAAGAAGCAAGGAATCGACGCATCACTCGTGTGAAGGGTTTAGCTTTAGTTAAATTGACACAAGGTCTCCTGTATTTAAATATGAATTTGGCTCATACGAAATATGCAAGGGAAGAAAACAAAAGGAGAACGTGGTGAAGTTGATAGTTAACAGCGGAAGAATTTAGTCAGGAGAAGCGGAGCAAGAAATTAAAAGGACGGAGCACCTGTATTGCTTAATGAAAAACTTCTGGATATTCAAGAAGCAAGCTCTCCTCCTCCTCCATGACGCCTCGCAGAGGTTCGATAAGCGAGCCCTCCTCCAAATCCACGATGATTTCAGCCGTCAGCTAGGAGAGAACGAAGCAAAAGACAATTTTGAGATACGAACGTCTTTCAGGGACCCTAGTGGCACCGGGGGCGCGGCTTGTTCTGTTCCGCTGGAAAAGCTGAACCCCATTTCCTTCAACGAGTTGAAGGTCGGGGAAGTACACCGCGGCCGGGTGGTTTATGGGACGCTGTGCGCGGATCCCATCGGGATATGCAGTATCATGACTTTGCTTGAGGATGATAATGGCCTCGCCGTCAGGTTGGCAATCTACAACGCTGCTACCTCCCAGGAGGACATCAAGAGGCTTTACCCCGGGGATGCCAAGGTGGCTGTCAAGGATCCCTATTTTAAGATTGCCAACGACAGCGGCCTTCTCATCCGCGTCGATAACCCCGCCAACGTTGAGAAGCTCGTGACTGAGAAGGGGAAACGAATGGAGCTTCATGTCGATGTGGAGGACGTGAGAAAAAAGGGCGACAGATGCCTCAGACGACAAGACTGGGACGCAGCAGCCGAGCATTATACGAAATGCATCAACGCCTCTCTGCTTCAGCGAAAGAAAGGGTCCTCTAATGACAATAATAATATCAGTACTTGCCTCCTCCATGCGTATTCCAACCGGGCGGAGACGAGGCTTCAGGTGAAGGAATTTGAGCTGGCACTGGAGGATTCCGACAAGGCCCTTCAGATCGATTCCGGCAATCTCAAAGCGCTCTATAGGAAAGGCCGCGCTCTGGTCGGGCTGATGCAGTATGCGGCGGCATGCGAATGTTTGGAGAAAGTCGCCAAGACCAGCCCCGTGCAGAAGGAAATGCAAGACGCGCTTCAACAGGCCAGGACTTTGTACGCCCAGAGCCTGAATGGAAAGTATGACATCTCGGACTACCTGCTTGGACGCGCATCTTCTCCTCCGAAAGTGGCCGATTTCGTGAGTTCTGTGGAGATCAAGATGACGGAAGACGGTCGCGGCCGAGGACTCTACGCCACTCAGGAAATAAGGACCGGGCAGCTGTTGCTGGTAAGCAACGCTGTCGCAGTTGCTTATGAGAGCGCCTTTACCACCATGTTTCATGTGGACAACATGTGTAAAGTGAATACCGCGTTCCGAGGAGACCTTGTGTCTGCGGTCGTCTGTGCTGCCAGGAAATCGCAGAGAGTCCTCCGCCAGCTTTATAGTTTACAGGATTCCTCCACGCCAGGTAGCCTGGATGTTCCAGCCATTGATCTGTTTAAAACGGACGGGCAAATGTCTGCGGGCCCAGAAGCACAAAATGAAAATTTACGGGTGGACGTTAACTGCATTCGGGATGTTATAAGATTGAACGCATTCGGTGGACTCGATCTGCGAAAACGGGAATTTAGCGGTCTCTGGCTGCTGCCGTCCTTCATTAACCATTCCTGCCTCCCGAACTCGAGCTGGCTGGATGTGGGAAGCGCCAAATTTATTCATGCCACCAAGCCCATCGAGAGAGGAGAGGAGATCACCATTCCTTACTTCGATGCCCTCGTTCCCTTGCCGCATCGCCAAGCCATGTGCAAGAACTGGGGTTTCAAGTGCAACTGTAGGAGATGCATTCTCGAGCACTCTTTCAGGACATCCCTGAAGCCTATAATTTTCGTAAGGTTTGTGAAATTGCATGAAAAAGTAAACGAATTGATTGCTGGAAGGTCTTGTCTACAGCTGTCCGATGTGGATCTTCGGGAACGCGCAGAATTTGCTAGGCTTTTAACAGAGGCAGAGGAGATCATCCAGAGTTCCCACGTGTTAAAAACGGAAGAAGAGAAGCGCTGGATTCGTGCATCTTCTTTGTGTGCATACCTCCTATCCACAATGTTGAACGGCTGCTTTCCTTCTCGGCAGAAACTTCTGGAGGACGTCAAAAGCACTGACCCTGGCGACATTCGAAATTTGTACATGGCAGCCGGCCTGTTAAAATCTTTCCAGCGTTGGATGGCGGATGAAAATGAAGCATTTATTACACGACATGCATCAGACCAGGCAAGGGAGGCATGCATCAGTGTGTTTGGCAGACACACTGAAGATGTTCTCAAAGCGCTCGTCCTGAAGTCTTCAAACTGGCTCGTATTTTAATAGCAGTATACCTTCCATTGCCTTCTTTATGGGATTATTTTCGATTTGGAAGGCGTACGGCAGTTAACTTTAAAGTATTTTGTCTAGAAGTATTCGAATTACTAGTATAATTTTTATGGTATTTGACAAAGATTAACGGAGCGCTCTTGTTGATATGATACGAATATGGAAGTTCCATAATATGAAAAATGGCGGCTTGAATAATAATGTCGAAGAATATGAATGGTTTTGGAATGTTGTGTTCAGTTGATATTGATGCTAATATGAAAAATGCCGGCTTGAATAATAAAAACATGAATGGTTTTGGAAAAAAAAGATAAAAACATAAAATAAGTTTTTGGAATAAAGATAAAAACATTAAACAATTAAAGAATGTAAAGATTAAAACGTAGAACAATTAAACAACACCAGTTAAATTTCTAAAATAGTTCTATTTTTATGCTTTGTGTTTCCAAGTTTATAAAAATATGTCTATTTTTATGCTTTCAATTGTATATAGAGAATCATCATTAAGGAGATGAGCCATCACCCATGGTTCCTGACGAACTTGCCTAGGGAAACGGGTTGGCGGGCTAACCACATGATGATTATATCAATCCACCTCAACTTATTCAAAATTATAGAAATCAAAATAAAATAATAGAGGTAAAGGTTATTCAGAATAATAAAAATCAAAATAAAATAAAAGGAAATTCTAGACAGAAAAACCATACAGTGAAACACACAATCATTGGTTCACTATCTTTTTATCTGGTTTGTTAGCCTGTAAAAATATTGTATATCCAATGGTGGACCAATTTCACCCACATAGTAAAACAGCCTTTTTATCTTATTTGATATACTGTTAAAATAGTGTATATTCAATGAACAAAATTCACAAGTGTGCAACAATGATTTACTCACTTGACTCACTGCATATACACTTGTCAGCTATGTAAACCTACACACCATTTATTACTATAATGTAAGGTGCATATTTGACTATAATGTATAGTGCATATTATTAATCTGTTATCGTGAAATCGTGTCTAACATTGAAGTTGAAGTGATTGAAATTATGTCTAACATTGAATTTGAAGTGATTGATGTTCTTATTGTATTTTTAAAATGTGAAATCATAATCATCTACACTGAAATTTTTATTTTATCTTTAAAATATGTAAAATATTCAGTAAAAACGTATCATTTTAATATTCTAATTTTTTAATTTACTGTTTTAAAGTTCCACCTTGGATTTTAATGAGATTTATAATTTTCACTTCCATGAAGTTACTATGATTGGTTGGAACAGTGAAAGGGGGTTAAGATTTGTAGGGAGGATAGTTGGAAATTTAAATCGATTTCGCCCAACTTTGATGTTTATAATTGTCAGGATGTAATTATTTCACAGCTCTTGTGCAAATGGTGAATCTGTGGCCGTCTTGACCCTTCAAGATTTTAAAAACTATCGGTGGATTTGTTAGCGGTGCTCACTTTAACTTTTACAGGCCACGAGACACTATCACCGCTCCAATTAGATATTTTTTAAGATCGAAGGGGCAGTTTTGAATTATTGATTTAGTGTGTGTTCTTGTATAAAATGGAATACGGATGGTAATCTGGATGCTTTGGAAAATCATTTTGAATTGAAGTTGATATTGTGCATTCGGAGGTATTTTCTCCGTTTATATTTTGGTTTATTTTCTCCGTTTATATTTTGGTTTTTATTGAGTTTGTAAACTCGTTCTATTTCTTGATAAGATTAGTTTTGAGCAAACGCTGTAATTATTTAGTTTTACCTATTGCCTACCCGATCTCATATTTATTTCAAGTTTATTTGTTGGAACGTGTGATTTTAAAAGCAGATTAAATAAAAGATTGCTATTTCGACATTCGGAGTTTACTTATTAAAAGTGTATGGAGTTTTTTAGTCTCAAAACCCTGAACCCAAAGTGTTGCGCCCACAACTTATTCACGTTTCTGAATTCAGCAATTGCAGTTTCGTTTTGTTTTTACGTTCCGTCTTTGCAAACCCCGAAAAAGAGAAAACGAATTTCTTTAAATAGACAGCGGAGGATGCATTGATAGTCTACAATCAAGGGCTATCAAATTTATGATGTAATAAATATCAAATTTATATTTATTTTAAATAATTGATAATTATGATATATTTATTATAAAATTTATTCTACCTTATATATATATTTTTTTTTAAATGATAATTTTCAAAATGAATTGATAAATTAAAAAAGATATAGTCATATAAATATTTTAAATTGGTTTTGGAGTATGATTTAGTTTTTTTATTTGATTGAAAAATCTTTCTTGGTTAAATTTGATACAATTTTTTTTTTCATTTTTACTTGTCAAATAATTTTTTTTAATTTTCACATCATTAATGACTTTCACTTAATTTTTGAAATCCCTAATTTAATTAGTAAATAAAAAAATTGTCCCTTTACATCCACATATATATTATAATATATAATACAATATACTAATAATATATTATGAATAACAATATATTATACAATAAAAATATATATAATATAATAATAATATTTAATATAATATAATAACAATTTCCTAAATTTGAATACTGATTTTTGTGTAAATCATACACTCCCCAACACTTGCATGCTTACAACTTACAGGTTACTTGGATTTTTTGAAATACTGCTCTTAATATTAATTGCAATTGCAAAATTGTCTACATTTGACTAAAGCTAGAAAATACCTTCTTACACACTTATTTTTTCATTATTTCATTTATTAAAAACTATAATTATTTCAAATTTTGCAATCCATAACTTTTATTATTATTTTTACAACAATTATTCATAACTACTTTTTTCTTTTTCCCTTAGGTTGTAACTATCTTGACATCATTGCATGTAGGCTGTAGCTATCTTGGCATCATTGCATGCATACAAAAAAAAGTTGGAACATTTTATTTGGTGATTTTCAAAATTGAAAGTGTGTGCAAATTGTTATATCAAGGTAATTTGTTAATCTATGTTATTTATGTTTTTAATGGTGTTGTATTTCATGAGAAACAATTTGATGATGTTATATTAAATGCACTTTCATAATAATTTTATGTTGTGCCTCTGATGCTTTTGTATTTACAATAAAAATGAACAAAAACACATATGACAAGCAATATTTAAATGACTGGAAAAAATAAAAACACATATGACAAGCAATATTAAAATGACTGGCACTTATGCTTCCTTATAAACCATCAACAAATTATTCTAAGTAATATGATTTCTAATAATGATAAATTGACAACTTAATTATGATAAATTCCCTCTTATATAAAAATATAAACATTTTAAACATATATTTAAACTTAAAATATGCATAGTAAATACTAATATAGAGTCTATTATTTAATTTTAAAAATAGTTATATTAAATGTTATAAATTAAGTAAAGACTTTTTATAAAATTACTTTAATTTCAAAAGTGATGGCCAAGAATTCTTATCTAATTAAAAGAAAAATAAATAATGATACAAATTAAATTCTCGGTTGATTTCTTATAATTTGTGTATACATTTTATACTTGTAAAATTACTAGCATAGCCGTTAACTTGCGGCTGGTGAATGCCGAAAGGCTTACATCGCGGCCGGTGAATGCCGAAAGGCTTACAGAATGAATTTAGTACGACTTAAAAACATACATCCTAAAACTGTTGAAATCTAACTCTCTACCAATTGAAATTGTGTAAACCTAAATTGTTAGTAGCTATAAATCAAAAACCTAAATCAGAAATCGAACTGTTAAACAATTAACAAGCCATGAACAATACAAACCATACAGAAAATCTCAAGTCTATCTAAACTGATGTCTTTATTTAGGAGTCCAGGTTATGGCCATGCACAACCATTAGGTTTCGTGAAATATACACTTGCATATGCTCATAGCTATAACTTCCAGAAGACTAATTGAGCTCCATGCTGAGGATGAAGCATCATAAGAACAGTCGGTGCATGCCTGTAATAAGGATAAATATGAAAAGAGAAGCGTTGCAAAATCATGGCTAAAGCCACCATGGCTTCAAACATTGTAAAATTCCGCCCTATACACGTCCTCGGACCAACGCCGAATGGAATGAATGCCAGTGGATGTTTTGCAGCTTGCACAGCTCCACTTGAAAACCTTCAAGGATTGAATTCGTTCACATCGTCACCCCACAAGGCATGATCATGGTGAATGGCCAAGATCGATATCATTAACTCCATCCCTTGTGGAAAATTAATCTTTCCAAGCATCATGGCTTTGTCAGTTCTTCTGATCAAAGAAACTACTGACATAGCCTTCGACACTCTTTCACAATCATGTCAACCTGCAAAAATCAAAAGAGAAAACAATGGACATGGATAAACCATCATAGAATAATGATATAAGGGTTAAAACCATAATCATAGTTCAATATTGCACGCCTAATCAAATCCCTGATCAAGGTAGCATACAAAGATTAAAATCGGGAGGTTCACAATCCCCATGTCACAGACAATTAAATCCGGGAATATAAGACTGAGAGAGTATATCAAGTATTTAATCAGGTGGTAGTTAAATTGAGGAATATCTTACAATTCTTAGTCCGCTCACTGCGTTTCTAAATGAAAATTCTAAATAGCAGAGAGAAAATCATGCGAGTAACAACAACAACAATCTCTGCTCACATACCTCCAATCTGTGTAAGAAACAACCATGGCAATATATGGTCACGTAAAGGTGGAATAACATAAAGGCGACCATAATATAAAATGCCATCCAGCCAAATGCCAACTACCATCGATCTGGCCATAATATGAAATGCCCAACCAGCCATAATATGAAACGCCCCGCCAGCCAGATGCCAACTACCATCCATCCGAAAAAGAAATATGCGTAAAATAAATAACTGAGGAAGTGGAAGTGGATCTAATGAGCTTTGACACCTGCCCTACAACCATATTTTCCATTCATCTGTAAAACAAAATAATTAGATGAACCATATTTTCCATTCATCTGTAAAACAAAATAATTAGATGAGGTATTTGAACGTGGCAAGATATTACCTTCAACACATAATCCATTGCTAATTACATTAACGTGTCAATTAATTGGACAAGATAGTAATTTTTTAATCAGATTAAGTAAATGTGAAAAAGTAAACACAAAAACATACGTCTTTATAAACGCAAGGAATTTATTATTTCAAATCAGAACCCTCCATTTAGTGTGACGACTAAGAATATTCCATCTACATTTGATCCTGTCCATAAAAAATGCATTAAAGATTAAAAACGCATTAAATGTGCCCATCTCCAATAGGTATACGCCTTTCGGCGTAATTAATGGTATTTGATATTTATATTGATTTTTAATGGAATTAAATCCATTCTATGAGAATGAAATTTTATTGGCAAATTGCTTGTTATGGGGTGATTTACAAAATAATGATTAACAACATCACTTCATATACCATCTCTTTTATTTTCAAATTAGTTTTTGTCACAAGGAACAAATGGAGGGAGTAAAGTTTTAAATTAGGAAGTGTAAGGTTTCTCATGACACCTACTGAGCACGCACGCTCCATGGGTAGATTCAACGACGAAACGAACGAAGATCATAAGGAGGAAGTGATCGGTTGGGAAAACAACGATGTTTGGATGTGAGCAAGAGCACCTTGGGTGCACAATGGTGACATGCGACACCAAGGGTGCACATACATTACTTTCCTTAGAACGATTGACAGAGACTTGGATTGTGTTTGGGAAAGGGTGGGACAACTTAGGAACATTCCCAAGGAGTGGACTCGTTTTCCTTCGGCAACATGGGCACACCGGAGAGGTTGGATGACCCCATCAGAACACCCACGAGAAGTTACGATGATCGGCTTGAGAGAACACAAGGCAAGGGGCGTGTGGATCTAAGAGACATATCGGTTGATGGGCACACTTGGTCCATAGAGGGGTGCGACAAGTTGTTTGAGTGTGGGTTCACAAAGGGGCGTGACACACCCAAAATACATGATGTTTCATACAAGTGACCCTTGGAGTTCCTATAAGAGCAAGGACACAAGACCAAGGAAGAAATGAATGATTGCAAAGAGATTTGGAGAACAAGTCCGAGGCAACGAAATGAGGTAGAGCTGCCAAGATAGAAGACAAGTAGCCAAGAGTGGGACGCTCTGAGAGGTTTTGGGGACGTCTAGAAATGCAGGTCTATTGGATGCATGTGTAAGGAAGAACCAAAATTGGTGTTATCTTGGTGAAATTCTATGGAAACGAAGGGACAAGAAGTCTATGGTTGTGGGCATGTCTGAGGTGCACCACAAGAGGTTGCAGAGACTGTCGCGACAACAATTTTTGGTGTGACGAATCTGTGTATGAGTGTCTTGGTGAGGTGACCCGAGTCATTTGACTATGCCCAAGTTGTAAACCGAGCCGATAGTGCTCTTATTGCAACTGTTTCACAATAACACAAACTTAACCGGGTGTTGGGCAAGGTTCATGCAGCCCACACTATTTATGTGTTTGCCTTTCATTTGTTCCATAATTGTTCACTTGGTTTCTCATGTTCATGGATGTATGCTTATAAATGACTAACTGTTCAACTATTAACAATTTTCTAAGTATACGAGAGTTTCACTAGAGTAGGAGTGTGACTCGTCGGTAGCCTAGAACAGAGTATGGGTATGTTCTAGGTGAAGAAGCGTAGTCTAGACGAAGTATCCTTGGCATTTCCAAGCAACTAAATGAGAAACATCGTGGTTTTTCACACCCTCAAGAGGTGCATGATCGTAAGGTACACAGTGGGATGTGACACAAAGAAACTAGATTTTTTTTCAATGAAGGATGGGACAAACTAGCTTTTAAAACCATTGCAGAAAAGATCCTACCTCATAGAACCTAGAGATATGCATCTTCGTTGCAGTGGTTAAGCAAGTTAGCCACACCGAACTTTTAGCGACGTAGTCTAAATGTTCTAGGTGTTTATCCTTTCCTAGGCACTTTTTCCAACAAGTTTTGTCCAAAATCCCACCATAAATTTAGAAAATTGTAAATTATAGATTTTAGTGGTTGAGATTACATAGTCTAGGGTTTTCAAGAGTGTTGAATGGATATATGCATTCAAAAACATGATTTAAACAATGTAAAGTTATGATTTAGCCTACAATTATGTTGTTGAATTCTTATAATAGTTGTTGAAAAGTAAAAAAAAATAAAACCTTTAAACTATGTCATATTTTAATGTTCCCCTTTGAATTCCCATAATAGTGCTGATAAGTTAAAAAAAAAAATAGAACGTTTAAACTCTGCCCTATTTTAATGTTACTCTATTATCATTTCAGCGTAGCTCCAATGAACTTTAAGAGTTCCTTGAAACATAGAAGAACAAAACTATTCTTAAAACACTTGTTATCATGCATCTAGAGAGTCACCCTAATAGCTAGCACCAATAATGGAGGATGTTGTGAGAGTGAACATAATTAGAAGGAAGTTGCCAAACAACATGGTAAAGAAGGACGATGTACACCCACTCAACTTAACGCCAATCTATCGATGGGTTAGAAGGAAGTTGCCAAATAACATGGTAAAGAAGGACCATGTACACCCACTCAACTTAAAGCCAAGCTATCGATGGGGTCAACCGAATTGATTTCCATGTTAAACTTAAGAAGATATGGACATGAGAAACAATTAAGTATATAATTATTAGTCTCTCCAAAACAAGACTATAGGAATGAGTTTGTTATTGATTTGACATTAATTTCCATTAACTTAAAAATTTTACATAGGAAATCTAATGTTCCACATAAAAAAATACAATTTTTTATTTTTTTAATTTATAAAATAACTTATTTTTTTAAACTTTCAGTTTAAAACCTTAATGTAACTTTCACATGATTCAAAAATTTACATTAATTTCACAATCAATAAAACTCATCATTTAAATCAAATAATTTCTTTATTATATAATGTTTATTTATTTTTGTTTATTACATAATGAAAAAGCTAGCGGCTAAATTCAATGCCTATTGCGCTAAATTCACTAACACGTACCTCCTCCCTTCAATGAACGGTACGGAACTCCAATCCTACTAGCTAATCTAAGTAAGAAGCATTTATTAAGAAAATAAATGCACACTTAACCAACAAGTATTTATTAAGAAAATAAAAATTAAGTAAAATATATGAATTTAATTTTGAATTGGTAAATCTCAAAAGTATAAGTTAATATTAAGATTATTTATTATACATTCACATTTTCATTAAAATTAACATTAAGATTGTTATAATAATATATATTTTAATTTTAAAGTTATAATATATTAAATTGGTGTATAAAGCCTTCTAATCCCTAAGTATTTTATTTTTATTTTTTTATTTACATTAATTTTTATTGATTTAAAAAAAAAATCATGAGAAACCTAATGTTTTATATAAGAAATATAATTTTTTATTTTTTAATCCATAAAATAACTAATTTTTAAAATTGTTATTGATTGAGAAGTTTGAGACTTTATTGTGGCTTTCACATCGTTCAAGAATTTAAATTAATTGCACAATCCACGGAGCATGGAGCCCTACTAACTGGTTTAGCATCCTTGGTTTACGAGATTGTGATGATTGTAGTCATCAACTACGATTTCTGGGATCCTCCATTTACTCCACATAATTTCTTTACAGCTTGCACGCTAATTATTTACTCCTCAATACCGACAAGAATTTCTGTGAAAACATTTTCATATTGAATATTATGTATTTTGCAACAAAATATTTAATACTTTATACAGTATATAAAGTATTAAATGTTTTATTATGGAATGCATATTTAAATATTTCATGTCAACCACCTATTTTCTAGGTTAGAAGTAAAATGGAAAGCAAGATTAAATATTGTCCAAATGAGTTTCAATTTAGAGGTTCCATGCATACATTCTGTTTCCATATTGAAATAAAAAATATTAATATAAATAATAGATTACAATCATAATAAATATAGTAATATTAATAATCAATTATAATTCTAATGAAAAAATTAATAGTAATAATTAATTTTACTAATAAATATTAATATTATATTATAATGATATTAAATATAATTATAATAATAATAAAAATATTAATAGAAACTATTAATTTCACCAACTTAATAATCAATTATAATTATAATAAAAATATTAATATTGATAATTATTTTTACTAATTTTTAGTAATAAAATTTAAGTAATAAATTTAATTATTCATACAAAATTTTAAATCATTATTATTATCAATTTTCAAACCTAACAAAAATAGGGACTATGTTACCTTGCAACTTTTGTTTTTAAGCATTTCACACATTTTACAAATTGCATTTCACACATTTTACAAATTTTAAAAGAATGAGTTTTTTTATTATATTAAAAAACATATATATCTATTTTACTATGTATATTATTACATTTAAATTTGACATATTTTTAAGTGAAAAAACAAACTAATATAAAATCAAAAGACAAACTCATTATATGTAACAAAGTAATATGAAATTAAGTTACAAACTCATTGCTATACACTCTCTAAGCATTATACACTCTCTACGCATGATAAATATAACAAACTAATATGAAGTCAAAGGCTCATTGCCATATACAGCCTCCGGTATAATTCTAATGAAGTATCTTTAGTCTCAAAGAATGATGTAAGGAATTTGCTTTCTTCTGAAAGAAGCGCGGAATCGACGCATCACTCGTGTGAAGAGTTTAGCTTTAGTTAAATTGACACCAGGTCTCCTGTATTTAAATATGAATTTGGCTCATACGAAATATGCAAGGGAAGAAAATAAAAGGAGAACGTGGAGAAGAAGTTGATAGTTAACAACAGAAGAATTTAGTAAGGAGAAGCGGAGCCAGAAATTAAAAGGACGGAGCACCTGTATTGCTTAATGAAAAACTTCTGGATATTCAAGAAGCAAGCTCCCCTCCTCCTTCATGACGCCTCGCAGAGGTTCAATAAGCGAGCCCTCCTCCAAATCCACGATGATTTCGGCCGTCAGCTAAGGGAGAACGAAGCAAAAAACAATTTTGAGATACGAACGTCTTTCACGGACCCTAGTGGCAGCGGGGGCGCGGCTTGTTCGGTTCAGCTGGAAAGGCTGAACCCCATTTCCTTCAACGAGTTGAAGGTCGGGGAAGTACACCGCGGCCGGGTGGTTTATGGGACGCTGTGCGCGGATCCCATCGGGATATGCAGTATCATGACTTTGCTTGAGGACGATAATGGCCTCGCCGTCAGGTTGGCAATCTACAACGCTGCTACCTCCCAGGAGGACATCAAGAGGCTTTACCCCAGGGATGCCAAGGTGGCTGTCAAGGAGCCTTATTTTAAAATTGCCAACGACAGCGGCCTTCTCATACGCGTCGATAACCCCGCCAACGTTGAGAGGCTCGTGACTGAGAAGGGGAAGCGAATGGAGCTTCATGTCGATGTGGAGGACGTGAGGGAAAAAGGCAACAGATGCCTCAGAGCACAAAACTGGGACGCAGCAGCCGAGCATTATACGAAATGCATCAACGCCGCTCTGCTTCAGCAAAAGAAGAGGTCCTCTAATGACAATAATAATATCAATACTTGCCTCCTCCATGCGTATTCCAATCGGGCGGAGACGAGGCTTCAGGTGAAGGAATTTGAGCTG
>ML804174.1:150666-164708 GCA_009831015.1 Picea engelmannii | reverse complement strand
TCCCCACTATGTCTTCTCCCCTTCCTCTCACTCTCTCTCTACCCACGCTTTTTGTCTCCCTCTCCCTCACTCTCACACACTCAAACACTCATTTTCCAACCCCCCTCTCTATCTTTATCTTCCCTCCTCTCACACTCACACATTCTCTTTCTACCCCCTCCTTCCTCTATCTCTCTCCATCCCTCCCATTATCTCTCCTCCCTTTCTCTCCTACATCTACCACCTCTCTTTCTCTCTCTCGTTGTTGTTAGTCTCACTTTTACTATATCCCTCTCCCCCTCTCTCCTATACTCTCCCCCAATTTCTCTCTTTATATCTCTCTATCCCCCCTTCCCCTCACACTCAGTGTCCCTCTCTCTCTCATTGTCATTAGTCTCTCTCTCTCTCTTCCTCTATTTTCCCCTAGTTCTACCAACCTCTCTCTCTTTCCATGTAAAGGTGAGGCATCTCTCACAATGGATAAAGGATATGTGCAACAAAGAAATGTAGCCTCGCCTGTAAGATGAGTGTTGAGTTTTTGTTCTTATTCCAATGGATTATTTATACGAGTACTTATATGAACATGACCCTGGACTAGACCATGAAATAGACCTAGAGCATCACCTAGACCCCCCTAGCTCTATTTAATCCTACACATAACCTATACTCTACCCTTAACCCCATGCACACCCAAGCCCTAAGTGCAATATGCTTATACCTCTTTTTTTATAATGATATTTTATGGATACGACCGTTCACCTACAATTTAATAATGATCTCACATTATTTAATGATGATTATGGTACGTTAATTCTGTTTTTTTTATTTTAATATAAACATAATATTATAGTTGATTCAATATTCTTTATTCACAATCAATGTTTGAATCCTTCTCTCTCTCTCTCTCTCTCTTAAAGTCTCCTTCTCTCTTTCTATGTCTCTCTCCTCCTTTCTCTTCTCCTTTGTCCCTCCCTTCCACTATCTCTACCCTCTTTGTCTCTTACATCTACCGCCTCTTTCTCTCTCTCTAACCCCCTCTCCTGGTCTTCCTCTCCCACCCTATCATACTCTCAAACAATCCATCTCTATCCCATTATATATTTACCTATTTCATCTAACCCCCGCTCTCTCGCTCCCTATATCCCCCTCTCTCCCCCACTCTCCCCACCTTTCTCTTTGTTCATCTATCTAACCCCCGTTCCCTCTTCCCCCCCACCTTCCTCTCACTCTCAACTTGCCCTATTTTTTCCCTCTTCCTCTAAACTCTCACTCTCACTATCTCCCCCTAAGACCTAGACCACAACATAGAACTACATATAGAGTTAGACGATGACTTAGAGATTGACATAGACCATGACATCGACCCCACATACTCTCACTCTCTATCCCACGCCCTAGACCTATATCGTGACATAGACCTATACCATGACATAAAGCTAGAGCTAGATTTAGATTATGATCTAGATCTTGATGCAGACCATGACCTAGACCACAACATAGAGCTAGATCTAGATTTAGACATTGACCTAGAGCTTGACAATGCCCACAATAATGAAACCTATCATGATTTGTTTTTTTCCTCTATTACCCATTATCTTTAACCTGCACATAGATCTTGATTAATCCACTCACATAAAGATCATACCTACTCTGCTATGCTCTACCAACCTCAAGGAAATTCATATCAACAAAGAAAACAAACTGCAAAAGAAAAATTGTAAATGAAATGAATGCAAATGATATTCTCTTTGCAGCAAATTTTATGATCTCCACCCCTTCCTTGAAAATATAGAATATAACTCTAATCATAATTTGATCTGATCCGACACTCCAAAGGGTGCATTGCAATCTCACATTTTTCTACCTCAAATGGTCATTTCAACTCGGGTGCACTGCAATCTCATGATGTTTGGGTCGCCGAACGGTTCATTGCAATCTCACTATCTCTTCTCCTCCAAACAATCCTTTCAATTTGGGTGCACTACAATCTCATAATATCTAAGCCTACAAACGGTCATAATGTTTTTTCAGGAGGTTCCATTCCTCCAAATATGTTGTCACCAGACCCATAGCTTGACCTAGAATGTAACCTAGACCACCACATAGAGCTAGATATAGATTTAGACGTTGACCTAGAGCTTGACGTAGACCATGACATAGACTCCCCTAGCTCCATCTAAGCCTAGGCATAAGTTATACTCAATCCTTAACCCTATATTCACTCAAGCCCCGAGGGCACTATGCATATACCTTTTGTAAAACCCTTGCACCCACATCACCCACATCTTGGTGCTCTAACCATTGCTCTATCCTTGAAAACACTTTCAATCCTAACCTCTTAGGCCTTAGTTGTCCCCATACCACTATACATATGTATTTATCAAGAGGTTTGGTGTATATTAATCGATATATCTATTGTATTAAGAGAGAGCACACACTCCTATGACTTGACTGAGTTGGTCGTTTATGCTATGCAGGAATGCATGCGTGTTCCTAGAATGCATGCGCACTAAAGAGTGTGCGCGTTCTAGGAATGTGTGTGCCTTTATGTTGAGTATTTTTTGGTACCAATTACACCCCACATCATCTATCTCATGGCCAAAGAAAAACTGTGACAACTTCAAACAAAAACAACCCGCACAGACACGTTTTACTTATTTTAGTGTTCTTGTTAAATTCATAGAGACTTTTGTGCTATTGCCAGACCATTGCAGGAAAATTTGGAAGATAAATTTGTTAAGTGAAATTGGAATTGTTGTTTGTATCTAATTGTGTCTTCTTGGAATTAGAAGACAAATTTGTCCAAGTGAAATTTGTCAAGTAGACCATCATGTGATTGGTAACAGACTCTGAAGGCATTGAATTTTTGAAAGAATCGATGATTATTAAAGGAGAATATCTTATACAATAGGAAAGAACATGAAAGAAAGGTGGTTATGTATTTCAAGATTATAAACCAGGTCAAATTGTATACCACTTTACAAACTTGGTTATTGGTACAAACCTCCAACTACAAACAATACCAAGTAAAAACTCATCACAGGTTCGATACTTCTTGTTTTACTTTGAGCACAAGAAGTTTATGAAAATCGTCAATATTAGAAGTGTTCTCGATGGTCTACTTGAATGACCATATAGGTATTTAAAATGAATAATTTTTGCTTCATTTTGATTACTATTAAAATATACCCATGCCATGCCTTGCTTTGCCATGCCTTTCCTTTCCTTGCCTTCACTTTTCATGCCATGCTTTTCCTTCACTTGCCATGCTATGCCATGCCTTGCCTTCACTTGACATGCCATTCATTTCCTTCACATGTCATTCCTTGCCTTCACATGCCATGCCATGCCTCGCCTTCACATGCTATGCCTTGCCATGTCTTCACTTGCCTTGCCTTCACTTGCCATGCCTTGCCTTTCCTTCATTTGTCTTCACTTGCCTTGCCTTGCCTTGCCTTTCCATGACTTCCCTTCCCTTCCCTTCCCTTCCCTTCACTTTCCATACCTTACCTTGCCTTGCCTTTCCTTCCATAGCATGAATTTCCTTCACTTTCCTTGCCTTCACTCTCCATGCATTTCCTTCACTTGGTTTGCCTTCACTTGTCTTTCTTTTTACATGCCATTCCATAGCATGGCATTCATTTCCTTCACTTTCCTTTCCATTCATGCATTTCCTTCACTTTCCTTGCCTTTCACTCACTTGCCTTAACTTTCCTTGCCATTCCATAGCATGCATTGCCTTCACTTTCCATGCCTTGCCTTCACTTTCCATGCCTTGCCTTCACTTGCCTTGCCTTGCCTTCTCTTGTATTTGATTTTCCATGCCATGCCATGCCATGCCATGCCATTCCATAGCATGCTATGTATTTCCTTCACTTTCCTTGCCATTCATGTCTTATCTTTACTTGCCTTGCTTTGCCTTGAATTGCCTTGCCTTCACCTGTCTTTCATTTTCCATACCATGACATGCCATGCCATTCCATAGCATGCCATGCCTTGCCTTCACTTGCCTTTCCTTGCCTTCACTTGAATTTACTTTTCTTCACTTGACTCACCTTCACTTGTCTTTCCTTTTCCATGCCATGCTATGCCATTCCATAGCATGCCATGCCTTGCCTTTCCTTTCCTTTACTTGTCTTTCCTTTTCCATGTCATTTCATGCCATTCCATACCATGCCATGCCTTTCCTTCAGTTGCCTTGCCTTCACTTGTATTTACTTTTTCATGCCATGACATGCCTTGCCTTCACTTACCTTGTCTTCACTTTCTTTCACTTGCCATGCCATGCCTTGTCTTCACTTTCCATGCCTTTTCTTCACTTGCTTTGCCTTATCAATTTCCATACCATGCCTTTATTTCACCTTCCTTATAACTTGTCATGCCTTGCCTTCACTTTCCTTCCCTTGACATGTCTTGCCTAAACATATGTAATAACCATTGAGAAAAACCCTAGTGTCGAAGATACTCCAACAAACGGTTTTCCAGTGGACGGAATGACAACGAAGGCCCCCCCTTAGTTGAAAACCGATGCTCCGAAACCAATGCAACTTATGGTTCGCCCATTTGAATCTCGGTTTGAGTTTTATTGTGAGTTGCAACTCACTTCTTCAATCCATTCAGGGACAAGTGGCCAATTTGGTCTGGGGGAATAAAATCCAAATCGAGCGGCATAACGGAGTTTCGTAAGCTCCCACAAGTTTATTTTTCCAAGGCCCACACGATTACACTACCCAAAAATGCCCGACATAGTGTTCTTGAAAATCGACCTCATCTTCAGAAATTGCATTATGCTTCAATGATCAAAACATTTGAATTCTCATGTACGCATTTTTATATAAGAAATATGGGATAACAAGTTGTAGAATTACATGATTAACGAATCCTTTGATTGTAATGTTTACTTATGAATCCTTTGATGGCATGGAAAATGAAAGAAATGCATGGCAAGTGAAGGCATGGCATGGAAATACATTCAAAGTGAAGGAAATAAAAGGCATGACATGGTATGGAAAGGCATGGCATGGAAAAGGCAAGGCATGCCAAGTGTTTGAAAGGAAAGACATGGAATGGAATGGTATGGAAAGACAAGGCATGGTAAGTGAAGGCAAGGCAATGAAAGGCATGGCATGAAAAGACATACCATACCATACCAAGGCAAGACAAGCGATACCAAGGCAAGGCATACCATACCATACCAATGCCATACCATACCACACCACACCATAGCCAATTCATACCATACCATACCAAGGCAAGGCATACCATACCATACCATACCAATGCCATATCATACCATACCATACAATACCGATGCCAATGCATACCATAGCATACCATACCATACCAATGCCAATGCATGCCATACCATACCATTACCAAAGCATACCATACGAAGGCAAGGCACGACATACCATACCATATCATTTCCAATGCATACCATTGCTATTCCCAATCCATACCATTTTCATTGTCATTGCCAATGCATACCATACCATGACATACCATTTACATTGCCATTGCCAATGCATACCATACCATATCATACCATTGCCATTGCCAATGCCAATGTATACAGTACCATACCATACCATACTGTTGAAACTAAGTTTTTAAACTTTTTACCTCTAAAACTAAAACTTTTTTCTTTCTGGATTCGGCTTCTCATAAGGTATAATCCTCGCTACCAGTCCAAAAAGACCGGTCCCAAAATCCCGAAATGATTTCTTTTCTTCGTTATAATAAAACACTGAAAGCTCAAGTGTTATTAAAGTCTAGATGCACATTCTGTAAAGTACTTTCAATCGTGATAAATTAAAATCCTAAAGGATTTAATTAACCATCTTTTAACCTTTCGGGATTCGGGTTTACTCAGAACAATACATTTTCAATACATTTTGAATCACGAAATCCCGATTCCCGATTTCCCGAAAGAAGTGGAAGTCAGTCTTAATCCTGATTATTTAAAAACTAATCCCATCGCGATTTCGGGATTCAGGGTTTGGTGGTGACACACCTCATGTAAGCGCAATCCCCAAAATCTTGAAACGTGAAGTCCCAACTCAATACCAAAGTTAAGACCTAAACTTTTCCCACCGCGATTTTGGGATTCGAGGTTTGGTGGTGATACACCTCATGTAAGTGCAATCCCCGAAATCCTGAAACGCGAAGTCCCGACTCAAATACCAAAGTTAAAATGAGCTAATTTTGTTTTAAATACATTTAATGGTATTTAAACTTCTTAGGTATTTTCATTTACGAGTTCCATCAAATGAGATTTTTCAAATTTTGATTTTAGAATCGCCGAAATATGACCATATTAATAACGGATAGCTGGTGATTTCCGTGACACCAATGCATATTTCAGAAATATTCTCTGCTTTAAAGGTATCAAATTCTTGGCAGCCGTGTCAGTACTTTCACCATTAAATGAAATAAAAGAAAATTAAATAAGTTAAATGAGTTAAAGGTCTGTGTGTTGAAACTCATTTTTGCTCTTTCTATCAGGAGTAAGTCGCATCTAGCTGAGCTTTCACACCTCTTTGCTATGACAGGTTTTCGTTTCAATACAAAAGACATGGCACTAAAGAAGGGACCCAAGAAGAGTGAAGATACAGCTGAGATTTCTAGCCTGGAGGGAGATGTCATATCCGACACCTCACCACATGCTATCGACTTGATTAAATAATGGAGGCAAATTTATGAAAACCTGGACTGCGAGATAAAAAATTTCCCTAACGACTTCGAGAATCACCTTCGGGACATAGCAGAATCAGAACTTCACAAAGTTGCAACACGCCCACGGCTCATGGCGTACAACGACATGATCAGTTGGGATTTGGACAAGGTTGATATTCCAACAATAAGCATTTTAAATGATCAAGGGGCCATTATCGGCGCATTCAGACCTGAACATATCCAGGTTATGTACAAACTCTCACCCAACCCTAAATTCATTTACAATGTCGAGTTCATAGTTGAATTTCAGAGAAAGGAGTGCACTGAGGCAGACCAAACTTACCTTGATTTAATCAAAGGCTGGTGGAGATGTCCATAAAAATTTAGGGCCGATACCCACAGAATTTATGCCACAACCTCTTTGAATGAGTATATGGTTTATGTAGCCATGATGTTATGCAGACTCTTCGGCAAAAGGAATCCCTATCAGTTCCCTGCAGAATGGGTGCCCTTTTTAGAAGAAGCATCAGAAGGATATAGTTTCAACTGGGACAAGATTTTATCTAATAATATAGCCAAAGAGGTTTTGGATTACAGAGCTGCAACAGCCTGAGGTCAACCAGTGGCCTTTTATATGTCAGCATACATCATGGACGCAATTTGTTTTATGACTACATTCCCCCTGATGAATTGGAGTTGGAACACAACTTGCCTTGAACCCATTCACAAATATCACTCTGAGCTGTGGGAAGAAAACGCAAAAAAATCATTTTACGAAATTTGCCATTTCGTGGTAATACCAATGCATAAAATGTTTTTCGGCTGTGACCCTCCTCGCATTTCTGAATACGTTGCAAATAATCTCAGTCTAATAGAAGACTGGTTCATTGAAGAAAGATTCTCCTACATCAGGGTTTATGGGTGCTCAATTCCCCCTCACGCACTTCCAAAATTCCTCCCGGATAGACTGGTGTGTAGGGAAGTAGCACACCAAATAGTAAAAGGCGGTATCTGAATAGAGCTAAAGGAAGCTCAAAAGAAGTCCTAGCCAATCTTCCCTGTGCACATCGGGAAATTTTCATTACAAAATTTGGGACATTCCCAGGTGGAAGTAGAAGCACTTGAAGAAGTTAAACTATTAAATATTGAGTACAAAAGGAATGACCCTTATCAACTAGTGAACAAACACTTGATACACTGCAATATGAAAGCATACAAACATGAGGAGTTCCCTTGGGATGATATGTTCAAAGGGACCAAGTCTTATAAGGAAGTGTTAGAACGAGTACAAACACTCGTGTCTGACCTACAAGCCAGCTTTCGGACCTTCTAGAAGCATAGACAGAGTGGTCTGCCTCAAGTACTTCAGGGAGAAGAGATCATCCTCCCCCAGGAGCAAGAAAGTGTTCCCCCAAGTTTAGAGTAGGAAGCACAGAAGAAGGGAAATCCCAAAAAGGCCCTAAAGGATACGGAAAGGCCTCCACAAAACAAAAAGACCGAAGCAGAGAAAAGGTCAGGGAGACCTCCCAAGTCCGGTAAGATTACTCCCCCTTTATCACACGGCGTTGATGACAATATGCCTAAGGCAGCAGGAGGGAAAGGATCTACATAGATAGGGAGCCCCATAGCTTCCTTAACCCCCTTAAAGTCCACTTTTGGACTCCCACAAACAGGAGCTCTATTTGTTGATGACCTTACCTCCATTCCCATAGATGAGATTCCTCCTTCTGATTATTTTTTCAGTAGAAAAGGAAGGCCATCCTGAAATAGGAGATGCATAAGAAGGAGGGGAATATGGTTAAAAAACATAAAGTCTTGATAGATGGACAAAATTTGGAGGAAGATGATTTCACTACAGAGATAGCAGGTTCCATGGGAGCCATGGAAACATCAAACTTTTTTACCGTGGGAAAAATGAGAACCAGGATAAAGAAGAGTGATAAAATCATAGCTCAATTACAAGAGCAGTTAAAGAATGTTGAGGAGAACATTAGAGAAGAAATGAGTAAAAGCTTGGAGCAGACAAGGGCTACCGAAAGGTTAGAGGTTCAATTACTCAAGACGAGCCTGGACAAAATGAGCCAGAAAATACAAGCAATTCAGCTACAGATTACTCAGCAAAAGGAGCATGCAGAACAATTACAGGCTAGATTAATATTGATGGAAGATCAAATTATAGATCTGAAAGCTTTCCAGGCGCAGTCATTGGAGGTACATTTAAAAATAGAAGCTGGACAATAGAAATTAATTTCCAAGATAGAGATTGTTCAAAATTACTTTCAAGAAGTAGATAATGCCTTTGATAATATTATCCTAAGGAAAAAAGAAGCCAAAACAGTGAGGATTACTCTCCAAAAGACAATTATATATTCGACAGGTGAGGAGGTATCCAAAATTACGAAAGTATCAGCCACAGAGAAAATCAGAGGTGGCATCATGCTCAAGTTATGGGAAACCAACATAACTGAAAGCAAAAGAATAGTCAAAGAAATAAGAGATGACTGTGAAGAAGTTTTTGATCTTTTAGAAAAAGAGTCGTTAAATATTGGAAAGAGCAATTGTACAGGACTTCTGGGACAGATCAATATTGAAAGACATCAATTAAATTTTAGGGAAAATTTGAGTGAAATCCAAATGGAAATTTCACAACTAAATAAAATGCATGTCACCCTATTCGACAGGTTGTTAGTTGAGCCTAACTTAAAATTGCAGTCAATAAAGTTTGCAGATAAAGGAGTTGATGATCGTCTTTCCAAGATTCAGAGAAAGGTTTATCTGTTCGAGGCAAGAGACCTTCCAGAACCCCCCAAAAATTTTACACAGTTTTTGGAGAAATGCATTAAATGTATTGAATCAAAAGAAGGAGAATCATCAACAAAGTAAAATTATTATTTGGAAGAGCTTTATTTCCAAGAAAATGGAAAAATGGAGAAGATCACGCAAACAGTTTCAGATCTATTTTTTAACAAATAGTTAGTCACTAGGAATTAGGAAATCACCAACCGTTTTAAGATTGGTGGTTTTGTATAAATGTAATTTTTCAAGACTATGAAGTGGTTTTTTTCTGGAGGAGATTGTAAAGAGAAAATTTTCATTTTGCCAGAATTAATACAATATAGATTGAAGATTTCAGATCTTGTCAAACCTGAGTTATGTGTTTCTCTATCATTTCATCTTTTATTTCATACCTTCGTTAAATGCTTTCATGATGTAACTTCTATTGTGGTGATTAAACATTCTAATTATTTAACCATTTGCAGTTTTTCCTCTGTATCAACTGTCAGCAGATATAAGACCTATGAACGTTTTAGAACTCTGAAATCATATACTTCTTTGAATTTATCGTCCTCCTTTCTTCTATTAATATAAAATGAGATTCCTCTTAAATTGATGCCTCATTTTTTGTTATACAAATACATGTTTCATTTTCTTTCTTCATTCCATGCACCGTCTCTTTAAATTTGACTCAGATACTAGAAAAGACCTTCATTTTTGTTATACTATTGATCCATAATTTGTAAGTTTTATTTTTATTAATTCAAACCAGAAATCTACAACACTTAAAAAAGATTTTTCGACTCAAAGCAAAAGAAAATCCTTTGCTTTCATGACGGTTCCAGTTACCAGACAACCTAATATAGAACCCGATTTATCAGATCAGACGAGCATTGTGTTAAACCTATTCAATACCATCTTACAAACAACAAATACACGGATAGAACTTAAATGTTCATGGGCTGCAATTGAAAGGGATATTAGCATCCAAGAACAATAGGAAGCTAGACAGAGACAGTTAAGGAACCAACTGTGATCTCGCTTTCCATTAAGCTAGTCTTTTTACCCATTATTTTTTTCTACCTTTTCGGATGCCTTGACGGTATACTTTAGAGCCTTAAAGTATAAACTCAGGAACAACACATACAATGCATATCATTCCCATTGCCATTTCCAATGCATACCATACCATACCATTTCCATAGCATACCATTTCCATTGTTATTTCTAATGCATACCATACCATACCATACCATTGCCAATGCATACCATACAATGGCAAGGCAATGCATACCATTGTCAATGCATGCCATACAAGGCAATGGCAAGGCAATGCATACCATACCATACCATACCATACAATGCATACCATTTCCATTACCATTGCCAATGCATACCATTTCCAATGCATACCATACCATTTCCATATCATACAATTTCCAATGCATACCATTGCCATTTCCATTTCCAATGCATACCATACCATAGAATACCATTTCCAATGCATACCATATCATACCATACCATTTCCAATGCATATCATACAATAGCAAGGCAATGCATACCATACCATACCATACTATTGACAATGCATACCATATAAGGCAATGGGAAGGAATTGCATACCATACCAATGCATATAATTTCCATTGCCAATGAGTACCATTTCCCTTGCCAATGCATGCCATTTTCATTTCCAATGCATACCATTGGCAATGCATACCATACCATGCCATTGTCAATGCATACCATACAAGGCATTGGCAAGACAATGTATACCATACCAATGCATACCATTTCCATTGACAATGCATACCATTTCCATTGCCATTGTCAATGCATACCATACCATAGCATACCATTTCCAATGCATACCATACCATTTCCATTTCCATTGCCATTGCCAATGCCAATGCAATTGGTACCATACCATACCATTGCCAATGCATACCATACAATGGCAAGACAATGCATACCATTGCGATTTCCAATGCATACCATAGCATTGCCAATGCATACCATACAAGGAAATGACAAGGAAATGAATACCATACCGATTGTCAATGCATACCATACCATTTCCATTTTCATTGCCAATGCCAATGCATACCATACCATACCATTTCCAATGCATACAATGGTATGCATTGCATTGGCAATGGTATGGTATGCATTGGCAAGGGCAATAGAAATGGTAATGGTATGCATTTTCTTGCCATTGCCTTGTATGGTATGAATTGGAAATGACATGGTATGGTATGCATTGGCAAAGGAAATGGTATGGTCCATACCATTTCTATTTCCATTTCCATTGTTAATGCCAATGCATACCATACCGTACCATACCATTGTCAATGCATACCATACAAGGCAATGGAAAGGCAATGCATACCATACCATTGCATACCATTTCCAATGCCAGTGCATGTGGTACCATACAATACCATTTCCAATGCATACCATGTAACGTCCCCTACCACCCACGTTGGACCATGATACACGAGAGAACACTTTTATTTTCTCTGCAGAACATATTGTAACATACCCAACATCCAACTGAGCTATGCCACATAAATTTTTTGAACTACATGCAATTAAAACATATACACACAGAACTCTTGTAGAAATTTATATATAAAATGTAAACAAACAAATACATTATGTAAATGCACATTTTCATACTAAAATAACAGTAAACATTTACGTGCAACATATATAGACAATACCCATAAAAATAAACACGTAAATAATAACGCAACATGTAAATTTATCACAGAATTAACACTTATCTTTATAAGAATATCACCAACTGCGTGCAGACCTTCCATGAACCTCCCAGCCTTAGACCACACTGCTCATCACTCTCAGTAGTGGGTCACCCTTGAACTGGGACTAAACTCCACCCGGGTAAAGGGATTCCTAACCAGGCTAATGGTTCATAGATAACAGGAAAGACTCTGTCGCAGGTGCCAACTCAAACTAACAGCCTACAGTCCCTCATTCCCCACATGCCTGTCCTACCCCAGGAAGTGTGTCCCTTCTCTACTCAACAGTCCTTCGGCTGCCCCACTTCCTTTCTAGGCTTCAACAACAAGCCGAACATGAAGTCTCAGAGTCCTGTAGTTGTAGTTTAGCACCTTTAGGAAATCAATTCCCAGCAATTCTCTCACCCAGAGAATTGCTCACAGTCTTGACAACCCGCTTCTTCAATATCCCACAGGCATGACGACTCGCTTCTTCAGTCCAGCTCCCAAGCTAACCAACTACACAAACATATATGGATACGGATACAGGTTCGGGTACAGTGACATGAAAGTACGAAGGATAGTTCACTGGGTGTGTGAATGCTCATGGATGATTGACTGGATGACTAAATGATGGAAAGAATGGTCCCCAATGAGCTAAGTCCCAACAATATGTATATATGTCCCCAACTTGACACTTGTCATGTTGGGAGCTACTTTGGCCCACTTGTCCCCAACTTTAGAACTTAGCATAAAATAATTACCCATACTTTATACTTTAAGAAATATTAATATAATATTCCTTTTTGGCTTAAGCTCCCTAGCTTATCCCCTTTTCTTTAATGTTTATCCCCCACCCTTTCCCTAACCAGTGGAGTTTAGTCCCTCATACTCTTTTATCGTGGTCGGTCTGCGCGCAGCGATGTATTTTATATTAATTATGAGATATATACAAAAATAGGTGCACTGGCCTTTAGCATCTAGGCTCTCTTGCCTAATCCTCACAAAACTGGCTCACCAGACTATAAAACTGTAACACCCTGTTTCCCCCAGATTGTAAATATAACTGGACTGGCCAGGGACTATGGAAAAACTCATAAGTATGAATATGTGATGTAAATGACAGTTTGAATTTATAGCAGAATTGCTGAGAGGGGATGTGCAGAAAAGAGACCACGATGGTGGTGGAAGGCACCTGAAAAATGGGCGTTAACTTCCACCAAGAATAAAATACCGTATTTGGACTCCACTGGCCCGGAGAACCAAAAGCGGCTCGCTAGCCCTGAAATTAATGCCTTGCAGGCCGGTAGGTTGATGGCTTGATGAGGGATGGGGAGGTGAACCGCCTATCCGTAGAGCCATCATGAATGACCATCACAAGGGTAATCGTGCCACATGCGACCTCGCGAGAGGATAAGGCGTACAACTGAAATGATTGAAGGGGGAACGCGAGGGGAACTCGACAGTTCTATGCAGAGTGAGTGACTACAGAGAGGAGGGGATTGCAACCTTTGCTCCTGGGCATTGGCAGACAAAGATACGCAGGTCTCAGGACATCATGGTCTCAGCTCGGGGGTGGCTAGTGGTAAATCCATTAGGAGTCACTATGCCTACGGTTGGGTGGAAACGAGCACCCCTCTCAGCAGTTGCTTCCATTGCTGAACTCATTTCTGATAAGTGTTTTGCTTATATTGCCTTTGAAATTTATATGCTGTCACATATGTTCATAGACTGGTGGAATTGTGAATGTTTTCTGTGAAAGAATGTCTATGCAGTAATTGTTAAATAAGGAGTAGATATTAGCTCATAGAACCATGAGATAGTAAATGATTTCAGCGTGAGAATGTCCGCGTAGTGCTTGATATGAAT
>ML804174.1:130737-145072 GCA_009831015.1 Picea engelmannii | reverse complement strand
CTACTTTCATGTGCTTAATGAACAATGTACTCAGTAAATTTTTAGATAAATTTGTACTAGTCTTTATTGATGATATCTTAATCTACTCTAAGAATAGAGAAGAACATGAAGAGCATCTTAGACTTGTGCTGCAAGTGCTAAGAAGCATCAGCTCTATGCTAAATTCAGCAAGTGTGACTTCTTTCAGAAATAAATACACTACTTGGGACATGTTCTGTCCAAGGAAGGGGTAGCAGTAGATCCTGACAAGATCAGGTCTATCATGGAATGGCCTACCCCAAAGGATGTACCCCAATGGAGATTCACTGGCAGATAGAGCACTAGGTTGTACAACCTGCTCCGAGACAACCTATACTGTGGTAGTCTCTGTCGATGGGGCCGAAAGTGGCGATCGGGGTGGGTGGTATATAGGTGGGTTGTGATGGACCCTCATAGGTTGTACAAGTAATTGCAACACCCTAGGCCTGGAGAAAGGAAACCCAAAAGAAATTCCCAGGTGCCCAAGGGTGAAATAATACTATACTTAGAAAATATATCGGCGACTTACATACATATGAATAAAATTTAACTATTATTACCAAATAGTAAAATTAAAAAACATAAACACAAACAATTTGATAATTATACAATATTTAACTCTACACATGATACCAGTGACATTGGTTACTTGTCCATCCCAGATGGACAATCCCCAACATTGCCTAGTGCCAAATCCTGTAGAAACAAGAGAACATATAAAAAAATCTAAGGATGTCATAAAATAAATAAATGATTATAATGAATCTATCAAATTCCATACCATACCATACCATTGACAATGCATACCATACAAGGAAATGGGAAGGCAATGCATACCATTGCTATTGCCAATGCATACCATACCATACCATATCATACCATTTCCAATGCATACCATACAAGTCAATGGCAAGGCAATGCATACCATTGCCATTGCCAATGCATACCATTTCCAATACATACCATTTCCATTGCCAATGCATATCATACCATACCATACCATTGCCAATGCATATCATACAAGGAAATGTCAAGACAATGCATACCATTTCCATTGCCACCATACCATACCATTTTCAATGCATACCATACAAGACAATGACAAGAAATGCATACCATTGGCATTGCATACCATACCATACCATACCATACCATTTCCAATGCATACCATACCATACCATACCATAAAATACCATTGCCAATGCATACCATACAAGGCAATGGAAAGGAAATGCATACCATTTTTATTGTCAATGCATATCATTTCCATTGAAAATGCATACCATACCATTGCCAATGCATACCATACAAGGAAATGGCAAGGCAATGCATACCATCATTTCCATTTCCAATGCACACCATTGTCATTGTCAATGCATACCATTGCTATTACCAATGCATACCATACCATTTCCATTGCCATTTCCAATGCCAATGCATACCATACCATACCATACCATTGTCAATGCATACCATACAATGGAAAGGAAATGCATACCATTGTATGCATTGTATGGTATGAATTGGCAATGGTATGCATTGCATTTCCATTGCCTTGTATAGTATGCATTGAAAATGGTATGGTATAGTATGCATTGGCATTGGCAATGATATGGTATGGTATGGTGTGCATTGACATTGGCAATGACAATGTATACCATACCATATCATACCATACCATACCATTTCCATTTCCATTGCCAATGCCAATGCATACCATACCATACCATATCATTACTAATGCATACCATTTCCATTGTCAATGCATACAATTTCCATTGCCATTGCCAATGCATAGCATATCATACCATTGTCATTGTCAATGCCAATGCATCCCATACAATGGCTAGGAAATGCATACCATTGGCAATGCATACAATACCATTGCCAATTCATACCATACAAGGAAATGGAAAGGCAATGCATACCAATGTATGGTATGCATTGGAAATGATATGGTATGGTATGGTATGGTATGCATTGACAATGACAATGACAATGGAAATGGTATGCATCGCCTTGCCATTGCCTTGTACAATATGCATTGGCAATGGAATATTATGGTATGGCATGGTATGCATTGGTATTGGAAATAGAAATTCATACCATACCATACCATTTCCATTTTCATTGTCAATGCTAATGCATATCATACCATACCATTGTTAATGCATACCAAACAAGGCAATGGAAAGGTAATGCATACCATACCAATGCATATCATTTTCATTTCCATTTCCAATGCATATCATGCCATAGCATACCATTGCCAATGCATACCATACCATTGTCATTTCCATTTCCAATGCCAATGCATGTGTTACCATACCATACCATTGCCAATGCATACCATACAATGGCAAGGGAATGCATACCATTGTCATTGCCAATTCATACCATTGGCAATGCATATCATATCATACCATACCATACCATTGCCAATGCATACCATACAAGGAATGGCAAGGCAATGCATATCATTTCCATTGCCATTTCCAATGCATACCATTGTTATTGCCATTGCCAATGCATACCATACCATTTTCATTGCCAATGCCAATGCATACCATACCATACCATACCATACCATACCATACCATACTATTTCCATTGTATGGTATGCATTGTCAATGGTATGGTATGGTGTACATTGGCAATGGCAATGGAAATGGTATGCATTGCCTTGCCATTACCTTGTATGGTATGCATTGGCAATAGTATGGTATGGTATGGTATGATATGCTATGCATTTCCATTGACAACGGAAATGCATAACATACCATACCATATCATTTAAATTGTCATTGTCAATGTCAATGCATACCATACCATACCATACCATTGTCAATGCATACCATCCAAGGCAATGGCAAGGCAATGCATACCATTTCCATTGCCAATTCATACCATACCATAGCATACCATTTCCAATGTATACCATACCATTTCCATTTCCATTGCCAATGCCAATGCATGTGGTACCATACCATATCATTTTCAATACATACCATACAATGGAAAGGAAAGGCATACAATTGTCATTTCCAATGCATACCATACAAGGAAATGGAAAGGCGATGCATAACATACCAATGCATACAATACCATACCATACCATACCATTTCCAATGCATATCATACCATTTCCATTGCCATTGACAATGCCAATGCATACCATACCATACCATTGCCAATGAATACCATACAATGGCAAGCAAATGCATACTATTGACAATGCATACGATTTCCATTAACAATGCATACCATACCATACCATACCATTGCCAATGCATACCATACAAGGCAATGACAAGGCAATGCATACCATACCAATGCATACCATTGCCAATGCATACCATGCCATAGCATACCATTTCCAATGCATACCATATGATTTCCATAGCATAGCATTTTCAATGCATACCATACCATTTCCATTTCCATTGTCAATTCCAATGCATACCATACCATACCATACCATACAATGGTAAGGCAATGCATACCATTGTCATTGGCAATGCATACCATACCATACGATTTCCAATGCATACCATTGTCATTGCCAATGCATACCATACCATAGCATACCATTGCCATTGCCAATGCATACCATACCATAGCATACCATTGCCAATGCATACCATACCATACCATTGCTTGATATCTTGAATATTATAGGGTTTTTATGTGTCATCTTGCATTTCAGCGAGCATTTGTTATCTAAACCCTAGTTTATGCTTGCATTTTTATCCCCCTTTCATTTAATGATTACTTGTGCTAATGGTTGTTATATTTATTCTATTGTAACTTAGTTAATATCATTTATTAGCTTGGTGAGGAATGGAAATGTTATGGCATGACATTGGAAAGTTATATTTATTGTTATATAGGTTAAAATGGGAAAATACATGACAAGGCATGGGGAGCTACATGACAATGGCATGACATGGCATGGATTGGCAAGGCATGGAATGTATTGGCATGAAAATTCTATGATATGGAAAGGCATGGAAATGGAATGACATAGAAAGGTTTGATAATGGAATGGAAATTCCAATGACATGGCATCAATAGGTTTCTAGGAATGGGTTTGGGAGGGTCCTTTGTCTCCTTGTGTGCTCTAACCCAAAAATTGGGTAGGAATGTGCAATAAACTCTCATAGATGGTGAAGGGAAAATTATAATGGTTTCAAGTCTCCCTCGAGGAATTTTGGTAGCATAGCATTACTTTCTATAGTGTGTCATGAAATGTAACCTCAAAACCTTTATTTGTAGGTAGAGAATGATACCCATTCTAAGATCTAGTTTCTATGTGAACTCTCTCTCGTTCTATTGATCAAAATCAATAAGTTTAGTGGACATCATGGAAGACTGAATAAACATTACTAATAATTGATGGGTTTAACAAAATTTATTATACCCACTACACAATCTAAACAAACATGTGCATTAATGAGTCCTTGACTAATCATTTTGGCATTTATGAAGAGTTACACATAAATCAAAGGATTTTATATGTCATGCATAGAAAGAGGGGAATAATGTGTGTGCCCTATAAAATAACATTGAGTTGAAATTGTTAAGTGATTTATAATTATGTAGAAAATAAATGAGAAAATTTATTTTTATAATAAATTATTGTAATATGTCATTTTTAATGTCACAATATTTTCAAGTGACCATTATTTGAGTGTGGATTGTCATTGGATTTAGATGGATATGATTCAAGAGGTAGTTCATATTGTTGGTTGTGAGTTAGAATATGGATATCCAAAACATTCATGCAAATAATTCAGACGGGATGATCTATCAATGGTGTAGAGATACATGGTTGATTAACAAACAATGCTACTTGAGAATTGTTAATTTCTTATGGATTTAACACTTAACAATATTTTCCACCATAAGATATTCCTTAATGTGTAATGAAAGTATTTATAATCACTTTAGAAACAAATCAATGGATTAATACACATAAAATTCATACACTTTGAAATTCATATATCCATCAACATCAAATGTAGAAACAATGAGAATCATAAAAAACATGCCATAAAATGTGTGTGTGTGTGTGTGTGTGTGTACTCAACATCGTCTAAATTGTACATTTTTTACAAAATGACAACTTGTGCCAAGTATACAAAGAGACAACAAGTACCCTAACATAAAAAAATACATATATCGTGGCCGAGCTACAAAATGGCAGTAGTTGGTCAATCATTGACCATTTCCACCCTCGCCACCCTCAGGAGCATCCTATAAATCTATCTTTCTTCTCTTGCTCGAGGATGCACCTCGAGAGGTTCTAGGCTTGGGTGTGCTTCGACGCTCTCGAGACTGCACAAATAATAAACAATGTTATAAGTTTTTTCATCAATGAATTAATAGACATACAAATTGATACTTTGTAATTTAACCTAAGAAAACTCACCGCATATGAAATTGTCAATTGTGAGGGTGTTACCCTCCTCCGTGACCCCAATCTCTTCGCAATGCCATCTTGCATCAGTTACAAAGATCAAGTCAAGAAAATTAAACAAATATGCGTAAAAACAAATTCATGAAACATAAAAAATTATCATTAATGCATGATCTCATAGTGAATATCTCAGGCATCGATGGAAATTCTCTAGCACATGGAGCACTAGGTTGTACAACCTGCTCCGAGACAACCTCTACTATGGCAGTCTTTGTCGATGGGGCCGAAACTGGTGGTGGGGGTGGGTGGTAGACAGGTGGGTTGTGATGGACCCTCATAGGATGTATAAGTGATTCCAACACCCCAGGCTTGGAGAAAAGCAACCAAGAAGAAATTCCCAGGTTCCCCGGGGGTGTAATACTACTATACCTAGCAAATATATCGGCAGCTTGCATACATATGAATAAAATTGAACTATTAGTACCAAATAGTAAAATTCAAAAACATAAACACAAACAATTTGAGAATTATACGATATTTAACATTACACATGATACCTGTGACATTGGTGACTCATCCATCCTAGATGGACAATCCCCGACATTGACTGGTGCCAAATCCTATAAAAACAAGAGAACATATAAAAAATTTGAGGATTCCATAAAATAAATAAATGAGTATGTTGAATCTATCAAATGTGATACATACTTGTGTGTACGATGCTCCCAATGAACATGATGCCTCTACTATTGCATCAATGGTGGGGCTAGGCACTGAAGCATCCATAGGTGTAGAGGGTCTGTTGCTGGGATGCGAAAACTACAAAACAACATACAATCAAATATCTATATAAATATACAAAATACAAAATAAATATATAATGATGAAGAACATAGAGAGGGTTAAGATACTAAACTCTTCCATGAAGCTATGTTGTCCACTGGGATCTATAGGCCCATAACATATCTTTCCATAGCTTGAGCATCTGTGAGGTTCACATGGATGACTGTTATGTCCATGTGCCCTCTCCTCACTGTACTCTCATGTTCATGTTGACGCTCCAACTCCTCTATCAATGTCACGGGCAAACACCTCCTACCGAGGTAGTGCAACAAATATATTGTGTTGCATTAGGCTAGGAGTCAATGAGAAGATGGCTAGTTGTACTTGTTGCAAGTTTTCTCCAACAAGAGGATGTTAGGTAGGGGGGTTAGGCTTTTACTTGGGGGGATGATGGCTTAACTTGGGGTCGCACCTGACATGCTCTTGGTCCTGTGAGGACCCTCAAACCACCCCTTGGAAGTCATTAATGTCAAAGTAGTTAACATGCTTACCCATAATAAACTCATCCCATAATTTTCTTAGAAAATATAAGGGCATCTCTCTGTTATTACATGGGGGTTTATCAAAAACCATGTACCACCTATCCATCCAGTTTTGACTAATTTGGGGATGGATGCACCAGTCAATGGAGATGCGTTTCCTAGTCAATGGTAGTTCTTTTCCATTTCTAGGATCCCTACAAATAGACAATATTTGTTGTTTTGAAATGCCCAGTTCTTTGACTTGGTTTATGTCCAAACCAATGTTATAGTACGCATACATTCGCGCCCTATAATCATAAATATATGGAAATTTCCCTTGGGAACTTGCAATGGACTACACAATGATGTCCAAAGAAGTGGCCAAGGAGACTTTGCTAGGTTCTCTAGTCTCCCTTAATTGTTCCTCAAGGGTACGTAATATAATCAAACCCTCATCAATTTTAGTGTTTACATTGTGTGGTGGTGGTGGGTTGGGGTTTTGATCTCCTTGGTTTTCTTGTTGTTAAAACAAATCTTAAATTTTTTTATCCTTAAGGCCTAGATTTTTACTTTTTGTGTTTTTCGGGTTTCGGCTTTCTTAAAATAAGAATTTCGTCATTTCTAAATTCACGATACCTTTTTATCAATTGTTTTTTGGATAACGAATGGAAAAAGGTTTACAAAAAATATAAATTTTCCGACGCTTTAGGAAAAATTATTTAAAACGGGTTGAAATTTTAAATTTACGATTTTTATTTAGTTTTTACTTTAAACTTTAAATAATTTTCGAGATTCGGGGTTTTCTGCAAACAAATGTTTGATGCAAATTGAATCACGAAACCCTGGTCCCTGATTTCCCAAAACATTGGAACATTAATTTAAAAAAGTGAATCAGTTTAGTCTCTTCTAAGAAAGGTTAAAGGATAAAATAACTATGTCGCGATTTCGGAATTCACGGTTCTATGAGAGCACGTCTTCTGTCATCATGTTTCCCAAAATCTCAATTTTCGAAACCCCGATCTATAAGTCACGTTAAATTAAACTTTTTATGTTTTGGCTTTAATCGTGATTATTTAATTAATCAAGATAAATTAAGTCCTATTTTGAAAAAAGAAATAAGCCATCGCGATTTCGCGATTTTGGAGATCGAATTTCGTTAATAACACATGTCTCCTGTCATCATGTTTCTCGAAATCCCGATTTCTGAAATCCCGAAAAAAGTCTAATCTCAATGAATTAACGTGCTAAAAACATTTAAACCTTAATTAAATCATCGCGATTTTGCGATTTCGCATTTTTGGAAATCGTTTTTTCATCGACTACATACCTCTTGACATCACTATTTCCAAAACCCCGAAAATGAAGTTTTCAGCTTTAAATTATGATTAACATTAACTAACCTTTTTTCTTAAAAACAAATTAATGTTAATCATTCTTACGTGTTCATTTATGTTTCGCTTACCATTAAGTAGGTTTCTCGTTTCCTTCAAAACCCGAAGGTACTTAAATACGGACACTAAAAGCGTATCTCAGTAAAATATCTTTTCCATTAAGAGTTTTAATTTCGTGACAGCTATGCAAATCTCGTCATTTTTTAAATATATTCAAAATAAACATTCGAATGTCTGTGTTGTCTTTCTAAGCTGAGCTCATTCATCCATTTTCTATTATAGGTTTCAAATTAAACACAGAAGTCATGGCACCCAAAATGGCACCGAAGAAGAATGAAGACACACAGGAAGGAGATATTATCTCCGATACCACTCCACATGCTATAGATTCTATTAAATCTTGGACTCAAATCTCAGATTTGCTGGAATATGAATTAGAGAATGCTCATCCTGACTCCGAAAATCATTTCCGGGACATAGCTGAGTCTGAGCTTCATAAGATTGCTGCGCGTCTGAGGCTGGTGACATACACTAATATGATCAACTGGGCTCTGGATAAGGTAGATATCCCAACAAGGAGCATTCTAAACGAGCAAGGAGCTATCATCGACTCATTCAGACCAGAGCACATTCAAGTAATGTATAAACTCTCGCCGAATCATAATCATACTTTTAATGCTGAATTTTTAGCCGAGTTTCAGAGAAAGGAATGTATTGAGGCAGACTAGACATATCCCGACATGATTAGAGGATGGGCGAGGTCTGAAGCAAATTTTAGGGCTGATGCTCATGGGATTTATGCTACAGTCTCCTTAAATGAATATATGGTTTATACACCCATTATGTTATGCAGACTTTTCGGGAGAAAAGATCCCTGTCACTTTCATGCAAACTGGGTACCCTTTTTAGAGGAAGCTTCAGAAGGAAATGGTTTTAACTGGCATAAAATTTTGTTGGATAACCTAACACAAGAAATTTTAAATTACAAAGCAGCCAAGTCAAAAGGACAACCGACAGCTTTTTATATGTCTGCGTATATAATGGATGCAATCTGTTTTATAACCCCCTTTCCATTAATGAATTGGAGTTGGAGTATTTCCTGTCCAGAACCCATTCATAAATACCACTCGGCCCTTTGGGAAGAAAATGCTAAAGGCGCATTTTATGAGGTTTGTCATTTTATTATTATTCCCAAGCACAAAATTTTTTTTGGATGCGAACCCCCTCGCATTTCAGATACAATCATAGAAAGTCTTAAAACAGTTGCCAACTGGTTCATTGAGGAAAAAATTTCCTACATTAGGGTTTATGGTTGTTCTATTCCCCCTCATGCACTCCCTAAATTCCTACTAGACAGATTGGTATGCAGAGAAGTAGCTCATCAGATAGCCAAGGGCGGTGTTGGATTGGAATTAAAAGCACTTCAGAAAAAATCATGGCCATCTTTCCCTGCTCATGTTGGGAAATTTTCTTTATCAAATTTAGGCCATTCTAAGGTAGAGGCTGAGTCACTAGAAGAAATGAAGTTAGTAAATATTGAGCACAGAAAATATGACCCCTACTAAATAATAAGTAGGCATTACATACATTGTAATCTAAAGGCATATGAACATGAAGTATCTATTTATGATGATATATTTAAAGATGTTAAGTCTTATGAAGAAGTGTTGAATAGAGTCCAGGCCTTGCCACCTGACTCACAGACTGGATTCATATCTTTTCAAAGCCATAGGCGAAGCTGCCTGCCTAAGATTTTACAAGGTGAAATTTCGACCCCATCGCCAGAACAACAAGGATCCCCTCCAAGGTTTGAAACTAATATACAGGATAAAACAAATAACAAAGGTAAGTTGAAAAATACCGAGATTCCTTCCCAATATACATAGGGTTCTCAAACAAAAGGAAGGACAATGGAGAAGGGAAAAGAGCTGGGAACAATTCCATAAATCATGAAAAATGTTCCAGAAAATATAGGAGGAATAACTTCAACAGAACTTGGTAGTCCTATCACCTTTTTAACTCCGTTACAGTCGACTTTTGGAACCCCCCATGAAGGATTTTTATATGTCAGTGATCTAGAGCCTATTTCGAGAGATGAAATCCCCTCATCAAATTACTTTTTCAGTAAAAAGTGAAGAGCAGTCTTGAAACAGGAAATTCATCCAAGAGGAGAAGGGACGATTAAAAAACATAGGGTTATTATAGATGGAAAGAAACTCAAGGATGGACAATTTGCTACAGAATTAGCAGGTACAATGGGTGCTATAGCATCAGAAAACATGTATTCTGTTGGCAATTTAAAAACTATGCTTGAACAGAAGGACCAAACAATAATTTAGTTGCAAGACAAACTAAAAGAAAACGAAAGAAATATTAGTTGGGGAATACAGAAGGGTCTAGAACAAGCTAGACTAAAGGATATGCAAGAAATCCAGAAAAAAAATAAAGACTTGGAGGAGGCAAAACTCATAATACAGGTCACACAGGAACAAGTTCGAAAGCTGGAAGAAGAAAACAAACATTTACAAGATAAAATTATTTCTATTACTAATCAGGTAATAGAACTTGAAAATTTCAGGACACAAGCATTGGAGATATATGTAAGAATAGAAGAGGAACATCAGAAAGTGTTCTTGAATCTGGAAGTAGTCCATAAATATTTTCAAGAAACAAATAAATCTTTGGAGAATGTTTTCAAGAAGGAAAGGGAGGCGAAAGCAGCTAGAACAACTTTTCAGAAGGCAGTGACTCTCTCATCAAAAGAAGAGGCTGGAAAGATTCATAAATTATCTATTTCTGAACAGGTTAAAGAGGACATAATACTAAAAGTGTGGGAAGAAAAACTAGCTGAATATAAACGAATAACAAGAGAAGTCAACGATGATTGCCAGGGAATGTTCGATCTATTAGAAAGAGCTTCTTTGAATATCGAAACAGATGGTTGTTCCGGATTATTGGCGAAATCAATATTGCCAAGCACCAGCTAAGGTTTAAAGAAGAGCTGGAGGAAATGAAAGCAGAGATTTCAAAAATTTAATTGATCAATATTACAGAGATCAACAAATGGATAGTGATGTCAAATCTAAAGTTGAAAACTATTAAATTCACAGAAAAGATGATAGAAAACCGGTTGCCCGAATTGCAGAAAATATTTTTCTTATTTGAAGCAAATGAATTACCAGATGCTCCCAGGACTTTTGTGAAGGTTTTGGGATAATGTGTTCAGTGTATTGAAGCGGAGAAAGGAAGTTCGTCAACACAAGCTTAAAATCTTTTTATCATTTAAGATTAGAAAGAAATTGTAAACGGTTGACATTATTTTTATGTAACAGTAATATTAGGAAGTTGGTTAGTCACCAACGAGAAATTTTGATGAAAATGTATAAATATAGTTTCCAAAGGCTGAGAAAAGGCTGAGAAATTTTTGGAGGGAGCCATTTTTGTAATATCAATTTTCAAATACATCAGAATATAGATCACAAATGAGATTCTGGATCCTGCAAATTTGTAGTTATGTGTCTTCACCCTGTTTATTATACTTTGTTGAATTTTTCCTTTCAATGTTCTTCTAACGAGTAATCAATTTGAACTTATATACATCATTGATTTATATTTCAGATTGGTTTGGATGTCAAATGATTTACAGTTTTTCCTCTAAAATTGATTTTAGTATTTTTAAGACCTGTAAAACTTTTGTTCCTTAATACTTAACTCTTGTTAGAAACCTCGTTTTTCTTTCATCATTGTCTATTGAAATATGAGATTCTTTCTTGATTAAAGCCTCATATTTTTCTGTAGTGTTTATTTTTTATTTTACGATTCTCGAAATTGTTACAAATCCAGGAAACGACCTCGAATGTGTTTACATTACTGTTTTGATTTTAAAATTGTTTTTCTTGTTCTCATCTCTGGAAAATTTGAAGTAACAAATTGATTAAAATCCTTTTACAAATAAATAAAGTTTTATCATCCATGACTGTCCCAAGTAGCAGACAACCCAATGTTAAACCAGGCCTTCAGGATCAAACCAGTATTGCCTTGAATTTATTTAATACCATTTTACAAACAACAACTAACCGGGTTGAGTTAGAACGTTCATGGGCTGCTATTGAGAGAGACATTAGTATCCAAGAACAATAGGAAGCAAGATAGAGACAGTTGAGAAATTGATTCTGCTTTAATTTTCATTTGATTTCTTTTTCCCAAATCATTCCTTTAAATCATTTACAGATGCCTTGACGGTATCCTTTATAGCCTTAAAGTATAAACTCAGGAACAACATCTTTTTGGTGTCGTTGCCGAGGAACGAAGAAACAAATCTTTTCCCTGGGAAGAACGACATTGACATTTTCTGTTTTTGATAGTGAACAAAGACAGAAAACCTTATAAGGCTAAATATTTTTCACTTGACGACTCCACAATAACTAAACTGGCTATTAGCCGCAAGAACACCAGTAAAAACCCGGATAGCAAGCAGACCTCGCCAGTCTCCGATCCAGAAAAATTTTTAAAATCACGAAAATCACTTAAACAAGTCTTTTTATCCACATATACTATAGATCAACCTGACTTTACACAATCAAACTCATTGCAAACTCTTGAAAGATCACTTTCACTTCCCCTCTCATTCGATACTTTCTCTTTTCCTGAAGTTTCTTCTCCAGATTTTCGAGAATCTTCTCCTCACACTTTACGAACTTCAATCTCAAATCTAACCATGGTTGCACAAGGAGGTGCTGGAGCTGGAAGTGGTGCCCCTAGAGGTGGTCAAGTACCGCTTCCTGGGATTTTTTCTAAAGTAGCTGCTATATATGCTCCCCTTCTTCTTCTTGTTCCTCTTCATGATCTCCCCGACAATTATATGAAAAGCCTTCCGAAATTTACAGGGGAAGGGGATCTGACTGCCCAAGAACATATAAACTTTTTTGATCAATTTGTTGACATACTCGGAATAGAACATGAAGATGTTTATTCTAGACTCCTCGTTCATAATTTTGAGGGACAGGTGAGGACTTGGTTCCGGTCCTTAGCAGCTGGATCATTAAGATCCTATGAAGAACTTGAAAGTGCATTTATTAGACAATGGGGAGAGAGGAAGGATCACCTCTACTACTTAACTGAATTCAGAGCCCTTAGAAAGTAAAACTCTGAGACAGTTCTAGAATTCACACAGAGGTTCAATAAGTTGTATAATAAAATTCCAGTTGAGGTTAAACCTTCACAACCTGCAACAAAAGTGACTTTTGCTGGCGCTTTTGATCCCGACTTTGCCTTATTATTGAGAGAAAGGAGATCAATAGATCTCACGAAAATGCAGGATGATGCGCTTGAGATTGAATCAAACATGATGGCATCAGGGAAACTTAAAGCGAAGACTGAAATTGGAAACAAAGAAAATAAAAAATTTAAGGAGCAAGGTGGATCTTCAGGATCAGGAAAGTCCTCGGGAGATAGAATAGAAGAGATGGCTAGGGTAATTCGAGAACTTTCAAACAAGATCTCGAAAATGGAACTAGAGAAATCGAAAAGAGATAATTTCCCCAGTAAAGATTTTCGAAGAAATCCTGAACCTCAGGGACCACAGAAAATAATTAAAAATGAAGATCAAAAAATTCCAACACCCTTTAAAAGTGAAAACTACATCGGAGAGGAAGATTTAGGAGATTTTGAAGAAATCGATGAAGATATTAGTAACCTTGGTGATGATAATTAATCCCCTTATTTATCAAGACAGGATTACGAAGCATGTTTAAATAAAGAAAGTACATCGGAAGAACATGTTAGCAATAATATGACTGATGATTTCACATATCAAAATATTGCAGATGATATTATTGTTGAACTACAGGGAAAATATAATTTGAGACCAAGAAATAAAAATCTCCCAAATGTTCCGACAAAAAAGAGTTTGCCAAGAAGCGAAACCGATGAGGTAACTCCAAAAGTTGCAGATAAACAGTCTACAAAAAGAAACACAGCTGATACGCAACTTGTACAGTCAGAACCAGTAGGAACACTCCCTGTGAAGACACAAGTTCCTATAAACAAAAAACAAGGTCTCATCTCAACGAAAAACTGAAAAGAAAGGTATGGAAGCCCCGAACATCGAAAATGACAAGGCTCTAGGAAACTTCAATTTGGAAAACGAAATAAATAAAATCAAAATTCCTATTCCCCTTGTTGAGTTAGCTAAAAATCCCATA
>ML804174.1:115920-130687 GCA_009831015.1 Picea engelmannii | reverse complement strand
TCTCAACGAAAAACTGAAAAGAAAGGTATGGAAGCCCCGAACATCGAAAATGACAAGGCTCTAGGAAACTTCAATTTGGAAAACGAAATAAATAAAATCAAAATTCCTATTCCCCTTGTTGAGTTAGCTAAAAATCCCATATAGAGAAAACAAATCGCCAAAATGATTATTTTTTCCGAAGATGAAAGCCAGGCCGACGTCATCAACTTAGAGGATGACAAACCTAACATAGTCTTCGGTCCACACTTCGAAGGTGCAAGAGACATCATGGCTCGTTTTTATATCACGTTAACCCTGTTTGACCACCTTCTCGATAACTGTATGTTGGATTCCGGAGCTTCCCACAATGTTATGCCAAAGGCAATAATCAAAAAACTTGGTCTTGAAATCACAAGACCTTATGGTGATTTATATTCTTTCGATTCGAGGAAATTAAAATGCATAGGTATGATTAAAGACCTAGTGGTAGGTTTGGCTCAAATACCTACTAAAAGTATTCTTATGGATGTAGTAGTCGCTGACATTCCCCCAAAGTATGGTATGCTATTATCTAGATCATGGGGCGCCAAGCTTGGAGGATCTCTCCAACTATATATGAATTATGCTACAATTCCAGTTTTCGGAGGCCAATACACTCGTCTTTACAAAGAGACTAGGTTAGCATTTACTGTAGGTGACCCAAACAACCCCAACAATCATCCAGTTTATATTGCCGACCAAGATTTAGGAAATTGTATATTATCTATAGATGACGATTTTGAAGTAGATGTAGATGATAAATGTATAGAAGAAAAAAATGGAAAAAAAAGAAATAGAGAAAAATGTATATAGCAATGGTGTATGGAAAATGTATTTTGATGGTGCTTCGTCCTTCCTTGGAGCCGGGGCAGGAGCACTTCTTGTAGCTCCCGAGGACCAATTTATTATTCCTTTTTCATATAGGCTTCAGTGGAATGTGGATTGTACAAACAATGTATGCGAGTATGAAGATTTAGTGCTAGGATTAGAAGCTGCTAGAAGGATGAAAATTAAGAAAGTCAAAGTCTTTGGAGATGCAGAGTTAATTATAAAACAGGTGAATCGGCAGTATTAGGCTAAGCATCCTAGATTACTGTCCTATAGGAATTGTGTCTGGGATTTAATCGAAAACTTCTTCACATATGTGAATTTTCATTTCGTCCCAAGATATGAGAATCAACAAGCTAATGCTTTAGCCAAAGCTGCATCTACTTTCACACCCCCGACTTCTTTTAAATTAAAATATCATATACAAATGAGACATCGTCCTTCAATACCAAATAACATACAACATTGGCAAGTTTTTGAAGATGATGAGCAGCTTCGAAAGTTTCTAGAATCTTTAGATGAATTTGCAGAAACGCATACCGATCAAGAAAATCAAAATGATCCTATTTGGATCATGCAAGAAGGGAAGGATTTTAAAGAATTTCATGATAAAATTGCAAATCACAGAATGCTTGTTCTCAAAAATAACCAAATTACCAAGGGTCTAATCCCTTTGGAAAGAATTTTTAATCAAGATGATATACGTTCAAAAACTACCTTACAACCCCAACCAGAGGAGGTTGAAGATTGTAATATAGGAACTGAAGAAAACCCACGAATGGTTAAACTATCCAAATATTTATCAACAGAAAACAAAAATAAATACACGGAGTTGTTAAGAAAATATAAAGATGTTTTCGCATGGTCGTACGAAGAACTGAAAACATATGACACTTATGTGATCAAACATAAAATACCTCTCAAACCAGGTGTCAAACCTTTTAAACAAAAACTCCGACAATTTAACCCTATTTTATTACCTGTTATCGAATGAGAAGTCAAGAAACTTCTTCACGCTAAGATAATTGTACCCCTAAGATATTCTGATTGGGTAGCTAATCTGGTCCCAGTTAGAAAGAAAAATGGGGAAATTAGACTATGTGTTGATTTTAGGAATCTTAATAAATCTTCTCTCAAAGATAATTATCCTCTACCTAAAATGGACCATGTTCTTGAAAAAGTAGTAGGGGCTAATAGAATGTCAATGATTGATGGATTTTTAGGTTATAATCAGATTGTTGTCATTGATCTTGATAAAGAAAAAACCACATTTACCACTCCTTGGGGCACGTTTATGTACAATAAAATGTCGTTTGGACTAATGAATGTAGGTGCTACTTTTCAACGCACAATGGATATTGCTTTCATTGGCGAACGGGACAAGTTTGTAGTCATCTATTTGGATGATCTTACTGTTTTTTCTAAATCGGATGAAGACCATATGATTCATCTCAAACAAACATTTGAAAAATGCCGCAGGTTTGGTCTATTCTTAAATCCTAAAAAGTCTCATTTCGCTATGCAAGAAGACAAGTTGTTGGGTCACATCGTATCCTCAAATGGAATCAGGATTGACCCTAAAAGAGTAGAGGCTATAGATACAATAGCTATTCCTAGGAATGTGAAAGAAATTCAATCATTTTTGGGAAAAATAAATTTCTTGAGAAGATTTATTCCTAACTTCGCTAAAATTGTGAAATTGATTACAGATATGCTCAGAAAAAACAGTGAAGTAAAATGGACAGCAGAACCTAAAGCATCCTTTGCCCATATTAAGAAGGTTATAAGTGAGGCACCAGTACTAGCGAGCCCAGATTATCTCAAATATTTTCTTATTTTTTCATTTGCGTCTGAACACATGCTTGTTGCTGTACTCCTTCAAAAGAATAAAGAAGGTTTCAAGCAACCGATAGCCTTCTTTAGCAAAATTCTCCGAGATGCTGAACTCGAATATAATATAATGGAAAAACAAGCGTATGCTATGGTAAAAGCACTGAAAGCTTTCATAACTTATTTTTTACATTCTAAAGTGATTACATATGTACCCACTAGTTATGTAAAAGATATTTTGGTTCAAGCAGACAGTGATGGTAAAAGAGGAAGATGGCTTGCCAAAATTCAAGAGTTTGACTTGGAGGTTAAACCGACCAAATTGGTAAAGGGACAAGGTTTAGCTAAACTTTTGGCTGAATCCAATTTCAAGGCTCTTGGGATAAACAGTTCTCAGGAGGAAGAAGAATGGGTAGACGTGAATGAACTTGAGGACCAAATAGTCGAAAACAGGATCGAGGAGAAATTCGCATCGTCAAATTGGTACAAGGACATAGTAACATACTTATTAACTTTGAAATGTCCAACTGACTTGTCTCCATCCAAAGCTAGAATGTTAATGCTGCATGCAGTCAAATACTGTATTTTCGAAAAACGATTATACTTGAAAGACCCGCTTGGTTTCCTCTTGGTCTGTCTGGTCGAGTCAGAAACAGAAGAAGTTATAGGTCAATTTCACGAAGGAGTCTGTGGAGGACACCACGCTTGGAGGGCTATGGCATATAAAATTCTGAGGGTTGGTTATTACTAGCCTAAACTTTTCTCAGATGTCAATACTAAGGTACGAGCTTGCAGCCCTTGCCAATTATTTACAGGAAATCATAAACTACCAACGATGCCATTGGTCCTAGTCAAAACAAAAGCTCCTTTTCAGCAATGGGGACTAGACTTCATAGGTGAGATTAATCCTCATTCAAGTGCTCAACATAGATGGATATTGACCGCTACAGACTATTTCACCAAATGGGTGGAAGCTATACCAACAAGGAAGGCTACTGATTCAGTAGTTATAGACTTCTTAGAAGAAAATATCTTGTCTAGGTTCGGCTGTCCTAGAAAGATAGTCACAGACAATGTGCAAGCTTTTAAGTCTATGGCAATGGTCAGCTTTTGCCAGAAATATAATATTGTGCTGGGTCATTCCACAGCATACTATCCTCAGGGAAATGGTCTGGCAGAATCTTCAAACAAGAGCTTAATCAGTATAATCAAGAAAGTGTTAAACGAAAATAAAAAGTCTTGGCATTTGCATTTAAAATATGCTCTGTGGGCAAATTGGATAGGCACAAAAAAGTCTATCGGTACTTCTCCCTTTCAAATGGTTTATGGAATGGATGTAGTGTTGCCCATAAACTTAGCACTTCCTGTGATGAAACTATGGCAAGACGAGAAGGAAGAACCAAATCCTCTCACAAGAAGGATAAATCAGTTGATTGAAGTTCAGCAGCACAGGGCTGTAGTGGATGAAAAGTTGCAGAAGTACCAGGATGACATGAAGGTATTATTTGATCGTAAAGCCAAGGACAGGAATTTTCTCCCCGGAGATTTGGTTTTGAGGTGGGATGCTCGAAAAGAAGATTAAGGAAAAAATGGTAAATTCGATCATATTTGGTATGAACCATTTAAGGTAGCATATCCTGAAGGAAAAAAATCATTTCTGCTTGAAAATTTGGATGGTAAGATCTTGAATGCCCCTGTCAATGGGCATTTTTTAAAGTATTATATGGAATAATTAATTTACAGACAATCTCATTGTATATACCGTTTTGTTTTTCATTTTTAGAAAATTTATTCTCATTTTGTAAATAAATAAAAATTAGTTAAGTTTTTATACAAAATATATATACATAAGCCTTACATAAGCAACGCAAAAATTATATACATACATATATATATATATATATATGTATGTATGTATGTATGTATGTTTGTATGTATGTATGTATATAATTTTTGCGTTGCTTATGTAAGGCTTATCGAAGTAAAAAAAATAAAAAATAAAAAGAAAAAAGTCCAAAGAGTTATTTTTGAAATCACAACCTATGTTTTATGGCTTACAGATTGTTCAACATCTCCTTTTATACCCTCGATACTATCTTTCATGTTTTCGGGCTTTCTCATCAAAGTAGGAGAGATTATGTATTAACCTTGAAATCAACAAATGATTAAATTCAGTAAGACCAGTCTTCATAGTTCTTATTCTCTGACTAAAAGTGGTTATGTTTGGGTTGATTCTGACTCTCTTAGGTTTCTTAACAATTTGTCTGAGTATTTAAGCTTGCTCAAAAGAAAACCCCTGAAAATAATCTTTCCCTTTTTCTCTACAGACTGAGGAGTTTTGAAAGTTGAGAAAAATTGGTCTAGAATAATCAAAACAGGTTGACAAACCTCTATTATAAATTTTTATACAGATAACCACCCCTGATATTTTAAGTATCACTGATTGCCCCCGCTTCATATGCACAAGCTAACTATAAGACAGATGGTGAAAGGAAATTCATATTTGATTGCCCCCATCTAGTCCCACAGACGATGAAAGGAAATTGATTTAAATGATTTCCCTTTTCTAAATATAAAAGAAAAAGATAACTTCACTGGGGTACTGAACAGGCCTGTTGGCAATGAAGCAATATTTGAGTATAAATATATAATTAACACTCGAAGCGGTGAAAGAAAATTCAGTAAAAAGGGACAGATAACTTCACCGGGGTACTGAACAGGCCTGCTGGCAATGAAGCAATATATGAGGTGTCTCTAAGGTTGTCATACTTATCTATCACTCTATTGTAGTTATCAGTTTTTTGAAACCGGATATTCATCTCAAGTCAAGATAGAGCTCCCCAATTAAAAAATTATAAATTTTATTTCGATTGATGCAAGCCGAAATTTACAAATCTGTTGAGTTTCCTAAGATTGTTCTAATCATCTTAATACTAACTTAAAGTCAGAACAAGAAGGAGAATATTATGAAGAAGACTACAACTGATTTTAAAGCAAATAAGAAGTTTTGAAAAGATTTTCAAAGGTTGGAATGAAATCTCTTTTTCCTCTTCTTTAGCAGTTTAGCAGTGATAAACCCTTGACACCATTTACCCAATGAAGACACTGAGTCTACATGTTCTCCTCGTCCCATAGGGAGACGAGGTCCCCAGTTAGAGCCTATGTTAAAACAGATCTTAAAATTTTTTATCCTTAAGGCCTAGATTTTTATTTTTTGTGTTTTTCGGGTTTCGGCTTTCTTAAAATAAGAATTTCGTCATTTCTAAATTCACGATACCTTTTTATCAATTTTTTTTTGGATAACAAACGGAAAAAGGTTTACAAAAAATACAAATTTTTCGACGCTTTAGGAAAAATTATTTAAAATGGGTTGAAATTCTAAATTTACGATTTTTTTTTTTTTTTAATTTAAACTTTAAAGAATTTTTGGGATTCAGGGTTTTCTGCAAACAAATGTTTGATGCAAATTGAATCACGAAACCTTGATCCCCGATTTCCCGAAACATTGGAACATTAATTTAAAAAAGTGAATTAGTTTAGTCTCTTCTAAGAAAGGTTAAAGATTAAAATAATTATGTCGCGATTTCGGAATTCGCGGTTCTATGAGAGCACGTCTACTGTCATCATGTTTCCCGAAATCTCGATTTCCGAAACTCCGATCTATAAGTCACGTTAAATTAAAATTTTTATGTTTTGGCTTTAATCGTGATTATTTAATTCATCAAGATAAGTTAAGTCCTATTTTGAAAAAAGAAATAAGCCATCGCGATTTCGCAATTTCGGAGATCGGATTTCGTTAATAACACATGTCTCATGTCATCATGTTTTTCGAAATCCCGAAAAAAGTCTAATCTCAATGAATTAACGTGCTAAAAACATTTAAATCTTAATTAAAGCATCGCGATTTCGCGATTTCGCATTTTTGGAAATCGTTTTTCATCGACTACATACCTCTTGACATCACTATTTCCGAAACCCTGAAAATGAAGTTTTCAGCTTTAAATTATGATTAACATTAATTAACCTTTTTCTTAAAAACAGATTAATGCTAATCATTCTTACGTGTTCATTTATGTTTCGCTTACCATTAAATAGGTTTCTCGTTTTCTTCAAAACCCGAAGGTACTTAAATACAGACATTAAAAGCGTATCTTGGTAAAATATCTTTTGCATTAAGAGTTTTAATTTCGTGACAGCTGTGCAAATCTTGTCATTTTTTAAATATATTCAAAATAAACATTCGAATGTCTGTGTTGTCTTTCTAAGCTGAGCTCATTCATCCATTTTTTGTTACAGGTTTCAAATTAAACACAGAAGTCATGGCACCCAAAAAGGCACCGAAGAAGAATGAAGATGCACGGGAAGGAGATATTATCTCCGATATTACTCCACATGCTATAGATTCTATTAAATCTTGGACTCAAATCTCAGATTTGCTAGAATATGAATTAGAGAATGCTCATCCTAACTCCGAAAATCATTTCCGGGAAATAGCTGAGTCTGAGCTTCATAAGATTGTTGCACGTCTGAGGCTGGTGGCATACACTGATATGATCAGTTGGGCTTTGGATAAGGTATATATCCCAACAAGGAGCATTCTAAACGAGCAAGGAGCTATCGTCGTCTCATTCAGACCAGAGCACATTCAAGTAATGTATAAACTCTCACCGAATCATAAACATACTTTTAATGCTGAATTTTTAGCTGAGTTTCAGAGAAAGGAATGTATTGAGGCAGACCAGACATATCCCGATATGATTAGAGGATGGGCGAGGTCTGAAGCAAAGTTTAGGACTGATGCTCATGGGATTTATGATACAACCTCCTTAAATGAATATATGGTTTATATAGCCATTATGTTATGCAGAATTTTCGGGAGAAAAGATCTCTGTCACTTTCATGCAGATTGGGTACCCTTTTTAGAGGAAGCTTCAGAAGGAAATAGTTTTAACTGGCATAAAATTTTGTCGGATAACCTAACACATGAAATTTTAAATTAAAAGCAGCCAAGTCAAAAGGACAACCGACAACTTTTTATATGTCTGCGTACATAATGGATGCAATCTGTTTTATAACCCCCTTTCCATTAATGAATTGGAGTTGGAGTATTTTGTGTCCAGAACCCATTCATAAATACCACTCGGCCCTTTGGGAATAAAATGCTAAAGGAGCATTTTATGAGATTTGTCATTTTATTATTATTCCCATGCACAAAATATTTTTTGGATGCGAACCCCCTCGCATTTCAGATACAATTATAGAAAGTCTTAAAACAGTTGCCGATTGGTTCATTGAGGAAATTTTTTCCTACATTAGGGTTTATGGTTTTTCTATTCCCCCTCATGCACTCCCTAAATTCCTACCAGATAGATTGGTATGCAGAGAAGTATCTCATTAGATAGCCAAGGGCGGTGTTGGATTGGAATTAAAAGCGCTTCAGAAAAAATCATGGCCATCTTTCCCTGTTCATGTTGGGAAATTTTCTTTATCAAATTTAGGCCATTCTAAGGTAGAGGCTGAGTCACTAGAAGAAGTGAAGTTAGTAAATATTGAGCACAGAAAATATGACCCCTACTAAATAATAAGTAGGCATTACATACATTGTAATCTAAAGGCATATGAACATGAAGTATCTATTTCTGATGATATATTTAAAGATGTTAAGTCTTATGAACAAGTGATGAATAGAGTCCAGGCCTTCCACCTGACTCACAGACTGGATTCACATCTTTTCAAAACCATAGGCGAAGCTACCTACCTAAGATTTTACACGGTGAAATTTTGACCCCATCGCCAGAACAACAAGGATCCACTCCAGGGTTTGAAACTAATATACAAGATAAAGAAAATAACAAAGGTAAGTTGAAAAATACCGAGATTCCTTCCCAAGATATAGAGGGTTCTCAAACAAATGGAACGGCAATGGAGAAGGGAAAAGAGCCAGGAACAATTCAAGAAATCATGAAAAATGTTCTAGAAAAGATAGGAGGAACAACTTCAACAGAACTTGGTAGTCCTATCACCTCTTTAACTCCGTTACAGTCAACTTTTGGAATCCCCCATGAAGGATTTTTATATGTCAGTGATCTAGAGCCTATTTCGAGAGATGAAATCCCCTCATCAGTTTACTTTTTCAGTAAAAAGCGAAGAGCAGTCTTGAAACAGGAAATTCATCCAAGAGGAGAAGGGATGATTAAAAAGCATAGGGTTATTATAGATGGAAAGAAACTCAAGGATGGAGAATTTGCTACAAAATTAGCAGGTACAATGGGTGCTATAGCATCAACAAACATGTATTCTGTTGGCAATTTAACAACTATGCTTGAACAGAAGGAACAACAATAATTCAGTTGCAAGACAAACTAAAAGAAAACAAAAGAAATATTAGTTGGGGAATACAAAAGGTTCTAGAACAAGCTAGACTAAAGGATATGCAAGAAATCGATAAAAAGAATAAAGACTTGGAGGAGGCAAAACTCATAATATAGGTTACACAAGAACAGGTTCGAAAGCTAGAAGAAGAAAACAAACATTTACAAGATAAAATTATTTCTATTACTAATCAGGTAATAGAACTTGAAATTTCAGGATACAAGCATTGGAGATATATGTAAGAATAGAAGAGGAACAGGAGAAAGTGTTCTTGAATCTAGAAGTAGTCCAGAAATATTTTCAAGAAACAAATAAATCTTTGGAGAATGTGTTCAAGAAGGAAAGGGAGGTGAAAGCAGCTAGAACAACTTTTCAGAAGGCAGTGACTTTCTCATCAAAAGAAGAGGTTGGAAAGATTAAGAAATTATCTATTTCTGAACAGGTTAAAGGGGACATAATAATAAAAGTGTGGGAAGCAAAGCTGGCCAAATATAAACGAATAACAAGAGAAGTCAACGATGATTGCCAGGGAATCTTCGATCTATTAGAAAGAGCTTCTTTGAATATCATAACAGATGGTTGTTCCAGATTATTAGGTGAAATCAATATTGCCAAGCACCAGCTATGGTTTAGAGAAGAGCTGGAGGAAATGAAACCAGATATTTCAAACATTTAATTGATCAATATTATAGAGATCAACAAATGGATGGTGATATCAAATCTAAAATTGAAAACTATTAAATTCACAGAAAAGATGATAGAAAACTGGTTGCGGGAATTGCAGAAAAGATTTTTCTTATTTGAAGCAAATGAATTACCAGATGCTCCTAGGACTTTTGTGAAGTTTTTGGGAAAATGTGTTCAGTGTATTGAAGCGGAGAAAAGAAGTTCGTCAACGCAAGCTTAAAATCTTTTAAAATGTTTTTATCATTTAAGATTAGAAAGAAATTGTAAACGGTTGACATTATTTTTATGTAACCGTAATATTAGGAACTTGGTTAGTCACCAACGAGAAATTTTGATGAAAATGTATAAATATAGTTTCCAAAGGCTGAGAAAAGGCTTCGAAATTTCTGGAGAGAGCCATTTTTGTAATATCAGTTTTCAAATACATCAGAATATAGATCACAAACGAGATTCTGGATCCTGCAAATTTGTAGCTATGTGTCTTCACCCTATTTATTATACTTTGTTGAATTTTTCCTTTCAATGTTCTTCTAACGAGTAATCAATTTGAACTTATATACATCATTGATTTATATTTCAGATTGGTTTGGATGTCAAATGATTTACAGTTTTTCCTCTGAAATTGCTTTTAGTAAATTTAAGACCTATAAAACTTTTGTTCCTTAATACTTAACTCTTGTTAGAAACCTCATTTTTATTTCATCATTGTCTATTGAAATATGAGATTCTTTCTTGATTAAAGCCTCATATTTTTCTGTAGTGTTTATTTGTTATTTTATGATTCTCGAAATTGTTACAAATCCAGGAAACGGCCTCGAATGTGTTTACATTACTGTTTTGATTTTAAAATTGTTTTTCTTGTTCTCATCTCTGGAAAATTTGAAGTAACAAATTGATTAAAATCCTTTTACAAATAAATAAATTCTTATCATCAATAACTGTCCCAAGTAGCAGACAACCCAACGTTGAACCAAGCCTTCAGGATCAAACCAGTATTGCCTTGAATTTATTTAATACCATTTTACAAACAACAACTAACCGGGTTGAGTTAGAATGTTCATGGGATGCTATTGAGAGAGAAATTAGCATCCAAGAACAATAGGAAGCAAGACAGAGACAGCTGAGAAACTGATTCTACTTTAATCTTCATTTGATTTCTTTTTCCCAAATCATTCCTTTAAATTATTTATGGATGCCTTGATGGTATACTTTATAGCCTTAAAGTATAAACTCAGGAACAACATCTTTTTGGCACCGTTGCCGGGGAACGAAGAAACGAATCTTTTCCCTGGGAAGAACGACATTGAAATTTTCTGTTTTTGATAGTGAACAAAGACAAAAAAACTTCTAAGGCTAAATATTTTTCACTTGGTGACTCCACAATAACTAAACTGGCTAATAGCCACAAAAACACTAGAAAAAACCCAGATAGCAAGCAGACCTCGCCAGTCTCCGATACGGAAAAAATTTTAAAATCATGAAAATCACTTAAACAAGTCTTTTTATCCACATATACTATAGATCAACCTGACTTTACGCAATCAAGCTCATCGGAAACTCTTGAAAGTTCACTTGCACTTCCCCCCTCATTCGATACTTTCTCTTTCCCTCAAGTTTCTTCTCCAGATTTCCGAGAATCTTCTCCTCACACTTTACGAACTTCAATCTCAAATCTAACCATGGATGCACAAGGAGGTGCTAGAGCTGGAGGTGGTGCCCCTGGAGGTGATCAAGTACCGCTTCCTGGGATTTTCGCTAAAGTAGCTGCTAGATATGCTCCCCTTGTTCTTGTTGTTCCTCTTCATGATCTCCCCGACAATTATATGAAAAGCCTTCCGAAATTTATAGGGGAAGGGGATCTGACTGCCCAAGAACATATAAACTTTTTTATCAATTTGCTGACATACTCGGAATAGAACATGAAGATGTTTATTCTAGACTCCTCGTTGAAACTTTCGAGGGACAGGTGAGGAATTGGTTCTGATCCTTAGCAGCTGGATCATTAAGATCCTATGAAGAACTTTAAAGTGCATTTATTAGACAATGGGGAGAGAGGAAGCATCACCTCTACTACTTAACTGAATTCGGAGCCCTTAGAAAGAAAAACTCCGAGTCAGTTCTAGAATTCACACAGAGGTTCAATAATTTGTATAATAAAATTCCAGTTGAGGTTAAACCTTCACAACCTGCAGTAAAAGTGACTTTCGCTGGCGCTTTTGATCCCGACTTCGCCTAATTATTGAGAGAAAGGAGATCAATAGATCTCACGAAAATGCAGGATGATGCGCTTGAGATTGAATCAAACATGATGGCATCAGGGAAACTTAAAGCGAAGACTGAAACTGGAAACAAAGAAAATAAAAAATTTAAGGAGAAAGGTGTATCTTCAGGATCAGGAAAGTCCTCGGGAGATAGAATAGAAGAGATGGCTAGGGTCATTCGAGAACTTTGAAACAAGATCTCGAAAATGGAACTAGAGAAATAAAAAAGAGATAATTTCCCCAGAAAAGATTTTTGAAGAAATCCTGAACCTCAGGGACCACAGAAAATAATTAAAAATGAAGATCAAAAAATTCCAACACCCTTTAAAAGTGAAAACTACACCGGAGAGGAAGATTTAGGATATTTTGAGGAAATCGATGAAGATATTAGTAACCTTGGCGATGATAATAAATCCCCTTATTTATCAAGATAGGATTACGAAGCATCTTTCAGTAAAGAAAGTACATCGGAAGAGCATGTTAGCAATAATATGACTGATGATTTCACATATCAAAATATTGCAGATGATAATATTGCTGAACTACAGGGAAAATATAATTTGAGACCAAGAAATAAAAATCTCCCAAATATTCTAACAAAAAAGAGTTTGTCAAGAAGCGAAACCGATGAGGTAACTTCAAAATTTGCAGATAAACAGTCTGCAAAAAGAAACATAGTTAATATGCAACCTGTACAGTCAGAACCAATAGGAACACTCCCTGTGAAGACACAAGTTCCTATAAACGAAAATAAGGTCACATCTCAACGAAAAACTGAAAAGAAAGGTATGGAAGCCCCGAACATCGAAAATGACAAGGCTCTAGGAAACTTCAATTTGGAAAACGAAATAAATAAAATCAAAATTCCTATTCCCCTTGTTGAATTAGCTAAAAATCTCATATACAGAAAAAAAATCGCCAAAATGATTAATTTTTCCGAAGATGAAAGCCAGGCCAATGTCATCAACTTAGAGGATGACAAACCTAACATAGTCTTCGGTCCACACTTAGAAGGTGCAAGAGACACCGTGGCTCCTTTTTATATTATGTTAACCCTGTTTGACCATCTTCTCCATAACTGTATGTTGGATTCCGGAGCTTCCCACAATGTTATGCCAAAGGCAATAATCAAAAAACTTGGTCTTGAAATCACAAGACCCTATGGTGATTTATATTCTTTCGATTCGAGGAAAGTAAAATGCATAGGTATGATTAAAGAACTAGTGGTAGGTTTGGCTCAAATACCTGCTAAAATTATTCTTATGGATGTAGTAGTCGCTGACATTCCCCCAAAGTATGGTATGCTATTATTTAGATCATGGGGCGCCAATCTTGGAGGATCTCTCCAACTAGATATGACTTATGCTACAATTCCAGTTTTCGGAAGCCTATACACTCTTCTTTACAGAGAGACTAGGTTAGCATTTACTGTAGGTGACCCAAACAACCCCAACAATCATCCAGTCGATATTGCCGACCAAGATTTAGGAAATTGTATATTATCTATATATGACGATTTTGAAGTAGATGTAGATGATAAATGTATAGAATAAAAAAATGAAAAAAAGAAATAGAGAAAAATGTATATAGCAATGGTGTATGGAAAATGTATTTTGATGGTGCTTCGTCCTTCCTTGGAGCCGGGGTAGGAGCACTTCTTGTAGCTCCTGATAACCAATTTGTTATTCCTTTTTCATATAGGCTTCAGTGGAATGTGGATTTTACAAACAATGTATGTGAGTATGAAGCTTTAGTGCTAGGATTAGAAGTTGCTAGAAGGATGAAAATTAAGAAACTCAAAGTCTTTGGAGATGCAGAGTTAATTATAAAACAGGTGAATCCTCATTCAAGTGCTCAACACAGATGGATCCTCACCGCTACAGACTATTTCACCAAATGGGTGGAAGCTATACCAACAAGGAAGGCTATTGATTCAGTAGTTATAGACTTCTTAGAAGAAAATACCTTGTCTAGGTTCAGTTGTCCTAGAAAGATAGTCACAGACAATGCACAAGGTTTTAAGTCTATGGCAATGGTAAGCTTTTTCCAGAAATATAATATTGTGCTGGGTCATTCCACAACATACTATCCTCAGGGAAATGGTTTGGCAGAATCTTCAAACAAGAGCTTAATCAGTATAATCAAGAAAGTGTTAAATGAAAATAAAAAGTCTTGGCATTTGCATTTAAAATATGCTCTGTGGGCAAATCGGATAGGCACAAAAAAGTCTATCGGTACTTCTCTCTTTCAAATGGTTTATGGAACAGATGTAGTGTTGCCCATAAACTTAGCACTTCCTGTGATGAAACTATGGCAAGATGAGAAGGAAGAACCAAATCCTCTCACAAGAAGGATAAATCAGTTGATTGAAGTTCAGCAGCACAGGGTTGCAGTGGATGAAAAGTTGCAGAAGTACCAGGATGACATGAAGGTATTATTTGATCGTAAAGCCAAGGACATGAATTTTCTCCCCGGAGATCTGGTTTTGAGGTGGAAAGCTCAAAAAAAAGATTCAAGAAAAAATGGTAAATTCGATCATATTTGGTATGCACCATTTAAGGTAGCATCTCCTAAAGGAAAAAATTTATTTCTGCTTGAAAATTTGGATGGTAAGATCTTGAATGCCCCTGTCAATGGGCGTTTTTTAAAGCATTATATGGAATAATTAATTTACAAACAATCTCATTGTATATACCGTTTTGTTTTTCATTTTTAGAAAATCTATTCTCATTTTGTAAATAAATAAAAATTAGTTAATTTTTTATACCAAA
>ML804174.1:74571-90257 GCA_009831015.1 Picea engelmannii | reverse complement strand
AGATCCTTCTAGAAGCGGAAGCTTCTATTAGGTCTTCTTACATCCGCCTTATTCTATTTTATTGAAAGGTCTTATTAATATTGACCTTTATTACATCCGAATACATTGATCTACCTATGTGCGGGTTAGGACCTTAACAACTTAGCGAGTATGATTTCAATATTACTTACATAAAAGGAACAGTGAACAGATTGGCGGATGCATTGAATCAGAGACCACACATATTTTTGGTGATGCCTCTTCATACAAATCTACGTGAAAAAATTCTAACTCTACAGCGCAACGATGACTGGTACAAAGAGTTCAAGGATTTTATCGGAAAAAACACAATGATGGTACCAAAATTTAAGGGATTTATTGTGGACAACGAGAGATTATTGAGATTTAAAATTCGAATTTATGTATCACCCAATGACGAGTTGAGGAGTTTGATCCTAAACGAGGCTCATAGAGCAATATACATGGCTCAGCCAAGAGTCACTAAGATGAGGGGAGACCTTAAACCCTTATTCTTCTTGAAAGGAATGAAGGCAGACATAGTCAACTACACGGCAAGATGTCTAGAATGTAAGCAGGTGAAGGTTGAACATAGACATCCGACAAGATTACTACAACAACACACTATTCTAGAATCGAAATGGGAGGTTATTTCGATGGATTTCATTGTTGGATTTCCACTGATGGCAAGGAGACATGACTTGATTTTTGTAGTAGTCGACACTATGTTGAAGAGTACTCATTTTATTCATGTGCGTACGACGTATCAGGCACCTGACATAGCTAGATTTTTCATCAATGATATTATGAGGCCGCATGGCATGCCTAAGAGGATTATATCTGATAGAGGATCGGTGTTTACAGGACGATTTTGGACTAGTTTCCAAGAGGCCTTGGGAACCCAACTTAACTTTAGTACGGCGTATCACCCGGAGACAGATGGGAAGACCGAAAGAACAAACCAAGTCTTGGAGGATATGTTGTGTATGTACGTGATGGACCAACAAAAGCGTTGGGAAGAATTCTTGCCACTGGTATAATTTTCATATAACAACAGTTATCAAATCACCATTAAGATGGCGCCTTTCGAGATTCTTTACGGGTGACCATGTCAGACGCCATTGAGTTGGGATCGGCTTTAGGATAGGTTTCTGGTGGGATCAGAAGCGATCCAAGAAATGGAATATCAAATGAAAACAATAAGACAAATGATCAAGGAAGCACCGGATCGATAGAAGAGTTATGTCGATGTGCATCTTGTCGATCGTAGTTATGAAGTTGGCGATCGAGTCTTCTTGTGGGTAAACCGCATAAGAGTTCAATAAAGTTTGGAAGGGGTGCTAAACTCTCTTCTAGGTTTGTGGGACCCTTTGAGATTGTGGAAAAGAAGGGGCATGTGGCCTATCGACTAGCCTTGCCTGATTCTTTGAGGCATATGAACAATGTTTTTCACATATCTTTTTTGAGACATTATGTTAGTGATCCTACACATGTTATTGACATGAGTTCCTTGCAGGTATTCGACGAGGGTGCGCTCACGATGGAGCTAATATACATCCTGGACCATCACATTCGACAGCTATGGTGTCGAACAGTAGATCAGGTCAAGTTCCAATGGGACAAATATAGTCCGCACTCGACGACCTGGGAGGATGCATATGATATGCACCAATAGTTTCTATTTTTGTTTGATAGCTAGACCTATGATATTGTGATACAGTTTATTTCGACACTTACATATTGTTAAACTTAGGGATGAAGTTTAAAATAAGTGTTACGAGGAAAATCTCTCTATGGCTAGGGTAAACCACAACAGACAGGTATGACTGCATAAATCAACTCAATTCCAACATATGCTATATAAACCAATGTGCAAGAGATATAATAAAGAGGCCTACCTCATCCAAACGTTTGATGATGTCCACCGTTGAGCACTTCGACCCAAAGATTTATACCTGCAACAAGTTCTCAACAAACAAGCAAAGAAAACATATAGTGATAATATAAAAATGTTATCACATTAGATAACATAATCCATTGATATACAAAACAAACATGCCCATGGATAATAATTCATATATTTGCATGATATCAATTGGACAGGAAATGAGTATTTTTATTAATAAATGATCAGCAGAAGTGAAAACATCACAGACTTTCGTGTCGGCATGGTTCGAAACCAAGAAACTGAGCTCCTTCCAACTGGGCCTCCACCACTTCAATCCTCCACCAAAGGCAAGCTCATATAAGGGAGACAAAAGAGGTTATCCATCAATAAGAGAAGAGATTGGGGGCTGAACAATGTGTTCAGACTTAATGTACAAAGGGATGCAGAATCAATATGAAGTAAATAATTTCTCCATAGTAACTTTGCTCTCAAAGTTGAATTCTCTCCTTTTTTTCTATAGCTAGGAATTGGCTTCTTTATATCTTTCAAAACGCAACTAAAGGGCCAAGTTGAAACATTTCCAGTATATGGACGGCCAAGGATCAGAGATCTCCTGTCGTGACATGGAAACCCGAAATTTAATTTTGATTTTTTGGCACAAATCCCGATGTACACGGGTTGTAGTTGAGCAGCCAGTGTATACGCTTGTTGTATGGCTTGCAAGGTGCGTACAAGTAGAAAAATATTAATTTTTGTCTCTGGATTTATCAATCAGGAAAAGTAAGTCTGCATGGGGGAATGGAATAAGGCCCTCTCTTCAAGATTGCATAGAGTGAGGCAAATCTTGCTCTATCAAATGCTCCCTAATGTGTGAGGTCAGAGGAGTATCTGTGATGGCCAAAATACATTATAAATAACCCAGGAGTGGAGTGGTAGAGAACCAACTGGATGAACTCAATCTCTTAGTACATTCTACACTGACTTTGCGTACATGGATGCCAAAAATACACTGCAGATCCATGTGAAAATATACCAAATAAGTGTCTGTGGCCATGAAAAGGAAAATACAAATGCGGTTACATGCCAATAGTTTTCATGGTCACAAACAAGGCCCAGTAGAACCAGTCTCAAAACCAATCTGAATATATCTGTATACCATGGAGTACAATCTGATCTCCCATGATCACTAGAGTCATATAGGTACTGGTCCAATGAAAATGAAGCAACAACTCAGGAAAGATGCGGCCACATAGTGATGTCTTCAAGTCTTCTACACAATCCGCCAAAGGTGCAAGTCTACTTCATGTGAATAAAGGAGTTGAGGCCGAACACAATGAGACATCGTTTGATTACTGATCATTGAGGTATATCGTTAACAAACGCGAGACAACCTACCAATAATGAAATTAGGTATTAAGGCTCCGAGTACATTCTTACAAGTGTGAATAGAGGAGTCGGTGTCGATGTAATGTACCCCAAATTTACCTAATTAATTTTTTTTTTATAGGAGCATTACTACTTTTTACTCTGATATATTTAATCATTTTAAACCTGTAATTTCTAGTAACAAGTTGAGGACCTTCTCGCGAAAACAAAGCTTATTAAATTAATTCGGTGCATATCACAAAATTTGTCTCAACCGACGAGAGATTTATTTATCCGTGAAAGAACTGTGATTTGGTTAACTCCACAAGTCTATAGGAAATCTATCCTAACATGGAATTCTTCTTGTAACCAAATCCTCATACCCTCCATGTCATGTCCAATGAAGGAGTACAACTAACTTACCACAACACATTCCCTTACAAATGTATTATTTTCTTATCTATACTTTAAAAAAACTCAAGCATAATATATTCGTTGAAAAGGATGGTGGACATACACTCCTTACCATAGTCTTTTATGAATAAATATAAGTATTTTCTATGTTTTAAAGTCGGGCAAGGTAGTGTATTTTTCTGAATTCATGAATTTTGTTAACATAGGTTTTACCTATAGTTTTCCACGTTATCACTTATGAAAAGTATACAAGTTTGTTCTTGACCATTATTCCATTACTAACATCGCATTTTAACTGTTATTTTAGTGGTCGTTCTTGGCAGTTTTCTTTTCGTTAAAACCTTTAACCTAGTGGTTAGAGGGAACTTGACTCACACGTTAGTCATATAAGTAACAGGGTTGATCAAGATGGAGAGGTTTAGCGTTGAGGTTCGGCATCCCACCTGGCATGACAACTCAACACTAGACCCGATGTCCTATCGAGTCCGACCCCCCCTTTTGTGTAGAAATACCTCAGCTCGGTTAAAATGACAGGGATTTGCACTCACAGTCTTTATGGTTAGGTTAAAAGCGAGATCCAGTTGGTCCGTAAAAGTCATAACGTCCCTGGCTCAGAAGTTATTAGGATTCTACAATAGTATTGATCCTAGGTTGGCGTGACCAATGTGGATGGGCCAAGCGCGTTTAAATCACATGGCTACTGTACCCACACATCCCTCGCCATTACTCTGATACGAGAGGTCACTAAGTTTCAACTTCCTTTGGATCCTATGCATTTTGTAAAACCTCCCCACATTAACCTCTGCAAGGGTTTTCTCTATGCGTAAAACTCGAAAGGTGACTAGAAAGGTTCATGTTCTGTGTACAACAAGAATATGGATACACGATCGTCTGGTTCTTCTCTTTTACTAGGTAAGCTTGCCTCTTATTCTAACGACTTTGCTCCCCTATGGGTAAGTAGTTTGAAATATCAGTCACTAAAGAAAGTTATCGGTAACTAAAGTGTTGAGTTTCGCTTATCATTTGTTTTCTGTGAATGCTCCATCGTTTCTCTGTGTTGTATGACTGTAACCCGTCTCACGGCGGTCACGATACTAGCCTTTCCTACGAAGTATACACCCTTCACTCGTGCTCTTCGTTGAGGTTGTTTAAGTGGTTTAACAACTATTTTAGTTTGATTGAGTTCAGGGATAACCTCGTCGTACTGTTAGTTCTTTTGTCGGTAGTATCTATCCTCAGGCTACTCCTTAAGCTTATTCTTGTACGTTATCGTTTGAGGTCATTCATGGCATATCAAACGCCGAGGTACCCAAGGATGAAACCTGCTCGGGATTTCTACAGTACCCTAACATTTCATACCTATAGCGTGTAGTTGTCCTCTATGTGTTCTAGGTTGTATATTTACTCTTTATGTTTTTATTTGGCCAAGAATTTTTCAGCCAAATCTAGAAAAGGTGACGCATCATAATCCACTGTAAAAAAAATTCATCTTCGAAAATAGGGTTTATAAAGTCATAGATTAATCATGTGACTGCGATAAGGTTTTCCTAGTCGCTGGGAAATTTTAATAAAACTAGATCGAATTACCTTGCTTGAACTTGTGCGAAGAATGTTATAGTTCTAAGACTTCCACTGTGTGATTATTCCATAAATTTAACCGAAATAAAAGATCTACCATAATCTCCGTTCTAGAAGTTTGTGATTTACTTATCTAATTTTACTTCATTAGCGTGGAGGGAAAAGTAAATCATGGGTCCAAAAATATGTTCTTGACTGCATTTCTTTATCATCAGTTTATAAGTTTTATAATTATGAGAATAGTAACTCTCCTCAGCATTCTTTAATTGCTCTCGCAATTGTGCTATGATTTTATCACTCTTTTTTATCCTTGTTACGATTTTTCCCACAGTAAAAAAGTTTGTTGTTGCCATGGCTCCCATGGAACCTGCTACCTCTGTAGCGAAACCTTCTTCCTTCAAATGTTGTCCATCTATCAAGACTTTATTATTTTTAACCATGTTCCCCTCCCTCTTATGCATCTCCTGTTTCAGGACGACTTTCCTTTTTCTACTGAAAAAATAATCGGAAGGAGGAATCTCATCTATGGGAATGGAGGTAAGGTCATCAACAAAAAGAGCTCCCGACTGTGGCAGTCCAAAAGTAGATTGTAAGGGGGTTAAGGAGGCTATGGGACTCCCTAGCTCCGTAGATACTTTCCCTCCTGTTGCCTTAGGTGTGTTGACATCAACCCTTGGTGATGAAGTGGGAATAGGCTTACAAGACTTGGGAGGTCTCCCTGACCTTTTCTCTGCTTCAGTCTTTTTTCTTGGTGGAGGCCTTTCAGTATCCTGTAGGGCCTTTTTGGGATTTCCCTTCTTTTGTGCTTCCTGCTCGAAACCTGGTGGAACGCTTTCTTGCTCCTGGGGTAGGGTAATTTCTTCCCCTTGAAGTACTTGGGGCATACCACTCTGTCAATGCTTCTAAAAGGCCCGAAAGCTGACTTGCAGGTCGGACGACAATGTCTGCACTCTTTCCCACACTTCTTTATAAGACTTGGCCTCTTTGAACATGTCATCCCAAGGGGAATCCTCATGTTCATAGGCTTTCATATTGCAGTGTATCAAGTGTTTATTCACTAATTGATAAGGGTCATGCCTTTTGTACTCAATATTTACCAATTTAACTTCTTCGACTGCTTCTGCTTCCACCCTGGAATGTCCCAAATTTTGTAATGAAAATTTCCCAATGTGCACAGGAAAGATTGGCTAGGATTTCTTTTGGGCTGCCTTTAGCTCTATTCCAATACTGCATTTTACTATTTGGTGTGCTACTTCCCTACACACCAGTCTATCCGGGAGGAATTTTGGGAGCACGTGAGGGGGAATTGAGCACCCATAAACCCTAATGTAGGAGAAGCTTTCTTCAATGAACCAGTATGCTATTGGCTTGAGTTTGTTTGAAACTTCTTCAGAAATGCGAGGAAGGTCACAGCCGAAAAACATTTGATGCATTGGTATCACCACAAAATGGAAAATTTCGTAAAACGAATTTTTTGCATTTTCTTCCCACAGCTGAGAGTGATATTCATAAATGGGTTCAAGGCAGGTTGTGTTCCAACTCCAATTCATCAGGGGGAATGGAGTCATAAAACAAATTGCGTCCATGATGTATGCTGACATGTAAAAGGCCATTGGTTGACCTCGGGCTCTTGCAACTCTGTAATCTGAAACCTCTTTGGTTATATTATCAGATAAAATCTTGTCCTAATTGAAACTATATCCTTCTAATACTTCTTCTAAAAAGGGCACCCATTCTGCGGGGAAATGACATGGATTCTTTTTTCCAAAGAGTCTGCATAGCATCATAGCTACATAAACCATGTACTCATTCAAAGAGGTTGTAGAATAAATTTCGTGGGTATCGGACCTAAATTTTGATGGACATCTCCACCAACCTTTGATTAAATCAGGTTAAGTTTGGTCTGCCTCAGTGCATTCCTTTCTCTGGAATTCAACTATAAATTCGGCATTGTAAATGAAATTAGGATTGGGTGAGAGTTTGTACATAACCTGGATATGTTCAGGTTTGAATGAGTTGATAATGGCTCCTTGATCATTTAAAATGATTCCCGTCGGAATATCAACCTTGTCCAAAGCCCAACTGATCATGTCGTTGTACGCCATGAGCCGTGGGCGTGTTGCAATTTTGTGAAGTTCTGATTCTGCTATGTCCTGAAGGTGATTCTCGGAATCGCTAGGGGAATTTTTCATTTCCCAGTCCAAATTTTCATAAATTTGTCTCCATGATTTAATTGAGTCGATAGCATGTGGTGTGGTGTTTGATATGACATCTCCCTCTGGGCTGGAAAACTCAATTGTATCTTCACCCTTCTTGGGTCCCTTCTTTGGTGCCATGACTTTTGTATTGGAATGAAAACCTGTCACAGAAGAGAGGCGTGAAATCTTGACTAGACTTGACTTACTTCTGATAGAAAAAGCGAGAATAAGTTTCAAAACCCAGACCTCTAGTTTTCTTTTAACTCATTTTATGGTGAAAGTATTGACGCGGCTGTCAAGAATTTAATACCTTTAATGCAGAGAATATTTCTGAGATACGCATTTGTGTCGCAGAAATCACGATCTATCTGTTATTAATATGGCCGTATTTCGGCAATTCTAAAACCAAAATTCAAAAAATCTCTTTTGACGAACACCGAAAAGAAAGTACATACGAAGTTTAATTACCATTATATATATATATATATATATATATATATATATATATATGAAAGTTAGTTCATTTTAAACTTCGATATTGAGTTGCGACTTCATGTCTTGAGGTTTCGGGGATCTCGGTTACATGAGGTATGTCACCACTAAACCCCGAATCCCAAAATCGCGATGAGAATAGTTTTAAAATAATCGAGATTAAGACTGACTTTCACTTCTTTCGGGAAATCGGGAATCAAGATTTCACGATTCAAAATGTATTGAAGAGATATTGTTCTTAGTAAACCCCGAATCCTGAAAGGTTAAAAATATGAGTCACGACTTTGCATTTTGGGGTTTCAGGGATCGCGGTTACATGAGGTATGTCACCACTAAACCCTGAATCCCGAAATCGCGATGAGAATAGTTTTAAAATAATCGGGATTAAGACTGACTTTCACTTCTTTCGGGAAATCGGGAATCGAGATTTCGTGATTCAAAATGTATTGAAGAGATATTGTTCTGAGTAAACCCTGAATCCCGAAAGGTTAAAAAAATGGTTAATTAACTCCTTTAGGGTTTTAATTTATCGCGATTTAAAGTACTTTACAGAACGTGCGTCTAGACTTTAATAACACTTTCAATCTTCTTGTCTTTAATTATAACAAAGAAATGAAAACACTTCGAGACTTCGGTACCAGTCTTTTGGACTGATAGTGAGGATTATACCTTATGAAAAGTTGAATCCCGAAAGAGAAAAGTTTTAGTTTTAAAAGGTGAAAAATTTTCAAACCTAGCTTCAACATGCCCCAATACTCTTGTAAGTGTAATATGCACATGTTGTATACTCAAGTTCCTCTAGATGGAACAAAGAGACTTAACAAAACATACATACCTGTCATTCACATAAATAATTGGTTTTATCTAAGAATTGTCATATCCTATCTTCTAATTTACACTTTGTCATTGTCTTCTTTTTTAGGGGGGATGGCAAGAAGTTGAGAAAAAGGGAAGAATTGAGAACTATTTTTTAAAGGGAGGAAATGACATGTACGTTAATTTATATGTAATTTTAATTCTTAATTGTAATATGCCCCAATACTCTAGTAAGTGTAATATGCACATGTACTTACTTTTAATTGTATTGTGTTTTAAGTACACAAAACAATATAACTTTCATTTTATGAAAGAGATTGTGATTTGTTTTTGAATAATAAATATTTTTAAATTATTTTTCATATTAAAATAAATATAAATTAATCAAAAATTTATTTATTTTTAAATAAAATTTTAAATATTATTAATAAATTTATATGAAATATTAATTTATTTTCTATATAAAAAAAAATGAAACCTTTAAACTTACATCTCAAACCATTAAAAATGAGAAATCAACCTCTACATTGTTAATTATTTTTATGAAATAAGCTTTGAACATAATAGATTTAAAAAATAAATTTTTGTTAAGAAAAATTTAAAATTGTATATATTGATTTATGAATTTGTTTCTTACATCTCAAACCATTAAAAATGAAAAATCAACCTCTACATTGTTAATTATTTTTATGAAATAAGCTTTAAACATTATAGATTAAAAAAATAATTTTTATTAAGAAAAATTTAAAATTGTATATATTGATTTATGAATTTGTTTCTGTGTCATTTTCAAACTTTTTTCAAACTAGTTGGTAACCTTTCTTCAGAGAAAAGTAATAATAATAAAAATCATAAATATATTCATTCATATTTTATATATATAACTTTCCTATTATTAATGAAAATAGTAAATTCATGAAAATTAAAAACCTGTATACATATTATAATAATATATATAATAAAACCTCTATACATATTATAATAATATATATAATATTATGTATTGTTATATGATCATGTCCTCTACAAGACACTGGAAAGTTCGACTTATTCCTAGGAATTACTTAAGTGAAAAGTTAACCTCATTTGTAAAAAAATATTTCATAAGCTTTGGACATAACCGATCCAATGCAGGTTTCCAATTACATTTAGAAATTGCTTTCAATTCAAAAAGAATAAAAAAGTAAGTATACATGTATTGAGAAATATAAAGAAGGCCTTAAAATCTTAAACCTTATATTATAAAATTTCTTCACAGTGGTTTCTCTCATCCCTGTTTATGCTTGCTTCTCTTACAAGCAACCCAAATCCATAACAACCCAAATCCATAACAGAAGAAAAGCACTGGTCAACTTGCAAATTGCATGAAAGCCCAATGATGGTTTCTTAATAAAAATAATTGGTCTATGAAATTTTCTTTGTGAAAGTCAAATCATGTGTTGGTTTTGCGAGGGAAATCCATAAAGCAAGCTGCCTCAATTCGTTGGTAAGCCTAGGAGCGCCATAGTAGAATACATCTGCACAAATTGAAAAGGAGGTTGAAGACTTGATAAAATATAAGAATAAAAATGCATATTCATCCAAGGATTGTTGGTGGCACGGAACGATCCGCTACCCTCTGGCATCGCACGCCTAAGCATGCACAACATCCATTCCCACTGGTTCTTGTTAATTGAGTGGCCCACATACACAAGCCTCTTGCCCCTCAACTTTTCCAGGAATTCAGATGCATTGAACCTGAGGCATGGATGCAGATCATCACGGTCATATCGTTTACTAATTGTGAACTAAAGAACAAGATCAAGATTAAAGATAAATACCTAGAAAGGTCGCAGTCTCGTGGTTGCCATCGCCATCTAGGGTATTTGTCATCCTTCCTGCCATTTCTTTTGCAATTGAAGTCAGTGCTGGAGATGGAGCACTCCCCAGGAAATTACAGCATGTATGACTCACCATACACCCAACTCCCTGTAAACAAATCGCACTCTGCTTTTGGATCCGACGTTGTTACATTCGCCCTCCATGCAGCAATCCTTGATTCATCTTCATCTCCAGATCTATTCGTTATTTCCTGAGGCCTCGCAGATTCCATGTTGGTGTTTCCCTTATTCATGTCCTCATGATCATGAATTAGCGAAGGTTGATGATGATCGGTTCCTATAATCAATCTGTTTGAAGTAGTGAGAGTAGTACTGTTCCTTCCCTGCTGCAATACAAAGTGTTGCTCCTCCTTTGTCGAATTGGAATTCTGAATATTTAATGTGCCCCTTGCAAATTGGCCTTGATCGAACTTACCGTTTTTTATGGAGAAATCGTTGAATGAACCGACCGTTTTCCCGAGCTTCTTTATGAGCAGCAACTCGAGCAAAGATCGCTCGTTATCGTAACCGCACAATACAAGTGCAGAGCACACAAAAACCAAAATGATGCATCCCACCTTCACAATATTGTTATCCTTGAGGCCAATGCCAATTCCTTTCTTCCCCATGATCGATCTGATCTGATCTCTTCTCCAGTGAGCGGTCTCCTAGTCAATGAGCAAACCATGTGAACTAGAGAACAGGGCATGCCAAAGAAAACAGAGAGAATAGGGGATGCCAAAGAAAATGGAGAACAAGTCTCTGAAATTTAAAAAAATTCAAAATTTTGCACGCGGGAAGAAAACGGAGGACATGTGTGAAAAATTCAAAATTGTAGACGCGGGTGGTACTTGTAACATTCAATGTACATGTACCACATGTCTCTTATGTCAGCGTGTAAATGGTGTTAACGACGGTTTATGTGACCCCCGTTTGGTGGAGCGTTTGGTGGAGTAGAGTATCGGTCGGCCGGAGAAATCACTGGATGGGATTTCAGATCGGAATGCAATTGTCAACGGGAGTTTCACTGAAAAACTGTCATCGGCAAAGGTGCCTTTCGTTTGCCCTTTAGCTTACGCCGTTTTAATTTACTTTTAAAGTTATTACCATCACAACTGTCGATTCAAACAAAAATCCTCAAGTCAGGCCTGGAATTTGACGGGCTATAGCCCGTCTTTTGCCTCTCAACCCATATTTGACACTGGCTAATAAAATTCACACATCATCACTGACTAGCATTAGAATTATCTACCTGTCAGTTTGACGTGTGACCACCTCCAATGCCCGTCAAAAACTCTAGTGGGTATACAGATACCCTATGACATAGGGCTAGGTAGTAGGGCCTAGAGGCTAGGAGTCACGACGTGGAAGCTGGGTTAGGTGGAACCATGGAAGTAGTTGTGTATAATTAAAGGAAATAAATTACTCTGCACTTGCGTGTCACCACAATATACACTGACTCATAAATTTATGATCAGGCTGAATCCCGAGGGTAGCTAGTAGCTAGTAGCATAAGTTGCAGCTCCAAATTTTGAAGTACTACTACTACCTAGTCTCCTTCTATTTAACTGGAGTCTGGATCCATCTTCGGAGCCTAGAGCCTGGAGGTCTTGGTCTGTCTTTCTTAATTGTATCTCTTAGTGAAGTCCACTGTCCAGGTATCTTCTCTCGTTCGAGCTTATCCTCTGGTCACAACATTTCTTTTCCGCTGGATAGTTCCCATTATGGTTTCCCAAGACCAGTCATTGAAGGGGAATATGGAACAAAAAATAGTTAGATAAACCCCACTGGTGGGTGCATCCCTTTATCCGGACCAATTATTCCCTCTAGGCTCCCACCCGCCAGCACTAGGGTGAACGTTTTATGGGTTCACAGTTTGTTGGGGGCGATCGCTGAGGGAAACCCATTCTCCCGAGTCCCGGGGAAGGAAATTCAGTTAGGAAGAGAATTTGAATCAACAACATGAAACAACGAACTGTGAACCTACTTCAGAGAGAGAGAATAAGGAAGTCGTGAAGTTCTTGATCTTGGCAGATCATTGTTTTCCCTTCCTCAGACGGTAGACCTCTTTTTCACTCGGCGGGGTTTCGGTATGTTGGCTTGGCTTAGCTATTATTTGTAATTAAACAAAAAAACTAATTTCTCATGTCTGAGCACATATTATCTACATAAAGTGGGTGGCACTGTGGCAGTACGTGTAATCCAGGGTTTGTAAAAAACCAGAAAAATAAAATCCCTCATTTGTAGTGGTATTCTTTAAAGCATTATAAGCGGTATTCTTTAAAGCATTATAAGCGGTATTCTGTAAATACGTTTGATTTTTTTAAGCGTTTTTATAACCATTTTAATGCCAATCAGTGAGTAAGTCCTTTTTTGAGGCCATTGAGGAGACAATGAAATTTCACCTCATATTTGAATGGATAAGCAGCAAGCCATGGCTCATAGGGTCATATGCCATACAACGTTATTTTGCCTCTTAAATTGACTCTCTCCCTTGGCTTAAATGCGTTGCAATTCTCACCTTGGCGTTGTTGGTGTTGGAGTTAGACTCCATGGCTAACAACGTTTACGCTCCATAAAAAGACGGCCAACATAGAGCGTCAATCAATTACGACCGTCATATCTGACTTTACCATCGTCCATGGTGCTCACTCTAGTCTCCCATTGCCCTGAATAATTAAATATAAAGTATAGTTCCTAAACCCTAGGGCTAGATTTCACAAGACCCTATGTTATCAATCAAAATCATCGATTAAGGAAACCGGTTCCTTTTAAAAAAATCTGCCAGGCTGCCATTGTCATGATTTATATTCCCAAACCTCCTTCCTTTTATGTATATGTATAAGCACAACTAGGGTTTGTTTTTTAGCTAATGCAAATAAAATTGCAATCATTGTTATTTTCATATTTTTATGAGTAAAATTTAAAACCTGTATTTCAACCATGGGGATGTGGGGATTCCAATCATTGCCCATTCATATTTCTCTCTAAATAATCAACAATGTGGACTATTGCCTCGGTTGTCTATTGATATTTACGGAACTCTAAACGAGCTAAAATCATGGCCAAATTTATATTTTTCATTTTCCAGGTTCTTATCGATTTCAGGACTATTCCCTTGTATTCACGGAACCCTAAATGGGTTAAAACCATGGCCAGATTTATATTTTTCACCTTCCAAGTTCATAACCATTTCAGGACTATGCCTGGGTTGTCATATTGATATTGACGAAACCCTAAACGGGCTTAAATCATGGTCACTTTGTATTTTTAATTTTACAAATTTTAATGCCTGGATTGTCATTTTCATATTCACGGAACCCTAAACGGGCTTAAATCATGGCCACTTTATATGTTCCATTTTCCGAGTACTTAACCATTTCAAGAATCCTCGGTCGTCTATCCATATTCATATTCCCGATTCTTAAAGCCGATTGAAATCCCGGCAATAGCACTAATTGTTTTTCATTTATAGTTGGATTCGACCCCTCAACTAACTACTAAGATTTAGATATTTTCCTCCGGTCATTTAGGGTTGGTAACTTGTTGTTAATTTCCGCGACGTGATCGATCTTGTATAGGGAATCTCGATAATCACATTTCCCGGGCTACAAACAAACGTTGCCGATTGTACTGTCGTTTTTAGGCCTTATGGGGGCTGGCTCGCTGTACTTCATAGGGTTCGAATCTGAATCTGTTCCTGGGTACTCTGGACTTTATCATGTCGAACCAGCTTAGTGTTGGACTCTTTCAAATAGAAGTTAAGGCATTCAACATCTCTAAATTTCTAGTGATTACTTTAGATATAACTGTACGTGTTTTTAGAGTCGCATCGCGTCCATCTCCCTTGGAGTTATTTCATTCATCTAGTGGAGAATAGATTAACTGGGTCGCGGACTCACGACCACTAGCCATGCCAAACCAGCTCTGACTTGGAGCAGATCGGATTCAAACGTATGTGAGGAAGACCGATCAACAGTGAAATCTAGTCATGCGTTCAGTAGAATCCTTTACAATGGATTTAGGGATCCATAATGATCAAGTCGGTGGATTTTCCCTGTGCGAGCTTGGGTTTTGTGTTAGGGTTTTGTATGGTTTGACAAAGCTACTATTCTTCTTGTTGAATATAGGGTGGAAAAGCAGTTGGAATCACTGTACAGGAAAATGTTGCAGCTGCTCATGCAAAAAAATTGAAAGGAACTCGTCTCCCATGAATGGCCTTAGGGTTTGCGCCGATTGCTATAGTTCTCTATCAAAATCAATTACAGAAAGAATTGTTAATTTTTCTCATTCAGATAAGATAAAATTTGAAAGAAGTTTTGGTGAACTTTTTCAAATAGAAAATGTGAATGTAAATATGGTGTGTTTGGATGCACTGCCTTGAAGACTTGGGTTGCATTCCATTTGGGTCTCTCCTTAACTACTTCAATTACCCTTGGAGTGTATAGGTCAACGACATTGAGCTTAGGCAAAGAAACTTGTGGATCATAGTGGTAAGCCAAGAGGGCATATTTGAGCTACATATAGTAGAACAGAGAAACCTCAATATCATATTCAAGGAGTAGACCAAAATCGTCATCAGAAGATGGATACCAACTTTCACTAACTGCCCTTATGAGACCCCCTTGAATAATCCTACGTCTCATAATTTTCTCTCCATGTGGCCAAATGAAACTATCCACTATCTTGAGGGTCTCTGCATCCACAACACTGTCCATATTGAATGCCATAACAACATCATCCCCAACATAATAGGCTTCCGTTAATGAATCCAAAAGCCGCCTCAATTATGTAGGTCTATTATGGGTGACTATATTAACTGATATTCTCATCATATTCCATTCTGCACCACCTCAAAAATAGAGAAACAAATTAGTACTAGTTTCAACCAAAAATAACAAAATCATATTCAATTATCTAGACTTCTAGCAAACTATCTCGACTCTGAACTATTTTCATATGAAAATATTTCGTAGCTTCAAAATCTTTATCATCTGTACTTGAGGACAATTTTTTATCAATTTGATATCGTCTTCATAAACTTCCATTCACATTTAGAATGGTTTCTTGCCATCATCT
>ML804174.1:37601-59924 GCA_009831015.1 Picea engelmannii | reverse complement strand
TTTTTAGTGCTTATTCAGTTTTGATGGAATATTCTTAGTCATCCCAATAAATCAATGGTTGAGATTTCAACCACTAACTTCCTCACTATTATAAAGACATGAGTTTACATGTTTATATTTTTACTTTTACTTGATCACATTTAAAATTTACTATAGTGGCTAGCTGATTTCCACGTCTGAGTGATTAAGAACAATTAAAGTTTTGTTACAAAGTAGGGTGTTTCATTTTCCAAATTATGGAGTCGGTTGTGAGTGAATTTTACTAGGAGTTTTTACTCGACTTAAAATTTTAACCTTTCGGCCTTCTCCAATCGCTACTTAAAGATTGTGCTAATTTAAATAATGTAAAGTTATGATTTAGCCTACAATTATGTTGTTGAATTCTCATAATAATTGTTGAAAAGTAAAAAAAAAAAAAAATGTTTAAACTATGTCATATTTTAATGTTACCCTATTATCATTTCAGCTTGTTGAATTCCCATAATAATTGCTTAAGTAAAAATAAAAAATAAAACGTTTAAACTATGCCATATTTTAATGTTACTCTATTATGTTACTTAAGACACTTGTTATCATGCATCTAGAGAGTCACCCTAATAGCTAGCACCAATAATGGAGGATGTTGTCAGAGCGAACATAATTAGAAGGAAGTTGCCAAACAACATGGTAAAGAAGGACGATGTACACCCACTCAACTTAACGCCAAGCTATCAATGGGGTCAGCCGAGTTGATTTCGACTTTAAGGTTATGATTTTAGGGGCTAAATTTCACTCATGGGCTAATTTTTCATGGTTTTTCCAAAAATGAGATTTGTTATTTTAAAAATGATTCGCTCAAATTCTATAGTATAAAATTATTTTACCTTAAAAATCGCCAAAATTTTATAAAAACTATACAAAATTCTTATAGATTTGAATACTTTTACAAAAATATGGCCAAACATTTATAGTTGGCATATGAAGGATTAGTAAAATTCGCCAAAGTTTCTACATTTTTAAAACAAATTTCCATCCTTAAAATCATCCCTTCAACTTCAACTTAAGCTTCTTCAACTTCAACTTAAGCTTAGAAGATATGGGCAGCAGAAACAATTAAGTGTATAATTATTTTTAAAAATTTCACACTTTTTACAAATTTTAGAGGAATGTTCGTCTCAAAGAATGATGTAAGGAATTTGCTTTCTTCTGAAAGAAGCGCGGAATCGACGCATCACTCGTGTGAAGGGTTTAGCTTTAGTTAAATTGACAGAAGGTCTCCTGTATTTAAATATGAATTTGGCTCTACGAAATATGCAAGGGAAGAAAATAAAAGGAGAACGTGGTGAAGTTGATAGTTAAGAACAGTAGAATTTAGTAAGGAGAAGCGGAGCAAGAAATTAAAAGGACGGAGCACCTGTATAGCTTAATGAAAAACTTCTGGATATTCAAGAAGCAAGCTCTACTCCTCCTCCATGACGCCTCGCAGAGGTTCGATAAGCGAGCCCTCCTCCAAATCCACGATGATTTCGGCCGTCACGTAAGGGAGAACGAAGCAAAAGACAATTTTGAGATACGAACGTCTTTCACGGACCCTAGTGGCAGCGGGGGCGCGGCTTGTTCGGTTCCGCTGGAAAGGCTGAACCCCATTTCCTTCAACGAGTTGAAGGTCGGGGAAGTACACCGCGGCCGGGTGGTTTATGGGACGCTGTGCGCAGATCCCATCAGGGTATGCAGTATCATGACTTTGCTTGAGGACGATAATGGCCTCGCCGTCAGGTTAGCAATCTACAACGCTGCTACCTCCCAGGAGGACATCAAGAGGCTTTACCCCAGGGATGCCAAGGTGGCTGTCAAGGAGCCCTATTTTAAGATTGCCCACGACAGCGGCCTTCTCATCCGCGTCGATAACCCCGCCAACGTTGAGAAGCTCGTGACTGAGAAGGGGAAACGAATGGAGCTTCATGTCGATGTGGAGGACGTGAGAAAAAAGGGCGACAGATGCCTCCGAGAACAAGACTGGGACGCAGCAGCCGAGCATTATATGAAATGCATCGACGCCGCTCTGCTTCAGCGAAAGAAGAGGTCCTCTAATGACAATAATAGTATCAATACTTGCCTCCTCCATGCGTATTCCAACCGGGCGGAGACAAGGCTTCAGGTGAAGGAATTTGAGGTGGCACTGGAGGATTCCGACAAGGCCCTTCGGATCGATTCCGGCAATCTCAAAGAGCTCTATAGGAAAGTCCGCGATCTGGTCGGGCTGATGCAGTATGCGGCGGCATGCGAATGTTTGGAGAAAGTCGTCAAGACCAGCCCCGTGCAGAAGGAAATACAAGACGCCCTTCAACAGGCCAAGACTTCGTACGCCCAGAGCCTGAATGGCAAGTATGACATCTCGGACTACCTGCTCGGACGCGCATCTTCTCCTCCGAAAGTGGCCGATTTCGTGGGTTCTGTGGAGATCAAGATCGAGGACTATACGCCACTCAGGAAATAAGGACCGGGCAGCTGTTGCTGGTAAGCAACGCTGTCGCAGTTGCTTATGAGAGCGCCTTTACCCCCATGTTTCATGTGGACAACAGGTGTAAAGTGATTACCGCGCTCCGAGGAGACCTTGTGTCTGCGGTCGTCTGTGCTGCCAGGAAATCGCAGAGAGTCCTCCGCCAGCTTTATAGTTTACATGATTCCTACACGCCAGGTAGCCTGGATGTTCCAGCCATTGATCTGTTTAAAACGGACGGGCAAATGTCTGCGGGCCCAGAAGCACAAAATGAAAATTTACGGGTGGACGTTAACCGCATTCGGGATGTTATAAGATTGAACGCATTCGGTGGAGCCGATCTGCGAGAAGGGGAATTTAGCGGTCTCTGGCTGCTGCCGTCCTTCATTAACCATTCCTGCCTGCCGAACTCGGGATGGCTGGATGTGGGAAGCGCCAAATTTATTCATGCCACCAAGCCCATCGAGAGAGGAGAGGAGATCACCATTCCTTACTTTGATGCTCTCGTTCCCTTGCCGCATCGCCAAGCCATGTGCAAGAACTGTGGTTTCAAGTGCAACTGTAGGAGATGCATTCTGGAGCACTCTTTCAGGACATCCCTGAAGCCTTTAATTTTCCTAAGGTTTGAGAAATTGCATGAAAAAGTAGACGATTTCTTTGCTGGAAGGTCTTGTTCACAGCTGTCCGATATGGATCTTCGGGAACGCGTAGAATTTGCTAGGCTTTTTACAGATGCAGAGGAGACCATCAGGAGTTCCACAGTGCTGAAAACGGAAGAAGAGAAGCGCTGGATTCGTGCATCTTCTGTGTCTGCATACGTCCTATGCACAATTTTGAACGGCTGCTTTCCTTCTCGGCAGAAACTTATGGAGGAGGTCAAAAGCACTGTCCCTGGCGACATTCGAAATTTGCACATGGCAGCAGGCCTGTTAAAATCTTTCCGGCCTTGGGTGGCGGATGAAGATGAAGTATTTATCCATGCATCAGAGCAGGCAAGGGAGGCATGCATCAGTGTGTTTGGCAGACACAGTGAAGATGTTCTCAAAGCGCTCGTCCTGAAGTCTTCAAACTGACTCGTATTTTAATAGCAGTATACCTTCCATTGCCTTCATAATGGGACTATTTTCGATTTGGAAGGCGCACGGCAGAGAACTTTAAAGTATTTTGTCTAGAAGTATTCGAATTAATAGTATAATTTTTTATGGTATTTGACAAAGATGAACGGAGCGCTCTGGTTGATATGATACGAATATGGAAGTTCCATAGTATGAAAAATGGCGGCTTGAATAATAATGTCGAAGAATATGAATGGTTTTGGAATATTGTGTTCAGTTGATATTGATGCTTTGCTTTGATGTGGGAATTGATGAACGGTGTTATATTTAATATGGATATTAAAATGTGTAATTTGCATTAGTGTGGTTGGAGTTCACACTTTTCCAATAAAACTTTAATTATTAAATAAGTTTTATCATGTATATTTACATAAGTGTAATTAACATATTAGTTTTATAAGAGTTTATTACATTTTTTTTTTTTTTTAATATTTTTTAATTGTTAAGAATATGTGTTTCTTCTTTAAAAGTTAAGAGAAAGGTAAACTATGTATAACTTAGTAGATTTAACTTAGTAGATTTTAGGAGTTAAATATCTGAAATTCATAGAAAGGTAAGAATCAAATATCTGAAATTCATAAAGAGATAAAGTATGTATACTTTTCTAGGATTTAGGAGTCAAATCTTTAAAATTCAGAGAAGAGTAAAGTATATATATTTCCATGAACTTTAACACTTAAATCACTACCTCAAAAAAATTCCTTATCCCAAAAACAAAAATAACATACACCAATTCTTATTAAAAATAAATTATTATTATTAATAATAATATAGTATTAATACCAGTGTTAATAAATTCTTTCAAAATAACTACCTTAAAAATTTAATAATACAATTAATTTTAATTTTATAAGTTAAAAATTTAATAGTTAAAAATTTAATAATACAATTAATTTTAATTTTACAAGTTAAAAATTTAATAATACAATTATTTTTAATTTTATTTATTTTGAGGGCATGAATCCTCACAATGAATTTAATTTTAACAATACAGTTAATTTTAATTTTACAAGTTAAAAACTCAATAATACAATTATTTTTAATTTTATTTATTTTGAGGGCATGAATCCTCACACTGAATTTAAAATAATAAATGATGAAACTCTAAAACCTTAGAGCCTTAGTAGTATATGAAAATTTATATTGTATCATTTATATAATATATAAATTGCTAGAATGTCTGCGATCCTCCTGCGTTGTCCCTGTTACAAGCGTAGATTGTAAACGTCCGTGTACTATCTTGATGGCTTCAATAATATATTAATTTATATAGCTGCCGTCAATGTGTTGCATTGTCATGTTGTTAGAATTGAGAAAAGGTCGATGGAACGCCCAGCGGCTGAAATGAAATAATGGTGATCTGAATTGATTTGGCCAAGTTTATGAAGAACTTGCCTAGGAAAGGGGTTGATGCGGGCTATTCAGATGAGTATATCGATCCATGTCAACCTATTTAAAACAAGGGTTGTATGACAACACAGTCCTGGTTTAGTTAGTTGAGAAATACATATTGTACAATGAAACTTAATATAATTAAATGCACAAGTAATAAATATTTTTTGATAAAAGATAATAATTGAGGGTTGTTTGTTATTCAAAATGCATAATGAATAGTAAGGTGAATGAAACTATAATATTCATAAATATAATATAAATATAATAATAAATAATATATTATGATGATGCATAATAACAAATACATAGTACAACTTTTTATATTTAGATGTGGTGATGGGTGAAATTTATTGATTATATAATTAATTTTACAGATTGAAAGATTTGAAGGGAGCAATAACACTTCAATTCTATCAACCAATTAGAAATGAGAAACACAAATATTTTTATTATATCCAAAAATATATATTTGTTTTCCTATGTTAAACATTACATTGCATACACAAATTTATGGTAAAAGAAAAATTAATATCACATCAAAAGAAAACTCATTGTTATAGTCCCATAGCAGGGACTAATAAAAGAAAAGAGGTAAAGATTATTCAGAATAATAAAAATCAAAAGAAAAGAAAAAAGATAAAGGTACTTCTAGACAGAAAAACCATACACTGAATCATTGGTTCACTTCATTGGTTCATTGTCTTTTTATATTGTTTGTTAGCCTGTTAAAATATTGTATATCCAATAAACCAAATTCACCTATACATGGTGGAACAACCTTTTTATCTTGTTTGATATACTGTTAAAATAGTGTATATTCATATTATTAATCTGTTATCGTGAAATCCCTATCATTGAAGTTGAACTGATTGAAATCATATCAAACATTGAATTTGAAGTGATTGATGTTCTTATTAGTCCCTATCGTAGGCGTAGAGAGACTATAGCAATCGATAAATTGTTGACTACATATTACTTTGTCCTTTGACCTGAAATATTTGCACAATACCTATTGTTGGAGCTATGGAAATAAAAACATATATTTTTGTATAATAAAAAGTAACATATATGTACTGATCTGATTGGATAAGAAATTTGAGGTCTTATTGTCGGCTTCGCTATTCCCAATGTACTATATGACAACATATCGAAAGTTTTTCTCATAGTCAGTATGTTTTAATCATATATTTTTCTTGTATCTTGCTTCAAGGTTGATTAATGCTAGCATTAGTTCGAATGTTTGTATTAGCATTTTCTGCTACCCGAATATATCCGCAAGTTTTGAAATGTAATAAGMATATTGAAAAGTTTTGATATCCAAGCTTTGTAGTGATTGAGAATTCCAAAGTTTATAGCKTCTTTGGCGGATGTATATTTCTTGAAATGTATKGACACTTATTCTGATATGCGTCAATAGGACTAACTGCGTAAATGTTCACATGACGCGACKTTCTGCAACACCCCTGACAACTTAAATGTTTGCATTCCRTGAGGTGCTTAGACAGCCTGAGAGTCTTAAATGTTTATGTAAATGCGGTTYTCGRAGTACATTTTTCCTYGAAWTTTTTTATACAGTTACAGTGAATTTGCACTTGCTTGTCTACCGCCAGTTCAATAGCCATTGTATGTTTCGTCCTTGTTCTGCCATTGAAGCTACATASATTGTTTACTGGTTCAGTGACTGCTTCTTCTTCGTTGGTTTGTYRATTGCTTCCATTGTATGYKTCATCCTCGTAATCGTTGAGGCTACATACATTGTTTAYTGGTTCRKTGAGTGGTTCTTGTTYGTTGGTTTCTTGGTYRCTGCTTSTTGTTGTTTCGCTGGTGATTCGAGCTGTGCTTTTGCATTTCATCGTTTCAGAGTAAGTTTCGATGYCGTGRTTTCATTTTGTATTCCTTGTTTGTTGTTTAGTTTGCAGTTTGCAAGTAAGAATGTTTGTTTATTTGTAGTCGCATGTTCCTTGTGTGTTTCCSGTTCCTTTTCTACTTGGGTTGCAGTGTTGTAATCGTTGGAGATACATATGTTGTTCACTGGCTCGATGGTTCTTGCTGGTTCGTTGGTTTTYGGGTTGTTGGTTTTGTTTATTTGGMTGAGGTTTGCGCTTTGGGGTGTTAGGGGTGCAATTCGACCTCTTCGTGCTTTCTCGCTRGTTTGGTCCTTGTTGGTTTCTTTTCTTTGATTCRGCCTTGCAGGGWTGGGGTGCAGCGRCGGTGGTTGGAGSYTTTTTTTTTCTTTTTYYTTTTTATTGTTATTGTTTTTCGGGGGCACTTTACGGTGTTCAKCSCCTGCAYCCACCAATGGATATGCAGTTGTTTTATTTGCTATGTCTACCGGAGTCTAGATTTGTTATKCTGTGAGATTTTCCTGGTGCTGCAGTCCTGCCATGAAAGAAAATAGTTGCATGYAAAATTGTTCRAGGATTACATGTGAAGTTACAATACTTTYTGTTTTTTTGTTGGAATAAAACATATGTATGYATGGTACATTTATAAACCATGTATGGTCAGATGTGTGGATATGACATGACATKTCATTTCTCCTCTACATAGACTGGTGYGCGYAGAATGCAATTTGTGTTGTTCTTGACATATGATATGTGCAACAAAGATTCTGCAAGATTATATTTTCATGTCTGGAAGCATGTGTGAGTAATTAGCCACAGAAAACTGAGAAWTTGTATYGTGGGCACAACAATCTGTGTAGAGRATAAAKAACATGGTTAGAGGGCATATGTGGATAAATTCTCAGGGAAAAGYAGAAATCGTTTAGCTRCRGCCATGCAGTTGCGTGATATTTTGTGCCTTGTAATATATTTTGGCCAGGGAAAAWAATTGTACACGTTTACAACCATGGATAGAGAAGCTCAAAGGTTCATGTTTCTGCCTTTGTAGACTATTCGTTGAGTCAGTTTTTCTCTATGTACATATTGTTTKTTCTCCGCTGAATACCAACTTCCATTGATGTTCATTAAATTTTGTGGGTTCCCAAATTGAAACAAACAGAGTAGCTGGAGAAAATGAGAGWGTCTCAAGTGCATCGGCTRAAAGGGATATAGAAAGGTGCATGCTCGTACTGTTGTTTCATATTGCGTTGTTTTGTATTTCATTTATGGTTTGGATATGTGTTAAGCTAGTTGCATGCMTTCCTACATGGTAAGTTTTCTTGGTTGCATACGTTTATTCCTGCATAYTAAGYTAGTGCATGCCCRTTGTGTTTGCACTGCATTGCTGCATTTAAACAAACAAAATGGTTGGACARGATGAAGGACTCTTTGGCGGGTAAATAGACCTGTTTCTTTTTGTTTTACATGTATKTTTTCAAACTAACTTGCCTTCTTGTCGATTGTATCTTCCGTGTTGYTGCCTTGRAAAAAACAGGTTGCTTGGACAGGGAGATGAATTCTTYTGTGCAGCAGYAGAGGKTTTTGTGGTACAATCTTCTAAAATGTATACCATGTGTGCCGACAAATTAAAGATACAAACCGGGTGGGAACATATAATATAGAATGCATATATTTTCTTATTCATGATGTCCATCTGCAAATGCTTGCATCARAAAAAGTTGGACTAGTGACACARCCATGAGTAGTYAGTCATCCCAGACATCGACGGAYTGACAAGGCCAAAGGTAAATATGCATGCACTCTGCTCTTACTATGTTTACTAGACAAATTTCTCGGGGTATATATTCATCTATGGCATGGCGAATATGTTGATGTCATCTRCAATACATGGTTTGCARCTCGCAAGAAGTATCAACAAGTACGAGCGAGAYRCCAAACCTGTTGCATGTTCCGCAGACTAAGAGGTGTCGTTGCGAAACTCTGGCTCCATAGTTCATCAAAAGTATGCGTGTACTTGTAGCACACTACCATTCACTTTAGTTTTCCTGTTCAAAAAATGTCTTCAGGTCTAGAGTTATGACATCCAAAGTATTGTCAAAAGAGGCCTTGAACAACCGCCAAACTGRACAGGTGTTCGTCGGGGACATAATGGTTGTCTATACCACCTACTTGGACAAGGCAAACAAAAGTAGACCCATTATGCRTGYTGATATGACAGACAAGAAYGCCATGATGAYAGTCACACTRACTGTTCCTCCACAACTTGTCCAGAAACATGCARAAAAKATATTATTGCATAATGGGATATCCATTACAAATTTTAATATATTGTCGAAAACAGTATATGACCACGRTGATTGCGATCGAATTATTTCGGTCAACGAAACAAGCATTGTGGAAAAAATTCCTCCTATTTGTTCAGAATACCRCTTCCTCTCGAACTCGACTATTAGGCAACTTGCAYAKAGMACTGATAATTACCCAATGGGAATGATTGGGGTYGTTGTCACACTAGCCAGGAAATTTGGGTCACAACACATTCTCCATATAAAGGATGGAGAGTCGGACARCGACAAGGCAATGGTACTRCTTTTCATATTCAGTTTTGTTGTTTATTTTCACTTTTGCATGTATGTCGAATAAGTTRCACAAAYATTGCACTGTTCCATGTTGCAGCTACAATTCTTCGATACGTATTCAGATTTGTTTTCGTCAATGGAAAAACAATTGCATAGAGGGCAGATTCCACTTATRTTGTTCAAAAATATAACAGAACTGTCGCAGATACCTTCAATGTTTTGGCCCGAAGAACTGGGTCCAATTTCTAAGCATAGATGTACAATACTCGATGTTTTTCTTATTTTTTTTATTTTAAATGGATTTGCTATTAAAAAAAAATTGCCTTRCACTCTTCGTTGCTGCCTCTTTTMTAGGTTTAACACATGTTCTAATTGGCATGGTTCGGTGCTCTCATACTTCTTCGATCTTGTGTTTACTAATACCAATGTACAATGTTGCAGCAAAATCRTTATTCTTGTTTCTAGACATGMAATTATTAAGTTTTAATACTAACAACCCATAATGCAATACGTTTAATACTTGAGTTAATATGTTSCACTGATGGTAGAATGTAWYAAMACAGTTACATGCACACGTTCCAATAAAATCTAATCTTCCACAAATCATTTGCTGGCAATTAGTAGAAAAGGAAATTTAGTGGTTAAGTAGATATRTTAMAGTCATGGAATAATGTATCAAGAACATAAYTGCAGACATACGTTGCAATAAAATGTAATCTTCAACAATGCATTTTCTGACAATTAGTAGATCATGGTTTTKCAATGATGGCGCTTCTTTGAAACCAATTCGCGCTTACGAAAACTATCTTTCGCCTCTTTATTTTCCCACTCTTTTATTCCCTCTAGTTTCTCTTCMTGGTTACTTAATCATTTTTTCCCGACAATGCGTTGCTCCRCAGCGTCGYGGATTCATGCGTTTGCGTTTCCAACGACCGCTTCCCCTTTCTTTAAATTGACCGTCTACTGCTCCYTGTCCCACAACTGGCACCCAGAGTTCCGCCATATACAAATTGACAGGCAGACTTGCGCGTTGGTCAGGTCAACATTGCAATTCTACTTTTTCGTGACCTCCAAACAACATTCAGAGCTCYGATATATAMAAATTGACAGATATTCAAAATTGCAAYCRTTCTTAGATCATACGCTTTTCCGTATTACGGTCCACCTATCATGCCCTTTTCTGTGTTGCAYATTTTTGCACTGAAAACTTTCRAGAAATAYAATTTAACCGTCGRGTCCTCGCATATTTAGTGGAACTATTGTCACCCCATTTTGAAGCTCGTCTGTTWKCTTTCCATACTTCGTCATTTTTTYGAATTTCTTTGGCGAATCGTCGGTTTGGCGGGTTGAAGAAATATTCAGTTCGTARTCATTGTTTCCTGTATCCGYGCCCCTTTGCAATTAGCAGTTGGAAATTATATATAAGATCTTATTGCCACGTATGCAATTAACAATTTCCATGTTCCATACTTAGCCACTTTGGCAGAATTCCGCAAATATACAAACCGGTCACTCAACTGCCTCATCATGATCTCTTTCGTTTTACACATTTTGCACTCAAAAATTCTGAAACATGAAATTTCATCGTGCAACACTCGGTTGTCCTGACTATCCCCGTAACCCTTTTTTGAATCTCGTCCGACCGCTTTTCAGAGCTTGCCATTCTTTTCTTGCTCTCCGCCCTCTCCGTCACCTTCGCACTTGTCTATAATAAAAGAAAATAAAAAGTTATATATATATATATATACATATCTTGTTTCTAAATATGGAATTACTAGCATTTAATTCTAACAAGTCATCATGCAGAAACAATATAAATTGTCTTTGATGGGCGAAAGGATCAAGGAAATCTCGTATTCATGTGCATTAAACCAAAATTTGTGGGCGGATTATATTATCCCTTGCGAGTGTTCATTTCAAAATCATAAAATCTCGTTCACACGGCGTGCCCTTCACACGTTCGCGAAACCTCCATTCTTTAATTTATCTTCGCCATACCCGCCACGTTCGCATTTCTAAATATGCAATAAATAAATTTTACTGCTACTAGTTCATCATGCACCACCAATACAGGCTCTCATTAATCAACGAAAGGCTCGAGGAGCTTTCCCATTCACAAACATTTAACTAAGATTTAGCAAAACATTACATTATTCGCTCTAACAATTCATTTAAACCATCATCTGCAGCAAAGCAACCTTCTCATAAACCTATGGCATCATCTCGACACCAGTTCTGTGGAGATATAGTGAACACCTTCGGGCGTGAGGACGAGAACTTCCACTAGTCCAGGGCATTTTATTATTACTCAACCCCTACTGTAGAGAACCGAGTAATTTGGACCTCCGAGATTGCTCATGCAAGCTGTGTCCCTGAGGTTTTTGACTGTAAGGACCTGGTCTCTTAGTGCGTCGATAAATTTATTGCAGAGCAAAGAATTATTCCACTGTACGACGACTCTTTTGTTTCTTTGTCACCTTAGGTCTTCCGCCAGATACTGAAATTGCCCAAGCCAACATTGACATTCAAAGGAGAAGATTGCAAACAGTTCCTAGCAAAGCATAATAACGGATTGGACCTCTTGCCGTATTTTTTGGAAAGGCCGAATCTAGTTCTTGAAGATATTACAAGTATGCAGGTTAGTTCATTTATAAATCAATTTCGGGAAATTGTCTGGTTGTTTACAAGAATAACGGGACAGGAGTCCACAGGTATTGTTTTCCACATGGCTCTTTATATTTTGTATTTCACAGTCAACAGACAAACCCTTTTTTATTGGGGCAGGTTAATTTCCCATGAAATCTCTTCCCAATTGTCAAGCTACAAAAGGGAAAATAAATTTTATATGTCATCCTATTTAGTTTTTGCAATAACACATTCCTGTCAATTTCTACAACTGTCTATGTCCAAAAAAGTCAATTGTGAATTCCACCCAGTAACGTTCTGGTACCAGGCCTTGTGGAAGCACAAGGAATCCCACTGTTTTTATGAGGTTTTTAATGGCTTCTTGTCTGTTTTCAAAGTTTTGTTGTTAGGAGAAAATGTTCCCTGCATATCTGAACAGGGAACTAGTTTTTTGGACAATAAGGGGACACTCCAACATTTTGATAATTACACTGTCATAAGAATTTTTGGTTGCACGGAACAACCTGTTCTCCTTCCATTTCACGTTACAGACATAATTTTTATTGTAGAAGTAGCACGTCAATACAACTACTGGTTCCATCTGTTCCAAAGGAAGAAAAAAAAATAGTTCATTCCTCTGCCTTGGAAAATAGGGGAGTTCGTCTTGAAAACGTCAACAAAATTGACGATTTCGCAGCACATTTTAGAATCTCCAACCTCATATATGTTGAAGACATAAGAGGATTCAACCCCTATGATATTTTTAGACAACATTTACAATCACTTGACCTCGACAATTGTTTTGTAAATAAACACTTACCCAAAAACAGAGACAGTGATGGTCCTGCCTTTGATACTGGCGATGTAGAGACAGTGCAAAGCTGCACTAAATTGTACACGCAATAGGGGAAATGTCCCTAATGAAAAGAGTTTTCAATCCGCAAATACCACTCCAAAAAGTACGACATCCTGGAGCATCACTCCAACTGCCCATCACAACAAAAAAGAAAACCAGAGTTCTTCAAATGGAGGAGGAGATAACGACCCTCCTCACTCTAAAATTGATAGTTCTCATAAGCTTCCAGTAGAGAAGAAGAGAAAAAAAAATGTGGGTCAGGCAGAAGAGCCAGAAATTCAGAGTCAGAACATGGAAGTTGACATTGATCTGGATGCCATGTTCCCCTTCCTTGATCATCCCCAAGACAACATCCACCATAGCCATCCACTGGACATATCTGTTACCCAAAATTTTGAAGAAGATGAATCCTTCGTGTTCTAGAGCGCCATTTTTTATAGCCGAAACAAAATATTGATATTTGAGAAAAAAAAATGTTAAAAATATCAAAGGAAAATCTCGTTCAGAGGTTGACGTTGCCAACATGTGGCCATCCTAAATCTGTCAACTTCACACCACGACCGGAGAAGCACTTCATGATTCCATTGAACACATCGAGACCTAGAATGAAAAACTGAAGGACCGAGTCAAGGAATTGGAAGACTCTTTCATTCCTATGCCATTGCTTGTTGATCCTTTGGCAATAGCCATGCCTGGCACCCCTGCACCCAATGTAAAAACATCCTCCACCATGCTCGCATCCTGTAAAGGATATGTGGAGAACAATATAAAAAAAAGAATGGAACTGGTTACCCAGGCGTGGAAAAAATCACAAACCATCGCTTCCCTTGGAACCAGGTCACATAGCGTGCTCGAGTTTTTGCAAACTGAATTAAAAGATGAAGAAAATTTCTTGTTAAAAATGGTCATCTATTTTGGCAAGATTGTCAACAATATGACAGAAACAAAAATAAGAGAAGAAGATCTTCCATCCAAAAACCGGATCAGTCAATTGAATGCATGTTGGAAACAAAAAGTAAAGAACCTGCGTCTCATTGTTCAGTCATGTGAACAAGCCATAGTGAAGAAAGATAAATTATTCACAAAGCTGTCAAATATAGACTTTGCAGGGAAAACCAACGACTTCCAAGACCCCCTCTTAATCGCAAACTCCTTGCCCTTAACTAGGCAAGAGTTCGATAAATAGGTTGCTATGTTGAATACCTTGTCTCTAGAAATTTTTTACAACATCCTTCAATTTGATCAAGCTCACGTCCATGACTGGCTAGTCAAATATGCAGTACAAAATGAGGAAATTCATTAGGCCCTCTCTAATCTTTCTATCGACCTCCAGGAATTAGAAAACGAAGTTTTCAACATCAAAATTCGAAATGAGATCAACGTCGCTCCAATGAGAAGCTACATTGAAGAATGGATCAAAAGGCAATTGAAACATGCCGCCAACGAAAGACAACAGGCAGTTCCCGGCATTCCAACAACCGTGGAGAACATCCTTGAAACCATAGTCGTCGTCGACATCAATGAAACGACAGCCGCAAGCAAATAGCCAAACTGCTCATATGTACCCTCACTGTAAGTTTAGTCATTGCATCTTTCTTTGTTTCTTAGCTCGGTTATTCCACTTTCTTAAATACAGATGTATAGACAAACACTTATACCCTTCCATTTATTTTCTTTTGCAGCTATTGCACTCTATCTTCTTTCCACAATCCTGTTTCTTGTACATATTTCTCTAATGGTCCGCGGGAGCCCCAATCCCAGTCTACATGACAAACACATTGAAATTCCGGTTTATATGTAACAGACTTTAATTTTTTGGTATATTTCAAAATTTGCAGTAGTATGTAACAAACTTTCATTTTTTGACATACTTGAAATAAAAAATGCATTTAAATTTTTATATATTACAGACTCTATTCTTATCTTTCYGCATTTTGTATAATAAATGCATTTGTTTTTTAATATGTTAGACTATTATTCTTATCCTTCAGCAGTCTGTATGGCAAATGCATCTACTCTTTTATATGTTACACACTTTTCTTTTTTTATATATTTCAAAATAAATGGCGTTCAACAATGCAAGCGTCATTTACATATACCCCATGTTCAGAAATGCATTTAAATTTTTATATTACTTATCTCCTATTAATTTTATGTCATCATATATTTTTATCTTTCACCAGTCCATATGGAAAATGTATTTAAATTTTCAAATTTAATCTTGCACTGTCAACAATTTTTTTACTTTGTTATATACTTTCAAAAAAATTAGGCTTGCTATATACTTTCAAAAATTAGATGTTGTTGTGCCTACTGATAGTCATTTACTTTTGGCCTATCTTCCGTGATATACATTTTGCACAACATTTCCCTGATATACATTTTTCACCAAACACTTCGTTTCATTTACAATTCGACCCCATTTTTCACAATTTGTTTTCTAACCTCCTTGGCAAGAACTGCGCTACCACATAGCCTTGTTATATATATTTCTAAAGTATTCTAAAAATAAAATACATTTCCATATATTTACATGTAAAAAAAAATGTATATACAATATGTTATGGGTAATACAATTTTTATTACAAATACTCCTCTTTAGAAATTGAATATCTTACAAAAATTGTGCTCTATTGATTCCTAGTAACAAATTTAAGATAGTTATCAAATACTTTTCATTTCAATGAATATTTTATTATCCAAGCAATCAACTTGATATTGGAGTTCATATTTTAATATTAAAAAATTTACAATTTTATATAGGAGTAAATTATATATATATATATATATATATATATATATATATATTTCTCTCCCTCTATATGTGTATATCCTCAATGTAAACTTTTAAATTGGTATTATTCTTGACATGATAGTTTGATCTTTCCTCCTCACGRTCATTCTTAGACCTTGTTCAATTATTCACAAGTACAYAAATTATTGTTGTTCAAATAGTTACATACATCAACAAATATATTGACACTTTAATAAATGGTTTTTTCACTTTGCTCGCATATGCATTCTTCTTGAGTTTCATTCATATCCATTATATTTTTCCTAATACATTGATACAACAATGTTTTTCTTAGATGGTCTTTTGGTTCTTTTTATCTATCATTTTTTGAAACAACATATTAAATGTATGGTATTAATATTAACAACAAAATCTATTACACTAACTGGAAATGAAGAGATTCTTTTCAACCTCATTCTAAAATTTCTAGACTTCAAACCAACTTTATAAGACCATTATTTTGTACTCCTATTTGACGGAAGCAATAAATTTTCAAGCTTATTTGCTTCAATGCTCATGTGCTATTTCATATATCATCTCAAGTGAAAAATGAACCCTTGGTTCCACTAAACAACTTCATGTGTAGATCTATCCAAAATAGCAAGCATGTCTTAAAAGTTACTTGCTTTACACTGCTCAAATTTACTTATATTGTATAGAACTACTCTCTTTCTTTTTCTTCTACCACATCCCATTCCAAATAACATACATCACACACATTAACCACATTTTAAACTACTCAATATGTGATTAATAATTAAAGTACCAATTGTATATTTTTTTGTTTTATATTTTTTTGGAGGATTTTGATAATTCATGGAACGCAAGTATGAAATTTGATCAAATATGTAAGTGATTTGAAAAACAACCATTAGAAACAAACAAAACACCTCCAAACTTTACTCCTATCAAATATTTAAATCCATACCTAAATGAATGAACATTGAAAGTCAAATTACTTTCGAACACTAATCTACACACCTTCATCAATGTGAAGGGACCTTTCCATGTCTTTAGCTTTCATGTTATTGACGTGGAAAGTAGTAAGATATGTATTGCATGCTCCAACATCCAAGTGACACAACTGCACTACAATGTCATGCACCACAACTATAGAAGGTATACACAATGCACCAACATTCTCCCATTAATGCGATGCAAAAATGAAAGATACTACCTATGTCTTGCTCCAAAATAAAAGAGTTACCCCTACATTTTTTGTCACTTACACAATTAAAATTTGCATCATTGATCATTACTTCACCCATGGGATTCTCTAATGTCGTAGGGGAGGTCAAAAAGTTGTACCTTATTCTATGTTTTGAACATAATTATGTACATGAAATGTTTGATCAAATGATACAATTGGTTATGTACAAATATCATTGTTACTTGTCTTATATGCCTACACATTTTATGCAACAATATAGAGTTTGCTAAGGTAATTAGATGATAATGGGGATTCTTTGATTTGTGAAGTTGCCTTCTACCTTATTTCATTTTAATATTTGATATCTAGGTAACAAATAGCGTGCAGAGTTGGGAATTGAGGGCGATCTAGCTATTGAATGGTAGATTTACAGGAGTAAGATTATAGATTAGGGTGTGTTGTTGAGAAGAAAACCGAATACACTCATGTGGACAGGTGGGGACACTACATGAAAGATCTCGGTAAAAATCATTTCTGAGGCAATTGAAATTAAAAAGAACCATATGGTGATCGACGGATGGAGAAAAGCATTATGGTCATGGACAACTCCTTTGAAACTAAAACTATTTACCTGGTTGATGAATGAAAACAAGTTATTAATCTGGGAAACTTTGCAGCGAAGAGGCTTCGCTGGACCAGGATGGTGCATGCTATGCAAGAAGAACTTGGAGACAGGTTTCCATTTGTTTGTTGATTTCCCTTTTACACGATCTGTGTGGAAAAGAATTTTAATAAAACTAAAGTTCCCGGGCACTTGGTCGGGGATCTCCTTAAATGAGTGTTTTAAAAATTGGAGATTAAGGTGCCCAGACTAACTCACCCTCCCCCTATATATCTGTTGGAATATATGGACAGAGAGGAATCTGGCCATTTTTTAAAATGGGGATCCGTTGGTTCAGAAAGTGGCCTTCCTGTCTACTTTACATGCGGCCGATTATAGGAAACCCATCAAACAAAAGAAAACTAGAATAAAGGCGATGAGATGGGTGTGGGATGGACCGATAGGTTGGTTCGATGGAGCAACCGCAACAACAAGGAACAACAGTGGAGCGGGTGGAATTCTCAAGATCAGTGAGTACAGGACTATCCATTGGTTAATCAATTGTGGTCCTGGGACAAATAACAGAGCAGAGTTGATGAGAGCCTGGGCTCTACTAACCCTGGCATCTCGCTTTGCTATCTCTAATCTCTCGGTCATGGGGGATTCTAAGATAGTAATAGACTGGTTATGAGGAAAGGGTTGCCTACAGGTGATAGCATTGGAATGCTGGAAGGAAAGACTAACATAATTGTTAAAAAAATTCCAAAAAAAAAATTTCAAGCACATATATCGGGAAGATAACACAGAGGTGGATAGATTATCAAAACTGGCTATGTTAAAAGATCCAGGTACGATTCAATATTTTCAGGTTGAAGGTGGCCATGAAGGGCCACATCAATTCTTAAATTTATATTAGCCTTCTATGCGGTTTGGTGATCAATAGGTGATGCTACTGTTGTTTATATGCTAAGGGATAGCATGATAGGGGCTCTTTGAATGGAAGCCTTCGTATTGTTGTGTTGTGGAAATCCTATGGGATGGGGATCAATTGGTATATGTGATAGGGATGGATAGTGACCAAATATTTTCTTTTTGGGTATGACTTCGGAAAGTATAGGAACTTTTGGGCGTGTTGGTATTTCCTTTATTTGAACTATTTATATTTTTTATATTTTCTTTTTCAGTGGAAAAAAGAAGATGATATCTAGACTTAAAAGTTTTCACATTTAACATCTTTTGTTTTTGTAATATACTTCAAAAAAATTATTAGGTTATTCACTTCTCCATGTTATCTAATATGATGATAAAAAATAATAAGCTACTTAATTTTTTTCTACGGGTATGCTAGTTATATTATGTATAAATATGATTATCATGATTACCAATTAATCACTAATTAATCACTTAATTTTATTTAACTATTGAATTTTGATACTTATTTTGTACTTCAATGCAATCAAATCCCTACATACAATATTAGGAATCATATTGAAACTATTTTTAACATGGGTTGGTTAAATGTTCTATCTTTTGGGTTTTATGGGCAGAAATTGGCAAGAATCCAACCATGTAAATTTGGACAAAATCTCTATTTTCTGTTATTTAAATTGTTTTTCTAAATACATAAATATATTCAGCTTGCTGAAAACCCTTGGGACACTAGAATTATACAAATTTAACCACACAAATCTGCAAATCCAATCATTCATCACCAAAATTCAAACAAAATCAAACAGAAAAAATAGCCAAATAAACCCTTTTTTAACCTATATGTCGTCGAATGCCATAACCAAATAAACCCCAAAAAATAGAACATTTAGAGTACTCTTTTTTAACATATAACATAGGCCGTCGAATGTCGTCCGTCGAGAAGACAAATCCCAGTTCCCGTGATAGCAACGTCGCATCAAATCCCTACATACGATCTTAGGAATCATATTGAAACTTTCATATGTCATCGACACGACAAATACTAGTTCCCTTGATAGCAACGTCGCATCAAAATAGATTTTGTCTTGATGAAAAAGGAAGGGAGTAGCTTTTTAAACGAGGAAGGAACCACCTTTCGTTTCAAACAAGGATTGGAAGGAACTATCCGTACTCTCGAAGCAGGTGGAAGTGACTGGCTTTCTTATGAAGGCAGGAATGACACACCACTCGTGTGAAAGGTTTAGCTTAAGTTAAATGTGATAGAAAGTTTTGTGTGGAAATATGCAACGCAAGAAATAAAAGGAAAACGTGGTGGAGCGGATTGTTAACAACATCATAATTTAGGAAAGAAGAAGAGAAAAGGATGGAGAACCTGTATGGCTTCATGGAGTGCCTCCAGTATCAAGCTCCTGTCCAAGACGCTTCGGAGAGATTCAATAAGCGAGCCCTCCTTCAATGCCACGATAAGATTGGTCGTTAGCTAAGGGAATCCGCAGCAGAAGTCAGTTTTGAGATACGCTCGTCTGTCTCTGATCTCAGTAGCATCGGTGGCGCAGCTTGTTCGGTTCTGCTGGAAAAACTGCACCCCATTTCCTTCAACGAGTTGAAGGTCGGGGAAGTCCACCTTAGCCGGGTGGTTTACGGGACGTTGTGTGCAGATTCCAACAAGACATGAAGTATCTTAACGTTTCTTGAGGACGATAATGGACTTGCCATCAAGATGGAAATCTACAACGTCGCTCCTTCGCAGACAGACATCAAGAGGCTTTACCCCAGGGGTGCCAAGTTGACCATCAAGGAGCCCTATTTTAAATTCGCCGCCGACACTGGCCTTATCATCCGCGTCGACAACCCCGCCAACATTGTGAATCTCATGAATGAGAAGGGGACGTGGACGGAGAGCCTCCCACACGTCGATGTGGAGGACGTGAGAAAAGAAGGTAACAGGTGCTTCAAAGAACAAAACTGGGATGCAGCAGCCGAGCATTATACGAAATGCATTGGTAATAATAATATCATTAACGGCCTTCTGCATGCGTATTCCAACAGGGCGGAGACAAGGCTTCGGCTGAAGGAATTTGAGCTGGCGCTGGAGGATTCCGACAAGGCCCTTCGGATCGATTCCAGCAATCTCAAAGCGCTCTATAGGAAAGGTCGCGCTCTGGTCGCGCTGAAGAAGTATGCGGTTGCATGCGAATGTTGGGAGAAAGTTGCCAACGCCAGCACCGCGCAGAAGGAAATACAAGACGCCCTTCACCAGGCCAAGACTTTGTACGCCCAGAGCCTGAATGACAACTATGACATCTTCGACTGCCTGCTCGAACGCGTATCTTGTTCTCCGATAGTGGTCGATTTCGTGGGTTCTGTGGAGATCAAGATGACCGAAGACGGCCACGGCCGAGGACTCTACGCCACCCAATAAATAAAGATCGGGAAGCTCTTGCTGGTAAGCAACGTTGTTGCGATTGTTTATGAGAGCACCTTTCCCACCATGTTTCATGTGGACAACAAGTGTAAAGTGAATACCGCGTCTCGAGAACACCTTGTCTCCGCGGTTGTTTGTGCTGCCAATAAATTGCTGAGATTGCTTCACCAGCTTTATAGTTTACAGGATTCCTCCACGCCAGGCATCCTGGATGTTCCAGCCATTGCTCTATTTAAAACGGACGGCCAAATGTCTCGGGTCAAGAAGTACAAAATGAAAATTTACGGGTGGACGTTAACTGTATTTGGAATGTTATAAGATTCAATTCATTCAGAGAAGCCGAAGGGACGCTTGTTCCAAAATCGTAAATATGTGGATTTGGACTCGATCTGCGAGAACGGATATTTAGAGGTCTCTGGCTGCTTCCGTCCTTCATTAACCATTCTTGCCTGCCGAACTCGAGCTTGCTGGATGTGGGAAGCGCCATATTTATTCATGCCTCCAAGCCCATCGAGAGAGGAGAAGAGATCACCATTCCATACTTTCATGCCCTCGTAGATGAAATATACGAACCAAAACACAAGGTGAGGCTATGCTCACTTCTATATTCTTTAATGAAGACGGATTACATGCAAACCAAAGACAACTAGACTCTTAACTAAGAACTGACTCTTAACATGCCTACCACTGATTCTCACAATTGACTCTCACAACTGAAGTTTATAACTGGCGCTTACAACTGGCGCTTTCTCCATTATTTCTAAGTCTCCCCCTTAATGGAGAATGGATTGACTTCTACACCTAACATCTCCCTAAACAATTCAAACTTAATCTTTCCAAGAGACTTAGTGAAAATATCAGCAACATTTTCACTAGTATTACAATACATAAGAGTTATTTCATTTGACTGCAACTTTTCTTGAACAAAATGATATTGAGCTTCAACATGCTTTGTCCTTGCATGAAAAATCGGATTCTTCGCAATATTGATTGAACTTTGATTGTCACATATGATCATCGCAGGTTCCTTTCGTTCTTCTCCAACATCTTGAAGAAGTCTTCTTAACCAAACAACTTCATAAGTTGCTGCACACAAGGCTTTATATTCTGCTTCAGTAGAAGACAAAGATACAGTAGGCTGCTTTTTACTGCTCCATGAAACAACCCCGGATCCAATGCTGAATGCATATCCAATGGTTGATCTTCGATCATCCAGATTGTCAGTCCAATCAGAATCTGAATAACATGTCAACTTAATATCAGATGCATCAGTATATTTAATACCATAATCAAGTGTACCTTTTAGATACCTAAGTACTGTCTTTGCTGCATTCCAATGGCTTTCATGAGGTTTCACCATGAACTGACTTAACACACTCACAGAATATGAAATATCAGCTCTGGTTGTGGTGAGATAATTCAGACTACCCACCATCTGTCTATACACAGTGCCATTCACCTCCTTCGAACCATCATCACAAGACAGTTTCACATTCTGTTGCATGGGAACAATAGAAGACTTACACTGAT
>ML804174.1:9146-37501 GCA_009831015.1 Picea engelmannii | reverse complement strand
GTCCATATAAAGTTTTAAACTCCACATGCATACGCTTTATCCACTTTTAATAATAATAAAAAATGAATAACTCCCTTTTTCTTATTTTCATGTATAAGAAAAAACTTCTTATTCAAAACTCACCACCACCATGTATAAGTTTTGAATGCACTTTTATTTTTAAATGCTCAAAAAAAAGAAAAAGGCACTTATGCATGCAATCTCTCTCACCACGCATGCATTCAAAACTTCACTATCACACGCATGCATTCAAAACTTTACTCACCATTATGCATGCAAGCTCTCTCACCGAGTGCGCAATCATGTGCTTAGGCACTTAACCTACGATTTTCGCTGAATGAAATCGAGGGTTCTGACAATTTAAGGCATCGATCTCTATTGTTCTTTCGTTGCGCTATTGTGGCATATACTGTGCCAACTCGTGTTCTCTGTGCAATGTAATATCGTGGACACTCTGGACACGGGAAAACGAAAGCGAATGAGTCTCAGCAGAAATAGCTCGAGGAAGAGCGAACTTTGGAAAGTGATCGATGCCCAGGACAAGCGATCTTCTACCAGGAGGAGGGGTCGCCTTTGACCAACAATATCGCGTCTCTTTTCTACTTTAATAGCGCTCTTCTAGACTTCTCTGGTCCGGGCTGCACAACTTTAGAAACCAGATCTGCCAGCGTGGAGATTTACAACCCAGTCTTCCTTTCAATGACTTGCAATCAAAATTCAATGGTAGGTGCTACCCGCATCTTTCCTCTCCGAAAAACATAACAGAAGTTCCTCACAAAAAAATGGTGCTGGGATTTCAATATTTCGGATCAATTGGATTGGTTTCTCTCTTCTCTCATCGGATCGTCTGGACTGCATTACACACAACAACTATTCTCTACCTCTCTACTTCCATGCAACTCGAACCCATGCGGTTCTTCACGGATCAAGAACGTACTCAGCTCTCACAGAACTCACGCTATCCACACCCTCTCCCCGTGGCTCTGATACCAAGATGAAATATACGAACAAAAACACAAGGTGAGGCTATGCTCACTTCTATATTCTTTAATGAAGACGGATTACATCTTTATATAGGAAAAGACTCTCCGGAGTCGGTTACATGCAAACCAAAGACAACTAGACTCTTAACTAAGAACTGACTCTTAAGACACCTACAACTGACTCTCACAACTGAAGCTTATAACCGGTGCTTATAACTAGCGCTTACAACTGGCGCTTTCTCCATTATTTCCAAGTCTCGTTCCCTTACCGCAGCACCAAGCCAAGTGTAGGAACTGGGGCTTTAAGTGCAAGTGCATGAGATGCATTCTGGAGCACTCTTTCAGGACATCCATAGAGCCTATAATTACCGTAAGGTTTGAGCAACTTTATGATAAAGCAAACAAGGTGATTGTTGAAAGGTCTATTCAACAAATGTCCGATGTGGATCTTCCGGAATGCGCACAATTTGCAAGGATTTCTCTAGAGGCAGAGGAGATCATCAGGAGTTCCACAGTGTTGGAAACAGAAGAAGAGAAGCAATGGATTCGTGCGTCTTTTGCGTCTGCATACTTCCTTTCCAAAATGTTGAACCGTTGCTTTCCTTACGGGCATAAATTTAGGGAGGCAATTCAAAGCACTGATCCCGGGGACTTTCAGAATCTGGGCATGGCAATCGGACACTTAAAATATTTGCAGAGCCAGACGACTTTCAGAATCTGGGCATGGAAGTCGGACACTTAAAATATTTGCAGAGCCAGACTACTTTCAGAATCTGGACATGGCAGTCGGACACTTAAAATATTTGCAGAGCCAAACAGGGTATGAAAATGAAGCATTTATTACACGACATGCATCAGACCAGGCAAAGGAGGCGTGCATCAGTGTGTTTGGCAGACACAGTGAAGATGTTCTCAAAGCCCTCGTCCTCGAGTTTTAGTAATGGTATTCCTGCCATTGTAGGATCATTTTCGATTCGGAAGACGTACGGAAGAGGCAGATTCGGTTTGAAGTATTCGAATTACTTAGTTAAGTTTTTTAGATACTCTAATTAGTATTTGACAAAGATGAAAATAGCGCTTTTGTTGGTATGAGTATGAAAGCTGCATGATATAATCATGTTGAATACAACTAGAATGGTTTTTACATGTTCTGTTCATTGTTTGACATCGATGCCTGATTTTATTTGGGAATGATCAATGTTGTTATACTAACATGGCAATTAAAGAATGTAATACTTTTACTATCATTAAGTGAACATAAAGAAAAAAACTGGTTTACAAAGCATATTGATAAACATTGATTGAGGAATGTAAGACTTTTAATATGGTATTACTTAAAAGAATGATTAGAAATCATGTTAATGGATCTTGATGGTATTATTCAAAAAGAATTATTAGAAAGCATGTTAATGGATTATGTTAATGCATTTTGATGATAGTTATATGTAAATTTATATTTGGAAAATTAATTGTATTTTTTTTATTTTTATTGGTCAAAATGTAAATTTATATTTTATATTTGGAAAACAATAACAAATTGTTTTCCATATTTTTATTAGCTTTTGTTTATTTTCCCTATTCTTATTGGTAATTAGTTCAATTTTTTTTTATTAGTCTTGCATCCAAGTATAAATTAATGATTTTTTATTGTTTTAAGATGAGGTTTTAAAAATTTATACAATTTTTTCACTTGGATTTTATTTTTTAACCTAGATTTTAAGTTTTAAGTCTTATTTGACTTCTCCCTAAGGCACAACCCTCACATTGTCCACCAATATAATAATTTAAAGCACACATTTGATTAGTAATTTTCCCCAAATCAAATAATGCTAGAACTAGGTCTAATATTACTTTTTGACATTAAATGTTTTCTCTATCCATGCATAGTCCATAGCCCACTTGCTCTTAAGCTGCCACCTACAATGCCATGCAAAGTCGAGTGGTCTCATATTTAAAGGACACCATATCCACTATCTTAGCTAAACCATCTACAAACTAATTATAAGTATTGATCTCTTATCACATATTAAAAATAAACTACATACATGCACATTAAACTAACTGGACATTTATCCACATTAACATCCTTTGTGTGAGCATAAGGTAAAAAGACAGATTACTTCATTCACCCATAACCTTTAACAAATAATTTGTTAAATAAATTTAGAATTTGTATAAGGATTGGTGAAGATGTAGATCAACTCATCGTGAGTGGAACTGAACTAATGCTTAATGAAGATGTCAATTGAACTAATGATAAATAAAATAGAACTTTAGATTAATTACACTATTATAAATCAATTCGTGAACAAAAATGTTGATAAACATGGATATACTTCAAAGATTTTTCATGAAAAAATGGATTACATGCTATCTAGATAGCATTCTAGTTATCACAATACAAAGTTGCAGAATGATGTTGTGGAAGGCCCAATTCACCAAGAATAGTCTTCATCCAAACCTTTGTGTGCACTACATTAACACTACCATAATATTCTATACCATTGAATGAAAGTGCAATATCACAAATTACTTCTTTCTTAACAATTATAATATAGTAAAATTAAGCATGAAAACATAATTATAAGTGGATTATCTATCATCCCTACAATTTTCATTTGAATCATTAAAACTAAAAGAACCCTCCCATGCAAGAGTAGTTTACACCAAGCTTATTTGTACCCTTCACATACTTCAAAATAATTTTCATTTCTTTCTAATGTGATTCATAGAGTTGATGCATGTACCTTACAGTATGGTTATTGATAGTGGATGGGAATGTCAGGTTTATTATGTGTCAAGTATATGTGACTTCCCTCAATTTGTGTATACAAAATAACATTTACATGTGGATTAGTAAATTATCCAATTAACTTACTCCAATGCAAAGGGAACCGTGCAAGTTTGCAATCTTCCATGTCAAAATCTCTATATGAGGTTAGAAGCATACATAGGTTGTGATAATTATATGTCATTCTCTAACTATCAAACATGAACATAAAGGATGTTGTGCAACAAGCGTAAGTCCGCCATTTCAAATTAGGCCTACTCAAGTTCATTCTTCATAGTATAAATTAAGTTAATTGAACTTCTAGTCACAAGAAGATCGTCCACATATAAGACTAAAAGGACAATGTCAAGTTCAAAATGTCTCATGCACAAGTTCAAATCCAATTGACAATTGATGAACTCTACAAAATATTTTAGTCCATCCTCTCATACTAGGCCCAAAGAGCTTGCCTCATTCCATAAAGCAATCTCTTCAACTTGCAAACATGTGTAGAATAACTTTTGGTATACATAAAACAAGGGAATTTTTGCATGTAAATATCTTCGTTCAAGTCTCCATAACCAAACGAACTCATTACATCCATGTGGTGCGCCTTCCAATAGAATTTTGCAACTACAGAAAGCATGAATTGGATGGTATCTATCTTTGTAATGTAAGCAAGGGTCTCACTGAATTGATGACTTCCTTCTATGAGTAATTTGTTGCACCTTCCAATAGAACTTTGCAACTACAGAAAGCATGAATTGGATGGTATTTATCTTTGTAATTTAAGAAAGGGTCTCAGTGAATTGATGAATTCCTTCTATGAGTAATTGTTGGCTACTAAATTAGTCACAATTAGTTATTTACCATATTATGAACATCACATACATAACACAATACATTTATCCTTGTAACATTATAAATTCCATACAACGAAAAAAAATATAAATCATCCAAACATAAAGAAATGCATCCCAATCAATGACACAAAATTTTATAGTAGAAAAATATGAAAAAAAAACACTCTCAATGATATTAAGAACTTAAATCTCAACTTAGTCTACTATATTCAAATCCAACCCTTATTGCATAAAGTCATTGTTTCTTCTGATAGCATAAAACATATAGCCTTTTCACAACCTCTGGGAAAAAAAAGGAATAAAAACATAATCATCTTCTCTTCCTTCTATTGTATACTCCTAACTTATATATAGATTGTATGGCCTTGTTTGAGTCATATCGATGACTAAAAAAATCCCCCTTTTTAGCTTCTCTTTTCCAAAAAAATGTCACTTTGGTCCTGGTTGGGGGTTTCTACACCCAACACTATCTAACCCTAGAACAATTTGTAGCCTTTTGGCTACTTTTATGTGCTTGGTCTTGGCTTGGATTGTATTTTGTCTTGGAATATTCTTGTGCATTCCTATTTGGTTGGGTGTTGTTTGATTCTTATTGTTCTTCCTATGCATCAAGGAATTCTTCCAAGTTTGTTTCTTCATTGTCATTAGGTCTATGTATTATTTGTTTCATGACCCATTCCCTCTATGCTTAATATATTGAGGTTGGAAGTTGAGGATTGTGGTTAGACCTAAGTTAAAAATCAATGGCAATACCTAAATTTACAGGATATGAAGATAAAGATGAAATGAATCATATGGAATGGTTGAGAGTTGTAAGGGAATATGATAGGAAGCCTTCAACAACAAGATTTTATATATTTGGTGAAGCTCGAAAGTGGTGGATGATTATAGATAAGAATACTAGATGGAACCTCACATGGGAAGAATTTGAGAATCTCTTCTCGGATAAATGGATTAGGGATACATAAATGAAGGAAATGTATACAATTCAATATGAGTTACAAGAAACAAAAGAAAAAGTCTTTGAATTGCAAAGGGAGAATGAAGAAATAAGAAAATATATTATTAAGAAAGATGAAGAGTTTGTCAAGATGCAATCCCTTAGTGAATCACTCATTAAGGAGGTTAAGAACACACACAAAAAAACCATTAGCAATGGAAACTTGGAAAAAAATGAGTGAAGGGAAGAATTGAAAAATAAATATGAATTTAATGTAGATTACGAAACCATAATAAAAAACTATTGGATGAGGTTAAGAGATTGAAATAAGAAAAGAAGCATTGTCAAAATCAAGAGAAAGAAATGATATTAGATGAAGAAACTACCAAAAGACTTGAAGAGAAAATTTACAACAAGATTGAGGAATCCCTAAATATTGATGAGGTAAAATCAGAAATACAATATAGAATTGAAAAAGGATGTCAAAATTTGATAGATGGGGTCACATTGCTGATTCAAAAAAAGAAATAAGACAAGATTCAAGAAGGTCAACATAATATATCTAGAGGATGTACATGCGAAATATGAGGGTATTATCTCCAAGGCTAGAGTAATCAAAGACCAAACAAATATGATTGAGGATTTCATTGTCTCTGAAAAGAAGATAGATTAAATGGGTGTGCGGAATGAAGAAAACCCATCAAATGTGAAACTATATTGACACCTTCATTTTCAGGAAAGATTTCAAGGAAGACAAGAAGATCATTATCAACATTATCAAGGAAGAAGATGGAATACTCATCAATATTCATGGAATATGGCATAACAAAACCATTATTCAACAAGATATTATCATAGACCAACATCTACTACAAATTGGAGAAGCTTCAACAACGATACATTGAATCAAGGGAAACAAAATTATGCAACAACTAGACACCAAGGATTACGACTGAAAATAATTGATTTTGGATGGATGGATCATCATCAATGGAAAGAAGAAAGAAGGAACATAATAAAATCATATTACTTGGTTTCATCACATGTGAAGCCTTTAATTGCAAATCTTTGAGGACAAAGCTTTTTGAAGGAGGGTACTATGTTATGACCCAAAGGGGGAATATATAGGGCTAAATGTATATGATATGACCTCAAGAGGGGGAATATATGGGGATAAATGTACATGTAATGTGTAAATACATATGTAATAAGGTCGACCTAATAGTAAAGGGGCCTCATGTGCAAGTTTGAATAGGTATATATAGAGATCATGTATTCATTATTGAGACATGTGAATTGTGATGTATGAATGTAAATTGGTTATTTGGAAGAGGTTCTCATATTCTTTAAGGAGTTATTTTGTAACTTATCTATCTTGGAGTTGTGCTCCATGCTCACATTCTATACATGGTGTGTACTTCTGTTCTATTATGATAATTTAAGCATTTGGATCTTTACAAATAGTTTCTTCTAAAATTCATAGGCCATACATAGGGCCCCAAACCTCCATAGAATTCATGTGAAGATGTAACCTTTTTCTTGCAATTAGGATATGGTTAGGATTTTGAAATTTTATGTAACAAGGGTGAGTTTTATCATTTAGGACCAAAACCTAGATACATAGGCCATAAGAGTCCCTTTAGGGCTCATGACTCATGCACATGGCCCTAAACTACCCTAAATGCATTGTAGCAAGAATTATTTTCCTGTAAGTGGTATACATGCACAATTTTGACATATAACATAGAATGGATGGGTCTCATGAGTTTTTTCAAAACCAAAAACCAAGGACTTAGGCCCCAACAATTGGTTTTAAATCTCATGGGGCATGCACTAGGTCACATGACCACAATATACCTTTGGTCTATGGGAATAACTTTGGTGATTGGTGTGCCATGGATGATATTTTTAGGAGTAGGAATCAAAGACTTTGTTCCTAATAATTCCTAGTATGGATCATGGACCATACAAGGCCCCCTAGAACATCTTTATTATTTCTAAGTGAATAAAATATATTGAAGAGGTTATGTGTGGTGGTTTGGAGACATTATTACTATACTTTGATGTCTACAATTCTCATTTAGGGTCAAAGGCCTAGGTTTCCTATCATGATCATGTCTAGGTCCTTACGAACCATACCTAGTGCTCAAAGCATCTAAATGGTGCCCAAATTCCCACTCAAAGGCCAAGGATATCCTTAGGGGTTCCTATGTGTTAATTCAATGCATCTCTATATTGATATTCAAATCAAGATGGTACCTAGAATCTCTATAGAAACGAATATTGACTACTATGTATATATTATTAATTACCTCTCCCCCTTAATGCTATATTTTTACCTTAATTCCTTCTAAAGGACAAAAATATATATCTGTATCTTATTCTATCCTATGTTAATCTAACATGTTGTTGTTGTTATGCCCCCCTATAACATATATCATCTAAAGACCCCAAAGACAACAAAATTTAGATTTTGAATTTCTAAGCAACTTATTTGGAGATGCCTATATTGTACACACTATTGACTTCACTCAAGGCCTTGACAATTATGAACAAAAATTCTACTTGTGGTTCAACCCAAACTTGTATTTCCACACTTATTCTATCTTCTAGACATGACACCAAATTATGTACATGTACTCAAATTACTCTTTACATCCATTCATCTAATATAATACAATACAATCTATCAAACTGCATATGCAAATGTTTTTTTCTCATATTTTCTATAGGTGGGACTCTAGTTTGAGTGCTCAAGAACATGGATAAGGAATTGGGTAGAGTGGATAAAAATTATCATTATCCCAAGAGCTAAGCAATGAGGATGTACTAAATCCTTTGAAATGCCACTGATTTAGAAACCAAAGTTAGGCTTGTGAAGACTGATTAGACTAAATCCCCTTTTGTTTTATCCTTCTGCAACTTCATTTGCTACTACTTCTTATAACTTTTTCGTAAAGGAGGATTTGGAATCCAACCAAGAGAAAATCCTCCAATTGGTGTGAAATAATTACGCATGATATATGATTATTACATGTCGACACTAAGAGGTTCCCGCAAGGGGTTGCCCCCAGAATGCAAATGAGCCCTCAATTCAACTCCATTGATTGAATTCATTCATTCATAAAATGAATTCTCGATGCCCTACCATCAAAATCGAACCCATATCCCCACTTCAAGGAAAAGGATAAACTCAATAGGCCGTATGTGGAGGTTTGAGGTATTGTTCTTGGGTGAAAACATGAAAATGGGTAACACTTTTTCTTGTTTTTTACGAAGAAAACTATAAAGTTTTATGTTTCTTAAACTTCAACGCCTTTAAACTCATATTTTATTCGATAATTTCACTTTGAAGTAAAAACATATTTGTAGAGAATTGTCTTACCTTGGTACTCATGCTTCTTTAAAAATTATATGTGGACATATTTTGAGATAATTTGTTGTTTATTGGCTATATATATTTTAAAATTTTAGGTAAGGATAATGAGTGACCTATATGGGTGTCTAGTTTTTTAAAGATTACTATTCATTTTAGGGGAAAAAATATATCCTCATAATCTACATAGATTGCACTATTGCCTAGACTAAACTTTTTTATTTTTCATATTTAAGAACTATTTTTTATTATTTATCGAAATAAAGTAAAACAAAAAAACAATTTCATCTGGACAAATTTATGTGGGAATCGATTTTAGTTTTAATGTGATTATTAATAAGAAAACTAAAAATACCCTTTTGGAGAGGACACTCGGAGGAATTGCTCTATGACGATAAAGGGATAAAGGGTAGAAAAAAATTATTAATAAATAACAATTCTTAACAAAAATCCACAAATATTCTATCATTACAAACTAGATTCAAAGATGAATCCATTGGTAGTAAGTTTGATAAATGATCTTTAACATTTGCATGGGTCTACTCTTGTTGAGATTGTAGGTTTTTGAATATTGTTGCAGAATTTATTGTTTTAGTTGACCAAAAAATCTCAGATGGGAAAATATTTTGGACAAGATTTTATAAATCTCTCGGCTAAGAGTTTTATAAACTCTCAACTGAGAGTTTGTTGTTTTTTTACCCAATAATATTGTTGTATTTTTGGCAAACTCTTGGCGTACAACTTTTTTTACTTTTTTCATGACCGCATCATGTTGGCCTCACCCATCTTTGCATTTTCACCCTCTTGTTCCTAGATTCCTAAAAGCCACATTTAGTGCCTAAGGCCCAGATTTCCTCCCATCTCCGTGTTTAAGAACTCAAATTTGATGAATGGTGAAGTTATAAACATATGCTTGTCGCATTTGGATTAAGCATCGAGTTATGTACGTAGGGCCATCTGCAAGACCATGAGTAATGAGTTTTGATTGTGTATTGGATGTAGATTGTTCATTAGGTGCATTTCTTTTCACTATAATTTTCAACATAAATAACAAGTGTTGCATGGCAGCTTAGTCCCTGCCAAGTAGATTTACAAATATGGAAGGTGTAATGTTTGAAGGATGATGCCCCAGTGTCGCGACATGTATCGGCCTATCGAACCTAGTGAATTATTGATACCATGTGGTACCCCGGTGCCGACATCCCAATATTCTAGCACCCCGGGATCATGGTTCCACGATTCTATGACAAAATGGTCTTCTAGTCCCCACAACATATAAAACATTTGTTCTAAGGGCGTTTAAGTTGGAAAAAATACTGGATGGTCACGGTCAAGACGTTGGCACTTATTGTATGTTCAAAATTTGAATAAGTTTATCTATGATGAATTTATGTGCCCTCAAATGGTGGCAGTATTGGAGACATATGTGGATGTGGGTTTTGAGTCGGATATTGCTGGTAACCGCCATATCTTGGAAGAACATGTGATTGATAATTTCTCATTGCCTACTGACTCTGATTGCCAACTTATGTCATGCTATCCTGATGTAAGTGAGACTTTATTCTTCCATTTTGTTGTTGAATTCCCTTTTGCCCTTAGTAGCCATAATACCCATCAATAGGGACATAAGACTGGAATTGTTGGTGTGAAGAACTACCATAGCTCTTACCATGTTTTTGATTGTCATTATATCTCTCACCATAACTATTGAAAGTAGTGATCATCATTCTCGACCATAATAATTTCTAGCAGAGGTTGTATAACCTGGACCATGATTCTTATTGGCTTTATGTCTTTCAACTTTATTGTATGTTCCACCATAAGGATTGCTAACAGAGGGTTGTATAACCCTGACCATGATTCTAATTGCCAGTAAATGTTCCACCATAAGAACTGCAAGCAGAGGATGTATAACCCTGACCATGATTTTGTCTTCCATTATACATTTCACTATTATATTTTTTACAACTATTTGAAGGATATCCATGTTGATATCCTTGATTATCACCTCATCTTGGATATGAACTAAGACTATAAGGCTTGTTGGTCTAGTATAGAGAAGGAATTCCAAGTATACCTCATCTAGTGTGAGATTCATGATGTATTGGATGTTGTGCACTAAGCATTACCTCTTTTGAGCCATATGAAGGATACTCCTGTTGATATCATTGATTTTCAGCTTGTCTTGGATATGAACTATGACTATAAGGATTAATGGTCTCGTCAGGAGAATGCAAATCAAGTATGCATCCCCCAGTACGAGCTTCATGCTACGCACTAAGCATTACCTCATGTGAGTTGTTGTTCCTTGACTGAAATATGTTTGCAATAAGACGATGAGTAGATTTTCTTATATGAGGAGTTGAGACAGGTCCAGTATGGTGTGTCCTTACTCGATCTTGTGGATTCCTCCCATTATCGTCAAGCCATAGATTTGGTATATTTAGATCTTGCTCACATACAAACTTCTTTGGATTTATTACTTCATTGGGAGGGCTTGTAATGTGTTTGTGTTTTGGTGGGAAATGAAAGTCTTTCAAGTATTTCCTTCCCTGAAATATGGCTACCTTGATCATAAATTGAAAAAATGTATGGTGCCAAAGGATGGMTCACAGTCACAAAAAACAAGTCATACATCACACTATTTCTGCRTGCTTCCYCTRTTGTCAAAGTGCACTCAATCTTAAGTCATTAAGTTTCAATGATCGCTCTGGATTTCGGTGTTGACAACGCATCTGGATCATCCAAGAATACCAGTTATCAAATTGGAGGTAGCATAACTAATCCAAGTATTGAAATGACAGACAATACGCAAGAAGCTCAATGAAAACCGACGGCACTAAATGACAAGATCTCAGTGTCAGAATACATTTATGAACAACCACTGCCTCCAAGCAATAACCCATCTGCAATTATGAACCGTCATCGCCTCCACAATAAGAAGTTCATTTTAATAGTGAATAGGATCACTGAAAAATGTTTTCCAAAAAAATAAAAAAATAAAAAAAATCCATTTGTAACGTCAAACATTAAGAAACCATCACAAATTTTTAGTCAACCACAGGATTAATAGGCATTCAACCACTTATCGAACACTATAGTCCCTCTGGCAGGGACTAATAATGTGCACACATTTATCTTCAATGTAATTTTACAATGTAAATAATAATGTCCATGTATTATGCATGACTAGATGTGGACATGCATTCTTGTGATATGAAATTCAAATCTAGGTGGGAACTTAGAAAGTAAGAAGAATTATAATGGAAAAATAGTTGAGTTTGTCCACATTTTAACTAAGAGATGTATACATTTTTTTCATATTTTTTATTGCATTTAACTTGTCAAAAGAGATCATCATTAACTTGCATTCACCCTGACCTATATAACTTATTAATTCATGAAATCCATAAAAATAAAAAAATGTATCTCCATATTTTAATTTTTTTATCTTTTTTACTCCAATTCACTAAAATTAATGTTAATAATTTGTAATCATCTTTAACAATACAAAAATTAAATAGTTATTCATATCATCATCATTATTACTATTATTTACTTTTACATATCTACCATTAATTTTTGTAACTACATTTGAAATTGTTTTTTAAATAGTGAATATATGTAAATCCATTAATTAAAATCCCAAAACACGAATTAAACCCCATAAATTTTTATTCAAAATTATAAATAGATACTTTATGAATGATTGTATTATCATAAAAATAAAACTCAAGTGATTTTTCAATTGGATACACAAAAGCTATGCAAAAGTGAATGTAAATGAAAACTCTATATAAGGTGGTTTATCTTCCATAGCCATTACAAAAGGACTCCTCCCTTAGTATCAAAAAGATGTTGATAAATTAGTTGGAATTAAGGGCATGTTTAAAATATGGTTTATAACTAAACGCATTTACATTTTAAAAATAGAATGGAAGATGAGCGGAGTGGATACTATGATAATAAATTAGTTGGAATTAAGGGCATGTTTAAAATATGGTTTATAACTAAACGCATTTACATTTTAAAAATAGAATGGAAGATGAGCGGAGTGGATACTATGATAAGGTCGATTATTTTGAAGATGGTTATTTTAAAAATTAGTTTGAATAAAGTTCATGTTTAAATAAAAAAATTTAATAAAAAATATAATATTTTTTATTTCTAATAAAGAATAGGAAGACATCCAGAAATTAGAATGGGAGTTATCAAATTTATGTATTTTGTTTATCTACTTAGTTGGACTTTCGTAGAATGTTTATGCTCTTCTCCATCTATTATATAGAGTGTGCATTGTATAGTTAACCTTGTTTTGGGTAGCCATCAATATTCTTCTTAAAATCTATATTTTTGTTGATTTTATGTATTATGATCCTCTTCATCTGTTTACACCCGTAACTCAAATTAGTGTCATCTTTATGATTTTGGTTTATAATATTTTTAATATTTAGGATAAGTTTGTATTTGAGGGAATGTATATTCTAATGTCTTATTTGTTGTCTTATTTGTTGACAAATTTGACATACCAATATTATATTTTGGTAAATTAATTTCAAGATTCATGTAGAGTTTTTTATTAAGATTAGGTGGTAAAGCATTTATTAAAGTTAATCTTCACACATATAAGTATAAGATAAAACTAGCAATTGCTCCGGAAAGTGCAAAAAGTACGTTGTTATAAGGTGGAGAGGTGAAAATGTAGTATTTCAAAATTTTCTTAGGGATTGGAAAAGCAGTTGTTTAAACGTTCTACTTTTTGGAGGTTTTTCGACAACTTTTTCTGTTTGATTTTTCCCGAAATCCGGTGATGAATGGTTGGATCTGCAGATTTGAGTGGCTAAGTTTGTTTAATCCGAGTGCCCCGAGGGTTTTTCATCACGCTGAATCCATTTATGCATTCAAAAATGCAATTTAAACAACAAAAAATAACGATTTTGTCCAAACTTACATCATCGGATTCTGGCCAAAAAACCCAAAAGGTAGAACATTTAGCCAACGCCATTGGAAAAGTGTGAAATGCGGAATTTGAGAACTTAATGATGCACTTGAAATATAGGTGAGGTAATCTTCAATTTAGTGTTTTTGCTAAACATTTGTTGAATAAATGCACTTGAAGACTAGTAAAGTTAACAAAATAAAAGGAAAATGGTAGAGGTGAGAAATTAAACTATATCTAGAGATCGCAACAAATTAAAATTTAAAAAAAAAATCCATACATAAATGTAGACAAGGTAAACTAAGAAAATAAATTTTGTATCAAATTGCATATTGTTGCAATCCAAAATTTGCTTGAAGAAAATTATAAATTTCGGATAATAGTCTTGTGAATGTAGATCTGTTTTTTTTTTGTTTATCTTGCTTGACAACACTTTTGTGTCCCTGTTATGAAATGTTACTAATAACAATGATGGAATAGCCAATGCTAAGTGTTTCAAGCTATGACTTTCTTTTACTTTTCCTTTTTGGACCTTTATCTTGCTTGAGAACACTTTTGCCTCCTTATTATGGAATGTTCCTAATATCAATGATGGAATAGCTAATGCTAAGTGTTTCACACTATGACTTTCTCTTACTTCGTCTTTTTCCACTGCCAAGCTACACATTTTAATACATTGCAAATGTAACCCATTAGAGGATTGGACTACATAAATCTCCTCTAGTTTTTGAGGTAGGGAGGGACACATGAAAACAGGGAAAAAAGGCGATCATGTATGACAAGGGGGAACTAAGTTGGTATATCTCATGAGTGTTTTTTTCAACTTTATCAATGTAATTAATTTTGCATAGATTTAAATGATAAAGCTTGGATTCAATAACTTTGAATGATTTTGAAGTATATATTAAGTTGAATGTGTGTTTTTTCATAGTATCCATGAAAATTCAAATCCAAAGGACATTGGTTTCAGATTGCATTATCGAGCACATCTAAACAACTCTCAATACTCTAACCATTACATCAAGTAATACACTTAAATTAGGAAAATGCCTTATGGATAATAAATATCAAATGTTGAAGTACATATATATCTAGGATTAGGTGGGCCTTCGCTACTTGAAATACATTGAAAAGGTTTAAAATGTGAATGACGGGGATACATGTTTTCAAAAAGCCCAAGAAATCATGAAGTTGTGCCAGTTGATACACTTGTTAAGCACCTGATTTGACAACTATATATGGAGATGGAGACTGAAAGAAAGAGATCTCCTACACCTGTACAAGGATTTTTTATAATTATGTACACAACAAAGATTGAGAGAAAAATAGCCGCTCATGGCATCTTTGAATAATATTACTAAGACAAGGAAGGGATATCTCTTTCTCAAGGTGTTCATTTAACATTGACCATGTCCACACGAACGTCAAACATCAACACTTTTTTACTAGATTTAACGATATTTATAGTCATCACTAACAACTTTTACTAATTTCAACGATATTTATGATCATTTAATAAGTTTAGGCATGTAAACTAATGTTGATGTCTCTCAACTAATTAAATCTCTTACAATTTTATTACTTTGGCTTCCACAATTTATTGTTTTTTAAATAGTGATTTTTTCAATTTACTTATTTATAAGAACACAAATGTAAACTAATGATGTCGTCTATCAACTAATTAAATCTCTTCATTGTTATTGCTTTGGCTTCGACGATTTATTGTTTAAACAGTGAATTTGTCAATCCATTTCTAAGCAATAAATGAGGTTTAATGACGGTTTTTTTAAATGAATAAAATTGTCACGAATCATATTTAAATGACAATTTTAAATTGACAGGCATAATAATTTAAAAATTGTCACGAATCATATTTAAATGATAGTTTTAAATTCACGAATCATAATTTAAAAATTGTCACGAATCCTATTTAAATAAATAGATAGTAATTTTTATTTGATGAAATGCCAGTTTTAAAGTTAGTACCATCACAGCTGTCGATTCGAACCAAAATCCTCTTGTCCGGGCGACTTAATTGATAATTACCCTAATCCTTAATTAACGAACGTACGAATTATAAATGAAAAGACAAACGGACAAATGTCATCGAGCAKAGTATTTGCTACACAAATTGTACTTCACTGCTACTCAAATTTTCAAATTCCAATGTTTTCTGAAAATGCTCGATGTCAACATTAACTCATAATAAATCTAATCTAATGTTCACAAAATCTAATCTAGATGTCAGTTCATTCACCAGCAACGTTCTCTTAGTGATTGGTTTATATGCATGATTTGACTAATTCACAGCCGACTATTGATATAGTTTAAATAAATAACACGTATGTACTTTCCACATTCATTTACTGCTAGTTTCAATAGGAAAATTATTTAACACCGGAAAAGGAAAAAAAATTCTTTAAATAGACAGCGGCAGCGGAGGATACATTGATGGTCTAACATCAATGGATATGCGACAATTGAGAGGTCAAATCAGCACGACACTTATCATGTAATAAATATTAAATTTATTTTAATTTATATTTATTTTAAAAAAAAATTAAAAATTGATAATTATAATCTAATAAATATAAAATTTATTTTAACTTATATTTATTTAAAAAAAAATTAAACACTATAATTTTCAAAATGAATTGATAAATTAAAAAATATATATTCATATAAATATTTTAAATTGGTTTTGGAATATGATTTAGTTTTTTTTGTTTGGTTAAAAACCTTCTTGGATTATATATGAAAAATTCTCCCAATATAAAAATATGAACATTTTAAACATATGTTTAGATTTAAAATTTGCATAATAAATACTAATATAAAGTCTATTATTTCATTTTAAAAATAGTTATAATTTTTTTCAAAGGAAAAAAACGTAACTTTTAATAAACGAAATAAAAATTGCATTCTTAATAATACAGAGAGTATCTATTTAGTCTTAAAAAAAATTTCAACTTCAAGAAGAAGAAAGATGCATAAAAAATGGCCCTTAAGAAGCAGCCTCAAAACAATTGAAATCTACATGAAAAAAATAGCCACCAAACTTGACTAAGAAAAAACTACAGAGGCAGACTAAAAGAAAACCTAGACAGACCAGGCTAGAGTGGCAAGTAAAGCCCTCAAGATCCGGAACCGAAGGAACAACTAGACAAGGATTCATGCAACCACGAAAGAGAAAGCGAGAAACTGCACAACCTAGCCCGACCTCAAAGAACTGACCGAGGTATCAAAATCAACACTGCACGCCCAAAAAGAAAGGACCTCAAAGCTCTGACTCAAACAACGAAAAAGAAGCAGCAACCCCATCATCCACTCCACAAAAAACTAGAGCTTGAGAGGAGTGTAGTGACCCCCTAGCCACCAAGGCCACTGAGAAACCCCTAACAATGCATCAAGCCCGGAACGAACCAGCAGGGATGGATCGGCTAGATCCAACCACAAGAAACTTCAGAAAAACCTCAGCGCACGCAAAAGGTTGTAGCAACAAAAGGTCGGAACCCTGTAGACATCGGATCAGACAACAAAAGACCAAATCTGAATCGAAAACTAGAAGAAAACACTGCAAAGCACCAGATCAAGGACGACACACCCATTGGCAAAGCATCACACCGGGAAAAAAACAAATCCGCACAAGGGAAGCGTGACCACCATTCATCACACTGAGAAAGAAAACAAATCCACCCAAGAGAGAGCGCCACCACTACCAAAAGAGGAAACTCCTACTCGCAACTGAGCCTAAGAAAGAATGAGACCACTGGAAGAGAAGCACCTAGACAAGAGCATGTGGCTAGGCTGCGGCTAGGGAAACCCTAGCTGCAACCCTCCTCCTTGACGCAAAGTGACGGTTCTCCTTTTGTAATCAATAAAAGTAGTTATATTAAAATGTTATAAATTAAATAAAGACTTTTCATAAAATTACTTTAATTTCAAAAGTGACTGTAAAGAATTCTTATCTAATTAAAAAAAAACAATGATACAAATGAAATTCGAGGTTCATTTCTTATAATTTGTGTATACAGTGCATACTTCTAAAATTATTAATGTAATTTGATATTTACATTGATTTTTAATGGAATTAAATCCATTTTATGAGAACGAAATTTCACAGGCAAATTGCTTGGTATTGGGTGATTTACACAACAATTACTAACAACATCACATCACATATCATTTATTTCGTTTTCAAATTGGTTTTTGTCACAAAGAACAAAGGGAGGGAGTAAAGTTTTAAATTAGGAAGTGGAAGGTCTCCCATTACACCCTCCGAGCACACACGCTCCTTGGGCAGATTCAACGATGGAACAAACAAAGAGCACAAGGAGGGAGTAACCAGTTGGGAAAACAAAGACATTTGGGTGTGAGTAAGAGCACCTTGGACACACAATGGTGACGTGCGACACTAAGGGGGGCATAGACCTTACTTTTCTTAGAACAAATTACGAAGAATTGGGTTGTGTTTGGGTAAGGGCGAGACAAATTAGGAGCATGCCCAAGGAGTGGACTTGTTTTCCCTTGGCAACATGGGCACACCAAAGAGGTTAAACGACTCCATCAGAACACCCACGAGGAGTCACGATGATCGGCATGAGAGAACACAAGGCAAGGGGGGAGCGGGTCCAAGAGACATATCAGTTGATGGGCGTGTAGGCTTGGATGGGTGCACCTAGTCCACAGAGGGGTGCCACAGATCATTTGAGTGTGGGTTCGCGAAGGGGCGTGACATACCCAAAATACATGATGTTTCGCACAAGTGACCCTTGGAGTTCTTATAAGAGAAAGTACACAAGACCAAAGCAAGAAATGGATGATTGCAAAGAGATTTGGAGAACAATTCTGAGGCAACGAACTGAGTTAGAGTTTCCAAGATGGAAGACAAGTAGCCAAGAGTGGGACGCTCTGGGAGGTTTTGGGGAAGTCTAGAAATGCAGGTCTATTGGAGGCATGTACAAGGCAGAACCAAAATTTGTGTTAGCTTGGTGAAAGTCTACGGAAACGAAGGGACAACAAGTTTGTTTTTGTGGGCACCTCTTAGGTGCACCACAAGAGGTTGCGAAGATTGTTGCGATAGAAAGTCTTAGTGTGACAAATATGTGTATGAGTGTTTTGGTAAGATGAGGCGGGTCATTTGACTCTGCCCAAGTTGTAAACCGAGCCAATAGTGCTCTTATTGCAATTGTTTCATAATAACAAAGACTTAACCGAGTTTTAGGCAAGGTTCATGCCGCCCGTACTATTTATGTGTTTGTCTTTCATTTGTTCCATAGTTGTTCTCTTGGTTTCTCATGTTCATGAATGTATGCTTATAAATGACTAAGTGTTCAACTATTAACAATTGTCTAAGTATACAAGAGTTGCATTAGAGTAGGAGTGTGACTCGTCGATAGCCTGAAACGAAGTATGGGTATGCTTTAGAGGTGAAGAGGTGTAGTCTAGACGAAGTATCCTTAGTGTTGCCAAGCAACCAAATGAGAAAAGTTACGGTTTCACACACCCTCAAGAGATGCATGATCGTAAGGTACATTGTGGGACGTGACATGAAGGAACTAGCTTTCTTTTCAATGAAGGATGGGAGGAACTAGCTTTTTAAAACCATTGCAACAAAGCTCTTGCCTCCTAGAACCTAGAAATATGCATATTTGTTGCACTGGTTAAGCAAGTTAGCCACACCTTGAACCTTCAACAATGTAGTCTAAATGTTCTAGGTTTTTATCCTTTCCAAGACACTTTTTTCAACAAGTTTTGTCCAAAATTCCACTAGAAATTTAGAAAATTGAAAATTGTATATTTTAGTGGTTGAGGTTATATAGTTTGGGGTTTTCAAGAGTGTTGAATGGATTTATGCATTCAAAAACATGATTTAAGTAATGTAAAGTTATGATTTAGCCAACCATTATGTTGTTGAATTCCCATAATAGTTGCCGAAAAAAAAAAAAAAAATAGAACCTTTAAATTATGCCATATTTTAATGTTCCCCTTAACCTTACTCCTGTTAATTTTAAGAGTTCCTTGAAACATAGAAGAACAAAACTATTACTTAAGACACTTGTTATCATGCAGAGAGTCAACCTGATTACGTCGAGAGGCTTATACCTATTGGAAATGAGCACATTTAATAGGTTTTTAGTGCTTAATAGGTTTTCTATGGACGGAATTTAATATGGCTAGAATATTCTTGGTTGTCACAATAAATGAATGGCTATGATTTCAACCATTAATTTCCTTACTTTTATAAAACCATACTTTTATGTGTTTACTTTTTCACATTTACTTAATCATATTTAAAAATTACTATGTTCTTTTCACATTTACTTAATCATATTTAAAAATTACTATGTTCTTTTCACATTTACTTAATCATATTTAAAAATTACTATGTTCTTTTCACATTTACTTAATCATATTTAAAAATTACTATGTTCCATGGCTTATTACCACCTCTGGATAATTAGTAAAAATTAAAATATTAACACATAGTGGTATGGACTACCAGAGGGAGCGCCATGGATAGGACTACCGGATGCCACGTATTGGCGTTTCCCTTTATGTTGGCAGGTTGGCGGACGTTTTATTTTATGGTCTCCGGGCATTCCACTTTTAACGAGCAATGCACTTTTTCGATTCACCGGCTCAGTTTCAATCAACACTACTGATATTTTTGTTTCTATCTATGCTACGTATGCAACCCTGTTTCTATCTATGCTACGTAGGCAACCCTCCAACTACTGATCTTTTCATTTTTCTCTATGCTACGCAGGCCACCTTCCAATTGCAACCTATGTTCAAGCAATCCATTACGAATGTTCAGCAAGATGACTTCGGTCTTGAAAACAACATAGCACACGTTGGCCTGGAGCACAATTTCAAAGATGTTACCTGGTATTCTGCTCAACTAAATGTAATTTATAAAGTGGACGATCGAGTGCTTGTATATACATACATGAATGGAGTAAATGATTTCATATTGTTGCACTCTACTTTTTCTCCTCTCCTACACAGTGCCAAGAGAGCGGATAAGAGAATCCAACCTGCATTCTCATATTAATATGCATATCATATTAGGGAGTTTATTAAATTCTCTATTATTAATCTCTATTAATTGGTTAACCAATTAATGTTCTATTTTTTAGAGGAATTTGAACAAAGCCATGAAAAACAACAATATTTAGTTACTTGGATATCCAGTGATCCGGTACCACAATAACATGCAAGTCGTTGGATAGTGTCTCAATAGAATCGAGGACGGACTATAGAAAACATGTTGATGGTTTAAGGTTAGAAGTTTGGTTTCTTAACGTTCTCTAGATTGTGATTTCTTGCTTGAAAAAAAATATTCTATCTCATATATACTTTTAATGCTTTCTTGGTTTTACAACTTCTAGGAAGAATACATTACTTACCAAATAATTATTTACAAAACACTATATAAAAAGTTACTAAATAAATAAACAAATATATTATTAAAATTATAAATAGAGTACATTTAAAATCCTAATTTTAATCTGAAATTTTAACCTTAATCTTAATCTAAAACTCTAATTGTAATCTTAATATAAAACTTTAATCATAATTCTAATTCTAATTTTAATATAAAATTTTAACTTTAATGTGAAACTTACATATTTATTATAAAAATGATTAATATGATTTTTTGAAACATATCAACCACCTTTATAATGTGATTATGCTAATAACTAGTCCAACAATAAAGCAATAAAGGATGTTTTCAAAGCGAACATAATTGACAGAAAGTTGCCAAACAACATGGTAAAAGGACGATGTACACCCACTCAACTTAACGCGAAGATATCGATGGGGTCAGCCGAATTGATTTCCACGTTAAGCTTAGGCAGAATTGATTTCTACGTTAAGCTTAGGAAGATATGAGCAGGAAAAACCATTAAGTGTATAATTATTTTTAATCATTTCACACATTTTATCAATCAAATTTCAGAAGAATGAGTTTTGAAAAAACAAATTTAAATAAAATTAAAAGATCAAATAATAAATTAATATGAAATTAAGTTACAAACTCATTGTTATATATTTTTCATGCATGGAAAATATAATAAATTAATATGAAGTTAAAGGTTCATTGTTATATGCAACTTCATGTTTGAGTGGGTCTAATGGTTAAGAATATATGTTTCTTCTTAAAAAGATCATAAGTTCAAATCCAAAAAAGTAAGGTATATATACCTTGATAGACTTTATCACTTAGTAAGGAGGTATTTCTATTCAAATCCAAAGAGATAAATATATATACCCTAATAGACTTTATCACTTAATATTTCCGTCCTGTGAAAAGTTTAACTTTAGTTAAATTGACATCACTCGTGTGAAGGGTTTAGCTTTAGTTAAATTGACAGCAGGTCTCCTGTATTTAAATATGAATTTGGCACATACGAAATATGCAATGGAAGAAATAAAAGGAGAACGTGGTGAAGTTGATAGTTAGCAGTAGAAGAATTTAACCAGGAGAATAAGAGTAAGAATTTAGAAGAGGATGGAGGACCTGTATCGTCGCTCAATGGAAACCTTCGAGATATTCAAGAAGCAAGCACTTCTCCATGACGCCTCGCAGAGGTTCGATAAGCGAGCCCTCCTTCAAATCCACGATGATTTCGGCCGTCAGCGAAGGGAGGACGAAGCAGAAGGCATTTTTAAGATACGAACGTCCTTCACGGACCCTAGTGGCAGCGGGGGCGGGGTTTGTTCGGTTCCGCTTGAAAGTCTGAACCCCATTTCCTTCAACGAGTTGAAGGTCGGGGAAGTCCACCGCGGCCGGGTGGTTTATGGGACGCTGTGCGCGGATCCTGACAGGATATGCAGTATCATGACTTTGCTTGAGGACTGTAATGGCTTCGCCGTCAGGTTGGCAATCTACAACGCCGCTCCCTCCGAGGAGGACATCAGGAGGCATTACACCAGGGGTGCTAAGGTGGCTGTCAAGGAGCCCTATTAAAATATTGCCAACGACGGTGGCCTCACTATCCGCGTAGACAACCCCGCCAACGTTGTGAACCTCGAGACCCAGACGGGGAAGCCGATGGAGAGCCTGTTGCAACTGGATGTGGAGGAAGTGAGAAAAGAAGGCAACCGATACTTCAGAGAACAAAAGTGGGACGCAGCAGCCGAGCATTATACGAAATGCATCGACGCCGCTCTGCTTCAGCGCAAGAAGAGGTGCTCTAATGACAATAATAATATCAATACTTGCCTCCTCCACGCGTATTCCAATCGGGCGGAGACAAGGCTGCGGGTGGAGGAATTTGAGCTGGCGCTGGAGGATTCCGACCAGACCCTTCGGATGGATTCCGGCAATCTCAAAGCGCTCTATAGAAAAGGCCGCGCTCTGGTCGGGCTGAGGCAGTATGCGGCGGCATGCGAATGTTTGGAGAAAGCAGCGGCATGCGAATGTTGTGATAAAGTCGCCAAGACCAGCCCCGTGCATAAGGAAATACAAGATGCCCTTCAACAGGCCAAGACTTTGTATGCCCAGAGCCTGAATGGAAAGTATGACATCTCGGACTACCTGCTCGGACGCGCATCATCTCCTCCGAGAGTCGCCGATTTCGTGGGTTCTGTGGAGATCAAGATGACCGAAGACGGCCGCGGCGGAGGACTCTACGCCACCAAAGATATAAGGACCGGGCAGCTCTTGCTGGTAAGCAACGCTGTCGCAGTTGCTTATGAGGGCGCCTTTACCACCAGGTTTTGGGATATTATAAGACTGAACTCATTCGGTGAAGGCATAGGGAGCTTTGTTGCAAAATCTAAAATATATGAAGCCGGACTCGGTCTGCGAGGACGGGAAATATAGCGGACTCTGGTTGTTGCCGTCCTTCATTAACCATTCCTGCTTGCCGAACTCAAGCTGGCTTGATTTAGGGAGCGCCATGTTTAGAGATCACCGTTCCTTATTTTGATGCACTCGTTCCCTTGCTACAGCGCCAAGCCATGTGCAAGAACTGGGGTTTCAAGTGCAACTGTAGGAGATGCATTCTCGACCGCTCTTTCAGGACATCCCTGGAGCCTATAATTACACGAAGGTTTGAGAAATTGCATGAAAATGCAAACAAATTCATGGCTGGAAGGTCTTGTCCACATCTGTCCGATGTGGTTCTTCGGGAACGCGCAGAATTTTCTAGGCTTTTTACAGAGACAGAGGAGATCATCCGGAGTTCCCACGTGTTAAAAACGGAACAAGAGAAGCGCTGGATTCGTTCATCTTTTTTGTGTGCATATGTCCTATTCACAATGTTGAACGGCTGCTTTCTTTCTGGGCAGAAACTTATGGAGGCCGTTCAAAGTACTGTGCCCTGCGATATTCGAAATCTGGACATGGCAGGCAGCCAGTTAAAATATTTCCGGGATTGGATGGCGGATGAAGATGAAGCATTTATACATGCATCACACCGGGCAAGGGAGGCCTGCATCAGTGTGTTTGGCAGACACAGTGAAGATGTTCTCAAAGCGCTCGTCCTCATGTCTTTAGAGTGACTCGTATTTTGATAATAGTATACCATCCATTGCCTTCATTATGGGATTATTTTCGATTAGGAAGATTTAGGGCAGAGGCATATTTTGTTTGAACTTCAAAGTATTTTGTCTTAATTTTGTAGTATTTGACTGGCTTATATTATTTTGATATGCATACTGTACTTGACAAAGATTAATGGAGCGTTTTTGTTGATATGAATATGAAAGTTGCATAATGTTAAAAATGTGGGTTTGAATAATAATGTTGAATACAAATTAGAATGGCTTTGGAGTGTTGTTTTTAGTTGATATTGATACTGCTTTGTTATGGGAATTGGTGAGTAATGTTTTATTGGATATGGATATTAAAATGATTAATTTACATTAAATGTTATTGAATTGTATTTTGGCTTTTGTATCAATATATTCACTAAATTTTGATTACCAATTAAATTTAGTATATTACATTTCAATTTTTTTTAATATTGTTTATTTAAATGTTTGAAATTTTGAAATTTAAGATATTATATTTTACTTTTCTTTAATACACATAAATCAGAGGCATCACCCAGGGATCGCACCCGGCCTGAGTCACATCCGGGGATCGCACCCGGCCTGAGCCACACCAACCCTTAACATGGTTGGATTTTTTGTCCCCGTAACATGTTTCGAATCGGTGACTTTAACATCACGGAGTGGCTTAACAACACACTCCGTCATAACTGTCCTAACACCTTGGGGACACTTTTCTTTAATATTGTTCATTTATGTTTGAAATTTAATTTTAATTATTTTGAAATTTAATATATTGTTTTTCACTTTTCTTTAATATTGTTCATTTATGTTTGAAATTTAATTTTAATTTTTATAATTGATTTATGTTTGAAATTTAATTTTAATTTTTATAATTCACTTATGTTTGAAATTTAATTTTAATTTTTATAATTCACTTATGTTTGAAATTTAATTTTAATTTTTATAATTCACTTATGTTTGAAATTTAATTTTAATTTTTATAATTGATTTATGTTTGAAATTTAATTTTAATTTTATAATCGATAAATTTAAGAGATAAAGAATCCTCATATTAAACTTAAACTTACTATATGATTAGTTATAAAAAATTTAAACTTAAACTTACTATATGACTAGTTATAAAAAATTTATCTTTCAAAACTTTTGTAGTTTTTTAAAATTACTATGGGTGTCATTAGTTTAGAAAGGTGGAAAATGGTCATAAACTTATATAAACCACTTTTATAAAATGGTTGTTGCTAATTTATGATAGACATGCCTTAATGTATCAATACATAATTAATGTAATATATAATAATAATAATAATGTAATAAAGTATATAAATTAATGGTCTATTAATGTGTTATCCTAATATATTGCATTAATGTAATATCTAATAATAATATGTAAATGTAATGTATAAACTAAAGTGTAATACATTAATTTGTATTGTAACTTATTAATTGATTTCTATATTAATAATGTAATGTAATAAATAATTAATACATCAATTCATTATTGATAAATTGATAAAGTAATATATTAATAATAAATTAATAAAGTAATAATATATTGATTTTAACATTTTTCACTCCAAGATAGTTGAGCTCTCTCACGGAATGAAGCGAAACGGAATGCCATTGCGGCTAGGGCCCAAACCCTAGCCGCCTCCGCTTTGGTTTTTCAACTGCAGGGGCGCGGATTCGTCTGTAGCAGTCGATCAGGGTTACAGGGCCGCGGATCGATGTTTTTCTGCGTTTTTTTTGCATGCGTTTTGGAGCAGCGGTTGGTCTGCCTCTGCGATTTGTTTGCTGGTGGTCGGCGTCCTGCTACGATGGCCCCAAATCCGATTGACGAGATGGAAGAATATCTCTTGAAAGCATTCAAAGCGTTAGTCTGCTCGGCAGGACCTAAATCAAAGCCTTCTTTCTCGTCTAAATTCGTTAAGAAGATGGAAGAGATCCCTTAGCTAGAGCTATCTCTAGAGGAGTCTTGCAATCTTGCCCTCTTTCTAGCAGAAAAGGCCCTCATCGAAAAGTTTACGGGGTTATGGCCTGCCCCAAAACGGTGGAGGCATGGATGGATGATCGTTGGAAGTCACTAATACAAGGAAAAGTCTCTTCGTGCGCAGTAGGCAGGGGTTTTTTTGTTTTCAGTTTCTCGAGGACAGAGGATTGTGACCTAGTTTTCAGATCTTAACCCTACTTCATGGGGGCGAGAGGGTTGTTTTTAGCCCCCTGGACTCTTGACTTCAATCCCGGAGCCGAGATCACCGCAACCCCTGTTTGGGTTAGGCTGCCTCATCTTCCCTTGCATCTCTGGGGGAAAAGTTCTCTGGAGGACATTGGGAATAAGCTAGGGCGTTTCCTGGACAGTGTGGAGCTGACAGGGGATTAGTATACCTGTGCTCGAATTTGTGTTGAGGTTAACCTCGAGAAAGGCCTTCCGGAAGCCATTAAGCTCTCTTTGGGGGAATGGTGCTATATCCAAGAGCTGGACTATGAGCAGATTCATTTTAAGTGCCTCTGGTGCCATGCTTACGGTCATTTCACAAAAAGCTACCCCAAAGCCTCTGAGGTGCCGGGACCAGTCAAAGAAGTTGATTTTCAGCCAGTATCTAATCGACGAAGGCAGCCAAGGCGAAAGGATCCACTACCTCAGGCTCAGAAGGCCACTCATTCAGCAGAGGCAACTCTAGAAAATAAAAACAACTTTGACGCATTGAAGGAAGATGAAACCCTAGATCCAGAAACAACAACAGATAAGGGAAATCCTTCAGCAGATGAAAGCCTTTCGGATTCCACCCCCCCAGAGTCAGTAGCAGCGAGAGAAATTCGGGCCTCAGATCCGGAGCCCCCTGCCTCTGCAGGGCTGGTTGTTTCAGTCCCCTCTAGCGGCTCTGTGGAAACTTTTGAAACTAAAGACATTTCAGTTCCATCTCCACCCCTTACCCGAGGGCGAAAGACCAACAAAACGCGCAGAGAAAAGGAGGCGGCCTCCAACATTTCTTTAGGTTCTCAGAAAAAGATGGATCCCTTTTTTAAGGGGAAAATTTCATCCTCCTCAGTTTAATGCTTTGCTTCTGTCTTCTACTGTGCTCACAGTTTGTGAGAATTTACTCATGTATGCATTTTTTGTCATTTTCTCGAATTAGCTCAAGAAGCAAATGGGATTGGACTCCCAAGACATTCACAAGAAGGTTGGCAGCACTGTTAGAGGTCACCAACCTTCTTCAGATTTGTAACTTTCTGATTCTGGCTTGCCAGAAAGCTGCTTAATACAGCCTAACCATTCTTGTCAAAAAAAAAAAATATATTGATTTTAATGTATTTAGTAAAACATTATTAAAATATTAATACATTAATGTATAATGTAACATATTAAAGTATTAATACATTAATAATGTAATGTATTCATTAATTAAGACATTCATACATTATTAATTAATACATAAATATTAATACATCAATAAAGTAATATCTTAATAAATACATTATTAAACTAGTAATATATTATTAAACTATTGATACATTAATATATTTATTGAAAATGACTACATTAATGATCATGGTTTCTTATGATCCCAATTATATTAATACATTAATGTATATAATTTATTAATTTGAATTAATTAATAAATTAATTAAAGTCTTAATACAGTGATAAAGTAACACATAAATATAAATGCATCATATATATATAATGAATTAAATGCAACATGTTTATATTGGATAAGAGGTAATTAGAAAATAAACATAAATATAAACGCATCATGTATATAATGAATCAAATGCAACATATAAAAAAATGAATTTAAGGCATCATAAACTTGTTGTTGCATTGGAATAGGTTTGTCACATTTTGACAGTGCGTTATATTCGTCACATTGCAATGTCGGGAAATGGTCGTCTCATTGCAATATTGGGCTATGTTTGTCACAAAGCGATATTGGCTTGCGTACATCACATTGTGAC
>ML804173.1:422169-464508 GCA_009831015.1 Picea engelmannii | reverse complement strand
CTAGGGACGTCTCCCTTGGGATTAGCCACCCTAAATAGAAAGAGCTCCCCATCGAGGTGACAGTGGGTGGGGAAGCTCCTGTTACGCCAGTTTGAGCCTTGACTTCAAGCTACCTAAACCTTTCCTACAAACTGAGTGATAACAGTTCTCACTTGGTGCAAAAGTCCCCTAAGCACAAGTTGTGAAACCCCAAGGGAAACTTAGGCAAGCTACCCATTGTCACCTCAGTAGCCTTGCCTCTCTCTATTTAGACTAGATGAAATCTTTCCTAGGGGGGCTTCCCTATGGTTAACTAAGCTCAATGTGTTGTAGTATGGAGTGGGAGTAAGGGAGATCTTAGAAAACATAAATGGTTTTTTGAGAATTTTTATAATTTTGGTAGTGGAAGAAAGGGAATATTAGTTCCTTATCTTGTTTGGTTCATGGGGTCTGTTACCACCCCTCCTCTCACCTAGGGGTAAATAGAGGAGATCATGTCTCATGGTCCACAATGAAGATAGTGATCCCATAGATGATCATCAACGTTCTCCACAGAAAAAACCCCTCATATTCCCCCCCCCCATCATCGCTTAGCTCATATATCTCACTTGATCAACATGGTTCATTTGATAATGGTGGTTCAACACACATGAGGTACACTTGTCATTGTTTCATATGAAGTGTTACATTTAATGCATTAGGAATTTAGGTGAGGATCATGGGGTGAAGTCAGATAATGGATCATGATTGCATGGAAGTTATGCTTTTTTACTTGTTTTACCTTGGTGGTTATAATAGGTGTCCCAGTCCAGTGTTGTCACTTTTGGGGAAAAGGGGTACTACCAGGAGGCCTTGATAGGGTTAATGTGCCACTCCCTTCCATACTTAACACTTTTCATCTTGATTCCTTCCGTTGTCCTACCTTTTGCGAATGGTTGTTACATGTACCCCAAAAAGGCCCGTGGTTCATTCTCCTAAGAGAAGAAGGGCTAGAATGTTGAGGTTGATGCAACTTCTATAAAAAACGAAAAGAAAACATGTTATAAAAAAGAAGAAATAATGGGATAATAAATGACCAAGTCAAAAGCCAAAGGTCAGCTTGAGCTTTGCCCCTTGCTATGAGGTGATTGCCCCTAGTCCTAATGGATTGAATGCATATCAATCAAACAGACGTAATCCCAATAAGAAAAATAATGAATGATTGAAACCTGAAAAGGGGACTTGCAAAGCAATAAAAGAATATCAAAAGGCAAGAAGGGGTTTGGAATACACACATTTTTTAGGAAAGGGTATCTCAAGCAGCAAGCGCTCCCTCTGCAAAGGCGCTCATGGAAATGGATGGAGCATTGTTACCTTGCATGTCAATGACTCCATGACCATATATTAAACCCCATGTCACATCATTCATTATACTTACACTTTGAAGGGTTTCTTGGGAACTACTCTACTTGGTAACAACACACCTAATAGGATCTTGTGATGGCCCTCCCATACCTAAACTTGGAAAAATGTATGAAGTATTGAGCTAGTGTGAAGTTTGAAGAAGATACCTAATGTGAATGGCTTACCTGGATCTTGTATTAAGTAATGGCTTACTTTGTATGATTATAATGACTGTTGTATCTTGTAATGCTTGATTTACTTGATTATGTGGGCCTTGTTTGATCATGATGCACCCTAGACATGGTCCTTTGGAGGACATTTTCATGATGATGCCCATGACCTTTTGCATTGTACAAAGGACGTTGCACACCTGATACAGAGCATTGGATCATGTGATGATTTGACTTTCCCTAGGACATCTTTCCACACCTTTTGGATCTTGGACATTGGAGAGATGAGACCTTGGACATTGGAGAGATGAGCTTGGATATTGCAGATACAACTTGATGTGCCATTGAGAGGGAAGGAATCCCACAGCTTGGGCAGTGCACCCCCTGAGCATATTAGGGTTTGATTGGATGACGTTGCACTTGGATATGATTGTACACCTCTTTGGAGAGGTTGTTGAGCCTTTCTCCCTCATGATGTCATGCCCTAGCCCTTGGATGTTGTACTTGTGATGATGTCATGATTCAGTGTTTGTTTATCATCGAGTCATCTTATCATCTTCTTCCCTCTCTTGTATAAAGAACCAATCCATCTATAATCATGGTCCTTCATTTTAATGATTTTATGAATCAAAAGGTTCATTGTGTGAACCAAACACCTTGACCAAAATATATTGGGGTACTTATCTTCAATGATTGCTCCTTCTGTCTTACAATTAACAAAATTATCAGTGATGACTTGAATGACAATGTAGGGCCCAATCTTTTGAATGGTTTTAATCAAGACATCTGTGTAATGATCCCAAGCCATTATGCAAGGATCATCACGGTTTTGGTGTCTTTTTTAAACCTTTTCTGAGTGAGGTATTTTGTCAAACACTTTGCTGTCCTACTTGTTTAGATGTGTTTACTTGCTAAATAGCCTCTTGATTTCGGCCTTAGGGTTTACTGATGTGTTTATATGAATGTTTGCAGCAATTAACAAGAAGAGACAACCATGGAACATACCTCAACCATATGCAATATGATAGGCACGCCAAAACATCTCAAATAGCTTTTATTCATAAAATAGAGAAACATGCTACAATGAAGATGCCGATCTGGAATGCTCAACAGATGGCCAAGAAGATAGACAATAGAGCTGCTACAAAATGCTCCCGACAATACAAATAAGCCTCCAAAGGCTGGATAAGAAATGAAGACCAATGCCACGTCCTATTGGATAGCTGAAGCTCCTCAACAATTCGGCCCTGGTGCCAAAGATGTCCAATCACCTCAAGAAAGATGCCAAACAATAGATCGAGTGATGGTAAGAACAACCCAGGTGCCCGAATCTCCAAGATCCCTCTCAAACCCTGTAGATCTGAACTCCTCCACTGAATGGTGCACCCCACTGGATGACTGAAACCCTAATAATTCGGCCTCTCTCCTAGAGATCTCCAACAACTCCACCAATCCACTAGAATGATAGATCGGGGCACGACAATGAATACCCAAGTGCTCAAATCATCAAAATACCTGCTAGATCCTTAGATCTAGCTACCCTCCAAATAATGGTGCGCCCTCCTCTTGGGAAATCGCCCCACTCTCAATACAAATCAATCATCACTGAAAGACTCCGAAAAACCACCAAGAATGATGTCAAGACACCTGCAAGGAAAACCCAATACCCAAAATTCCCAAAATCTCTCCTCCTCAGCTAGAATGAACCCTCCCTCAATGGATGGTGCGCCCCTCTTGCTGGAAATTGTAATGTTCCTGACTTGGCTAGTCTGTGAAACACTGCTAATGTGTGTGTAGGATCAAAGGTTTACAACATATAAATGATCATACAAATAATAAACGCGACAAAGGATTGCAAGTTTGTATTATGATATCTCTGTGGATTACAAAAATGGCCGAATGCGGTTGAATAACTGACAATACTCGACTAGATCAACATACAAAGGATCTTAGCTGGAAAATAAGCAATTGCGGCTGAATAAAATAACAACACTCGGCTATATCAAAAGACAAAAGGATCTTAGCTGAAATACAAATAAGCAACTAAAAGATAATACCCGGAATATGGGAGCATTGCGGAATCAATGAAGAATGATGGAAGACCTGGATGATCTTCCCGGTGACTAGGGTGTGTCTTTCAACACCGAAATCAACCAATTGGTGTCTTCCTCCTGTAATACACTGAACTATCTCTCCTGAGATGCACCTCTTCTCCTTAATGACAAGTCATAATCTGCATAATGATGAATTAGATCGCTTACCCTTCCTTTATAGCTTTCCAAAACCCTAAATCATGCTGAAACCCTAAATCACTGTTGAAACCCTAATTCACTGTTGACTTCTATTTTTAGCTCATAATGACTTAAAAGTGTTGTTAACCCTTGTTAGCTCAATGCCACTTTTCGAATATAACACCTGTGACTAGAGTGACCTCTAGTAACCCTGTTTACCCCTCTTTGGCCCTGGCTATAGTCTAACGGGGTGGTTTAGACCATTAAGCCTCCTTTTCTGGAGCTCCTATTTGGAAAGGGACATTACAGAAACCCTCAACTGGTGCACCCTCTCTCTATCTACACATGAAACTGATGTAGAATTCCCCTGCAACTGAGTAGATCTGGAACTAGAATGGTGTGGGAGCGTATTGCATCTCTGAGACCAAGCTTGGGACAAGGTAGGTGGAATCTTTCACCACCGAATCGTCCTCTAGGGTTTGTTAAGTCAAAACCCTCAAAACCCCCAATGTTGGGCTCAATAGCTAGAAGCCAGATATCAAAATAAGATCATACCTGAATGAATGAGAAGAGGCCCTTACCTTTCCTTTATACTTTTTGCTCCCCTTGTCCCTCCAAAGTGACTTTCATTTTATTAATATTTAATTAATTAATTAAATCACTTTAATTAATTAACCTTTTTACCTCTGAAAAGCTCCTTATCTCTCCTTGTGGCTTCCCTGGCCACTGAAAGTCACTTCTAGCCATCCCATCCCGTAGTGTTTCTCCTCCCGATTCCAATGAGCTATTACACTGAGAGGTTCCTCCAAGTAATGTGCCCAAAATGACCTCTTTAGTGAATTTCATTGACTTATAGCTCAAAATAGTCAAAATCATGGAAATCATCGGAATGCAACAAAACCAAAGCCAACCTGTGCGGAATGGCTCATAATGATGAGATATGATGAGAAATGCCCACTGGACCACACAATGCCTCTCAATAATCCCTGTACTCGCTATAACACCCCTTTGGCTACTCTGGTCATCATAAACCTCTGAACTGTGATGATGTCCCAAAGTGGGGACATCACAATCTGCAATATTAATACTTGTCTTGTAGTGATCTGAGTAGTCATGAGATGAAAGGAAGACCACACCACTAGCAGACACACCAAGAATATTTATCAATGGCTTGCCTTTCACATTTATCCAACCATTAGATACAATTGATACCCCAAGTTGGTTCCATTCATTTGTAAATTTTCCTAGAGAACCTTGGATTTTGGCTTTCCCTGTCAAGTCCCATGGTTCTATCTTTGTCATTCCTAGGGCTCCTATATCCTTTAGGGGCAATATTGATGGCTTGTACCATTTCATGCCAATATGGTGAGTGAAGAACATTGAATGGAATACCACATGCATAGAGAAACCTGCAAGTTTTTGCATCCACATCATCTCTACAATCTTAGTCAAGGAAATCTAATAGTGTTCTACGTGAAGATGAAGGCGAGAATGCACTAGCATGGGGGGATGCGGCCTGAGCTCGACCAATGAACATTCTTTGTGTGATCTCAAGTTCAACCTTTTGTTTTTTGGCTTTGTTTTGTGCTACCTCCTCTTCCCTTTGGTATTTGAGTCTATCTTCGGGTTCCACTTTCACACAAGTTTTGACTCCTATAATCTTACATTCATCTTAGTACATAGTCCCACATAGATGCTTTCTCACACGGGTATAGGAACCTGTGTATTCTGTATGACAATGGTGGAATATAAATTTTGTACTTCCATCCTCTTTCCCTCCCCCAAGCCTTGTGACATACTTCCACAAAGGTGTGTACTTCTCTTTGGCTTTTTGGGGATCATGATCATCGCTATCATTTTCATTGTTTTCATCCCCTTCCATTCCTTCCTCCTCTCCTTGGTATGTGTTGTCCACTTCTATTTCTTCCTCACTGTCATGGGTATTTTGACATGAACTTCCCACCACCACCATCATAATAAAAAATGGAAGCAAATAACATACCACATTGACATCATCATCATGATTGTTGAACCTTGATAATAACTTGCTACCTGCAATAGAATGATGGAGGAGAAATGGGAAAGAGTAGGAGAAGAAAACATTCAAATATTCTACATAGCATAATATACTAGTTTACAACACATGCATTAAAAAAAAAACAAGAAACAAGAATGGGATTAAGAGCCTACCTTTTTAGCTCTCCAATGGTGGTTGAATATGACTATGGTAGCCTATCTCCCTTCCAATCTCTCACAAATGACAATTTTCAATCTCCCTTCCAAGCTCTCCTACAAGCTCTCCAATCTCCCTATGGTAGCCTTCAATATTCCTTCCAAGCTCTTCAATTGCCCTTCAATCTCCCTTCAATCCCTTCAAGAACTAGCAAGAACCCTCTCCAAACCCTCTTAGTAAAGATGAGTGAAATGAGAAATAGAATGAGAGAAAAAGGAGTGAGTGAGTGTTTTAACCTCTTAGAAAACCCTAGCCTATCTTATGGAACCTTTCCCTTGGTTCCAAGTCACTCCAAAAACCAAAAAAAAATCCCAAATTGGCCTCACGTGCATGGGCCTAGCGGGAGAAATTAGGGGAGCATTTTTTTATGTGCGGGAGTGACCCGGGAATGACGCTCCCGGGTTGCTCCCGCACATGGGAGGGAGTGTTTTTTGCTGCATGGGAGTGTGCTCTCCGAATTCGATCACAAATGAGAGCATTCAGGAAGCGCACTTCGGGAGCGGGGGCGGGGGAGGGGGATCCCCGCAACGCTATCAAAATGTGTGTATGAGTACCAAACAAACTCCCCAAAATAGTGCTACGAAGAGTGCGCCCTACGTGAATGTGCAAAGGAGGTGGGACGATCTCAATATGAAGACAAGAAAGCCCCAAAACCATGTGTAACCTCATGAAACCATGTGCATACACCATAACCATGTATCCAAAACCATGAGTTCTCCTATGGAGTGACCTAGAAAACTATGCCTCCAAATATGTGCCAAAGATGCCAAATAAGGGGAGCGCTCTACTTCATCAAGCACTCCACCACTCAAACATGCACTGTCAAACTGTCAATATTCACTAGGGCATTCCACCACCAAGCAAATGTATTATAAACTATGGAACAATATAGCCTTTGGAAGGCTAGATCAATATACAAATGTGTGGAAAAATGGAAACTCCTCTAGAATAACCATGTGCCATGATGAATAAACCCATAACGAAGATAATTCACATCATATAACCAAGGTACATCAATAATAAAACACTGAGCCAATCCCCTCAAATGATGTGCTCTAGGGGAATCACAATAAGGAAGTAAGTATGCAAAAGGACAACTCTTTTCAAGACACCTTAGCACCCACCAAAGGTGGTCGATAGAGTCATATGGGAAGTGTTGAGGAAAGTGTGTGCAAAAACATATATGAGCATGGGGTGGGGGGAGATAGTTGGGATAGTTCCCCCTCAATAAACCATGAAGCTCCATCAAATAATCATGCATATGTCTACCTAATGTAAAGATAATGGTAAATGGATAATAATATTTGAATATGTGAAATCAACAAGAGATGACTCAATGCCATAATACTCCTACACAATCTCCAAGCGCAGGGTCTTCAATCTGGATAAACTCCTCATGCTACATGTTGGGGTAACAATCCCTATCTCAATTTCAATCTCTTTCTACTTGGGCTCTTTTGCTTTATATATTCCTCAAAAGAGTCTATCATTTGCTATCTAATATCTAGGTCAACTTTGGAAATGGTATAAGCTTCATTTTTTACCATGACTGATCTTAAATTGTAATCATTATTCTAATATTAAAGGTTTGGCAAAGGCCAATGTTGTACATGTAGGCTCATAACCCTTCTCGGGGAAAGCATCCTACCTCTTGGGTTGTGTATATATACACAACTCTTATTTGTAATATTTCATTATGTGATTCATTATTTCATTTTTATCAAAGTGAGCTACGTAAGGGCACCCTCAAGTGTTGTGCTCTCTTTTGTTCATGGGTTTCTTTCTCTTTCTAGTGCACTTGTACTTGGGTTATTTCTTTCTCTAGGGTTCCTTCCCCCCGAGCTGATTTCTCTTCAAGAGTTGAGCTGCCCTAGTGTTGCTCTTTTTTTTCTGCCTTACAAAATTAGGGTTTGTGTTGATTTTGTTTAATTCTCGATATTTCTTGTGAATCTCACAAACTGAAGGGCATGGTGTAACTTGCCCTCAAACACCATCTAAGTGTTCTTCCAGTCTATGAATCCCCCTCCTTTTATCTCCTTCTTACAATACTTGCAAATTTTTTCCCATCATCAAAATAACAATGGTTCATGTTACCTCTCAAACCCTCATTTCTTGAGATAAATTCCTAAATCTCAAGTAAGAACTTGGAGGAACTAAGAGGGCTGCCAATGTCACCTCACAAACCCTCTTCACAATTTAGGCTGGCCCTCCTCTGGCTCAAGGGGGACTTCCCTAGAACATGATTACTAGAGCTTATACAATGAAGCCCAAGGTGAAATGAAGAGATGGCTCTAGAAAAACAAGTTTTAGGAAATAACATGGATGAATGGACCAAAGACTGGTGTCTCTCTATTGGGCATATGGGGTCAAATCAAGGTTCATGGGAGGCTATCCTATTGAGGAAAATATGGCAATTGAGGTTGAAACTTACAATTTACAAAGGTCCTTTCCTCGCTGTCCCAAATTGCAGAAATATAACTAGAGAGATCACAAAAGTAGATGAACTCCAACACTTATGAAGATTATGATTACCCAGAGTGAAATGTATGTGCATTTAACCAAGTGTGGAGCGATAATGCATTCATAACAACATCCCAAGGATAACATAACGGAAAACGAAATAGAGTTACCAAATTCAACACTCCATAAACATTTGTCAAGGTAATTCCAACAATATCAGAGAGCATTAGGATCTACAAGAAATCCTCATCCACAAAGTATTTTCATTAATCCTCCAAAGGCATCCTATAGATATTCAACTAAACTCACATGAGATTTCTCCCCAAATCCACCATATGTGTGATGAAGATCACACGTGTTAACCCTCATATGCAATATGAGGGGTAATAGTCCCTTGTAGCGTCTTTCACGTTCTTGGGGGTCATGGTAATGTTTCAAACTGAAAAAACAAAATTGTGATTGCAAAACCTAACTTATTTGCTAAAACAAAAATATGCAATTTTTTGAGAAAATAATGAGGGTTTGAAATATTCATGACACATATTCGAGTGGGCACAACAATTTGGTCTCAAATTTCCTCCAAGCTTGTAGATGATAAGTAGACTAGTACCACTGATGTATGTGCCAAATCCATCGAAAGTAGTCCACAAACAATGTCAAATCAACTCCAAGCTCACTTTGAATCAAGTCTCTTCACCATAGAGCCATAGTCCCCAAATGCTCACATATGCTTAATGACTCAATGAGAGGTGTGAGGGATATTAAGGGGGGGGCATTTTAGTGTTTGGGAGGGAGGGTGGGTTTTTTTTTCTTCCTTTTTTTTCCTTTAATTTTTGTTTTTTCCCTTGGAAGTGCAGATGGTTCACAAGACCAGTTCACATTGGGAATTTACTAGTTTTGCATCGAACTGACCTCATGGTCTAGTTCAACAATTGGTTTGAGGGGTTACAAGTCCATACTAGCTGGTCTTAATAATTTAGCATTTGAATCCCATTGATCTATATTGGTCATTTATGGACATTAATTGATCCAAATGGATATCGGTGGCCACCCACCTTTTCCAACTGGCTCAAAACAATTTTCTGACATTTTTGACAATTTACTATTTTTAGCAGTTTTAACTTCTGGGGCCATTTTGAGGGCCTAAATGGAGGTTTTTCGGTATCGAGCTCCTCAATGATAGATGAAGGCATGATTGAGCCCCCAAAATGAATCTCCTCGACGATACCTTTCCAACAGGCTATCACATGCCTAAAACATAGATTGTATGCAAAAGTTACGACCCCGAGAAGTTGATGTACTAACTTACCCAAACACGACCCACATGACTTTTGGCGCTTCATCTCCTAGGGTTAGGTTTTTGGATGTCTAGGGTTTTTGACATTCTTTCTTATTGTAAAAAGGCCTTAAGAGCCTCAGTGTAACCTTCTTCTTGCGAATGCGCGCTGCCGTCACATCCCTTCTCAGAGTTAAGCCGCCACCATTCCAACAAGCTTGTTTCCGCTGCATTTTACAGTTTCAATTTATTTCGTTATTGAATAGAAAACCAATTTTACTCTATCTCTATTATTTTGTGTTAAGCACCTGTTAATAATCTGTATTCATTTCATTCTTCTCATAAAATTCGGATCAGTGGTATCAGAGTGGTCTGCTCCTTGTCGTCTTAATGCATGTCCCCAACGAGGTCGGAGTACAAAGAGTTGGGTCTTGAGCTTGTTTCTCTTGAGGACAAAAGCTCTCGCACGCCCAAGCGACCTCCCATGGCAGGAGAAAAGAAATATGACGGGACAGGAGATCCTTTCAAACTGTTGATTGAGGAAGCCCTCACACAACGGAGGAACGAGATGATGGATAGTTTCGCGCAAATCCTTCGACGACTACCAACAAGCGACGCATCTTCTTCGAACGGAGGCGCCACCCCCTTCAAGGTACAAATAAACTTTGATATTCCTATATTTGAAGGTCAGATAGATGCAGATGTTGTAGACAAGTGGTTGAATCTACTAGAAGGGTATTTTTCTGTTCATAAATTTTCGAATAGAGAAAATATTACTTTTGCGCTCCTCAAAGCCATTCCCCTTGTCAAAGATTGGCGGGTAACTTTCTGTGAGCAAAAGGGAACAGAGGAAACCTCATTATTTTCAGTCACGACCACCTGAGAATCCTTCAGGGATGCTATTAAGGAACAATACAACCCTGTCGGAAGTTATGACGACCTGTATACCAAATGGACCACACTGCGGCAAGAAAGAGACCAAGCAGTGCCAGATTTCACAAATATCTTCCATACCTTGCACACCAAGTTGGGTATCAAAGATTCGGAGCGACATCTGGTGCTCAAGTATCGCGGTGCTCTGCATAGATACATCCAGACCGAAATGGAATTTCTAGACATCTCATCCTTGGGTGCGGCCTACCGATATGCCGTCAAAATTGAGCAGAAGCTCAAACAAAAGACGCGACAATTTGGGCCTAGGAACCCCTCACAACAAAAGCCAGGAAAGGGCGGCCCCAACCCACCGAACAAAGGACAGAGCAAAGATGGACAGTATCAAGACAACCAGTACAAGCCGCAAGCAAAGAAGGACACCAGAAAGACAAAGAAAGATACCGGGAAGTGGTGCAACTTCCATAAGAGCCCTTGGCATAACACTGTTGACTGCCGCTCAAAGCAGTCACTGGTGGCCGAAGTGAAAGCCTCTGAATCAGATGCAGATTCTGACTTCGAGACAGAACTAGAAAGGGGAAGACGGATCATTGACGCGGAACCCAGTGCCACCATTGCTACCACCAAGTTCCAACCTGGTGAACCAGACGAGCCAGAAGAAGGACAACGCCTCTTCCATTCACAGATGTGGGTAAAAGGCACCCTGTTGCACTTCATCGTTGATAGCGGTAGCCAGAAGAACCTCATCTCAACAGAGGTCGTCAAGCGGCTGACCTTGCCAACAACGCCGCACCCACAACCCTACACCATTGGATGGCTCCGCCAAGGAAGCGATCTCCGCGTCAGCCAACAGTGCTGACTGTCGTACGACATCAAGCCCTTCAAAGACGAGGTATTGTGTAATGTTGCTCCTCTCGAAGTTTGTGATGTTCTTTTGGGCCAACCTTATTTATGGAAACATCATGCTGTATATGAGTCTAGGCCTCGTAGTGTTATTATTACTTTGAACAGGAAATTGTACAGGATACTCGAGGTAGTCCCACCTAGTGCTATTTCCTTGATCTCTGCTAAGCAATGTAGGAAGGTCATCTCTCAGACGGGGAAGTTTGTCTTCTTCGTAATTCGCTCTCAGAATAAGCGAAAGATCGTAGCCACATCCAAGGTCTCTGCGGTCGACCTCTCCACACAGCAGAAGCAAGTAGATAAGGTCATGGAAGAATACTCAGATATCTTCTCCTCACCTACAGGGGTACCTCTACACTGTTAGGTCAAGCACCCCATTGATTTGACCCTCGACGCACCGCTGCCCAATGGGCCAGTCTATTGTCGCTCTTTGTTAGAGAATGAGGAGATCAAGCGACAGATCCAAGAACTGCTCCACAAGGGGCACATACGCCCCATCTCATCACCTTGTGGGAGCCCAATCGTGCTAGTACAAAAGAAGGATGGAACCTGGCGACTCTGTATTGATTATCGGGCTCTGAATAAAATCACTGTTAGAAACCGGTACCCGATTCCTCGAATCGATGATCTCCTTGATCAACTCACGGGGGCCAAATACTTCAGTAAGATTGATTTGAAGTCTGGCTACCACCAGGTCTCGATAGAACAGACAGATGTATGGAAGACCGCCTTCAAGTCAAAGGAAGGACTTTTTGAATGGTTGGTCATGCCCTTTGGTTTGACAAATGCTCCAACCACTTTCATGAGGATGATGGACGATGTCTTGCGACCATTCACCAATACTTTTGTAGTGGTGTATCTGGATGACATTCTAATTTATAGGAAGACTTGGGATGAACACTTGCAACATATTTAGCAGGTTTTGCACACCCTGCGACAGCACAAGCTATATGCCAACCTGGAAAAATGCTCCTTCGGCATGGACAAGGTTCATTACTTGGGCTACATCATTGATCAACATGGCGTACATGTGGATCCAGCCAAGATCCAAGTCATCCGTGACTGGCCAGCCCCAACAACACTCATTGAGATTCAGAGCTTCTTGGGACTTGCTAATTTCTACCGCAGGTTTGTGTTGGGTTTCTCCCATATTGCATGGGCCCTCAGCCAAATAAACAGGGGTGGTGGTAAGGCGGAATTTGCGTGGGGCCGGTCTCGATGATTTGAAGCAACGCTTGTGCTCAACCCTAGCACTTTCACTACCAGACCTGCAACATCCCTTTGAGATTGAGACAGATGCTTCGAACTATGCTGTGGGTGTCATTCTCACTCAGCACGGCCACCCCGTGGCCTATCATAGTGAGACACTGTTAGATACTGTCCGTAAGTACCCTACTTACGACAAAGAAATGCACTCCATTGTGCAAGCATGCCACCAGTGGAGACATTACATTCTTGGGAAGGAGACAGTCATCTACATTGATCATAAGCCACTGTAGTTCATGCAGACACAGGGAAAATTGTAGAATGATCGCCATCAAAAGTGGTCCACATACTTGCAACAATTCCACCTCAACATCAAGTATAAAATAGGAAGCACCAATCGCGTCGCTGATTGCCTCAACAGACCGCTAGTCACGACACTCACCATGGTGCTAGACTCTTGCGTCCATGAGACATATGGATGGCCCCAACTCTACGAGACAGACCCTGACTTCGCCACCACCTACCAAATGTTGGGTGCAAATACAGTTGTCGATAATTTCCATCTTTAGGATGGGTTGTTGTGTCGTCTGGGCCATATCTGTGTTCCATCAAGTGAGCGAGTGAAGCTGATCTGGGAAGCCCACTATAGTCGGGTGGCAGGACTCTTCGGCGTCGAAAAGACAGTGGCGATGCTACATAAACATTTCTACTGGCTGAAACTTCGACAAGAGGTCGGCAAGTATATCAGGTCCTGCACTGCCTGTGCTATTGCCAAACTGACCACTAAGAAACATGGCCTGTACACCCCTCTTCCTACTCCTGACAGGCCATGGGAATCCATCTTAATGGACTACATGTCGGGCCTCCCATCCACCAAGCGGGGAAATGACCGTGTTTTTGTGGTTGTTGATCGTTTTTCTAAGATGGCGATTCTGGGTTCCTGCAAGAAGAGCATCACAACAGAGGCCATTGCCAAGCTCTTCTTTGAACGAGTTTGGGTACATTTTGGAATCCCACAAACCATTGTCTCAGATCAGGATAGTCGATTTCTCAGCACATTTTGGTCGAGCCTCTGGTCACTGCTGGACACCAAGCTCACCAAATCCATGGCCTTCCACCCCCAGACAGATGGCCAAATTGAGGTTGTAAATCAAATGATTGTGCATATCCTTCGCATGTATAATTCAAAGAACCCTCTCACATGGGATGAGAGCCTTCCCTATGTCCAACATAGCTACAACCGAGCCTTTCATAGCTCAACCGACCACAACCCCTTTCAAGTGGGGTTGGGATTCCAACCATTGGATCCCCATAGATGTTGCACTTCCCCTTGCGGTCACCTCGACTGAATCATCTCTTGCTCTAACTGAAGCTGACAAAGCCACCCGGTTCATTGAGTGGATCCAACAAATCCGCCAACAAGTTCAGGATATCCTACGAAATTCCAATGGCAAGTACAAACAACGCCATGATCAACATCGGGTGCCGCATATAAAGTTTCAGGTGGGTGACAAAGTTTGGTTGCACTTTTAGAAATAATGCCTTATAGGACCCCATCGGAAGCTTCGCCCACTCCGTTATGGACCGTACACTATCACCAAGGCCGTGGGGGATAATTCTTTTGAGCTCAACATTCCTCCTTTCTTTGGCTTGCACCCAGTGTTCAACGTGGATCTCCTTCGCCCTTATTTCCCACCATTATTGGACACCTTAGAAGTAGCAGAACAACTGACACCAATAGAGCTCAACTCCGACTGCATACAACAGGCATCAAATGATCAGATTGTGGACAGACAAATCAAGGGCACTCGACAACAAAGGATCCAACTTTATCGAGTCGTCAAAGAAGGGCAGCTCCTGCACCAAGGCAAGTGGCTCACCCGGGGCCAAATTCAATAGAAATTTCCTCATCTAATGGGGGACCTCAACGCAATGGAGACCATTGCTTCCTAAGGAGGGAGGATTTATCCAGATGGATATCGATGGCCACCCATCTTTTCCAACTGGTTGAAAACAATTTTTTGACATTTTTGGCAATTTACTATTTTTAGCAGTTTTAACTTCCGGGGCCATTTTAAGGGCCTAAATGGAGGTTTTTCGGTATTGAGCTCCTCAATGATAACCAAAGGCATGATTGAGCCCCCAAAATGAATCTCCTCGACGATACCTTTCCAACGGGTTATCACACGCCTAAAACGAAGATCGTATGCAAAAGTTATGACCCTGGGAAGTTGATGTATTAACTTACCCAAACGGGACCCACATGACTTTTGGCGCTTCATCTCCTAGGGTTAGGTTTTTGGATGTCTAGGGTTTTTGGCATTCTTGCTTATTGTAAAAAGGCCTTAAGAGCCTCATTGTAACCTTCTTCTTGCGAATGCGCGTTGCCGTCACATCTCTTCTCAGAGATAAGCCGCCACCATTCTAACAAGCTTGTTTCCGCTGCATTTTACAGTTTCAACTTATTTCGCTATTGAATAGAAAACCAGTTTTACTGTATCTCTGTTATTTTTTGTTAAGCACCTGTTAATAATCTGTGTTCATTTCGTTCTGCTCATAAAATCCGGATCATTAATATATTTCTTTTGGTCTTTTATTTCCAAGAGGGGACTAAAAACTATGAGTTTACTTTAATGGATCAATGAGTTTGTTGATAAAAACATAGTTGTAACCTTAGGTTTCTTCTTAGCCTCAAAATTGGTTTTGGGGTTATATGATAGTTTCATCCACAACAGTGTCAATTTGGTTTCAAACATAGTTTACACTTGGGTTTGGTGATTCATGGAGTTAGGTTAGCTTTTGGATTATGTTGAATGAACTAAATTTAGTGACACGCCAACGAATTAATCAAGGAGGGAATTTGGTATGTGAAAGGCTATGCAAAATGATCCATGTCATATCAAACCTGGACATGGTCTGTCTAGTTGGATTTCATCCTTGATAAATGTTACCTCCAATTTTTTCACACAAATAAGTCCAATCACCAAGCACAAATCCTATGACAACTTAGAAGTTCCACCCATTGTCACCTCAAGGGACACTTCCCTCACTTTAGGTTGGTTCTTTTCCAACACGAGGGGGTTTCCCTAATAGGATTGCCAATCTATGTTGAAAACTCAAATAACTAATGGTATATTTGACAAAATATAACTTTAATGTCTGAAATAAATAGATGATGGTGGATTTAAGTAGATGGGTGCCTTATCAATTGGGAAAAGGAGTCCAAGACAATTCTATAAAATGGAAGTTTGATTATAAAGCATATTAAACCAATAAAGATGCCCTAAATCGTAGTATTTCCAACGATAACAGATCTACAAATTGCACTTTCGTCCCATGTACTAAACTCAAAAAGGTACTACAACACTTCCATTAAGTACTTTCCTCAAGATATAACATCAAAGCTAAAATATATGAAGTAAAAAGACAATCTTCTATTGAATATTCATCCTTGTACATTGCATAATTCAGATCTGATATTATCAAGCCTTATGTAATGAACCAAATGCTTAAAATACCATAACAAAATATAAGTACATACCTTGTACAACAATGTGAGCGTGGAGCACAACTCCAAGATAGATAAGTTATACAATAGCTCCTTAAATAATAGGAGAACCTCCTTCACATAACCAAATACATTCATACATCACAATTCATCTCTCTCCAATAATGAATACATGATCTCTATATATACCTATTCACACCTACACACGAGGCCCCTTTACTATTAGCCCAACCCTATTACATATGAATTTACACATTACATGTACATTTAGCCCCATAAATGCCCCCCGTTGGGGTCATATCATATACATTTAACTCTATATATTCCCCCTTTGGGTCATAACATAGTACCCTCCTTCGAAAAGCTTTGTCCTCAAAGCTTTGCAATTAAAGGCTTCACATGTGATGAAACCAAGTAATATGATTTTCTTATGTTCCTCCTTTCTTCTTTCCATTGATGATGATCCATCCATCCAAAATCAATTCTTTTTGGTCATAATCCTTGGTGGTTAATTGTTGCATAATTTTCTTTCCCTTGATTCCATGTATTATTGTTGAAGCTTCTCCAATTCTTAGTAGATGTTGGTCTATGATAATATCTTGTTGAATAATGGTTCTGTGATGCCATACTCCATGAATATTGATGATTATTCCATCTTCTTTATTGATAATGTCGATATTGGTATTCTTGTCTTCCTTGAAATATTTCCTGATAATGAGGGTGTTGATATGGTTTCACATTTGACAGTTTTTCTTCATTCTGCACACCCATTTCATCTATCTTGTTTTCAGAGACAATGGAATTCTCTATCATCTTTGATTGGTCTTTGATTACTCTAGCCTTGGAGATAATGCCATCATATTTGGCATGTACCTCCACTATATGAAGTTCAACTTCTTCAAGTATGTTCTGCTGACCCTCTTGAATCTTGTCGTCTTTCTCCTTTTGAAGCTGCAATGTGACCCCATCTATCAAATTTTGATGTTCTTATTCAATTCTTGATTGCATTTCTAATTTTACCTCATCAATATTTAGGGATTCCTCAACCATCTTGCAAATTTCCCCTTGAAGCCTTTTAGTAGATTCTTCATCCAGGATCCTCATTTCTTCTTGATTTTGATAATTCTTCTCTTCTTCCTTCAATATTTTAACCTTATCTAGTAGTTTTTTATTATGGTTTCATAATATAGATATCTCTTCATCTTTGTTTTTCAAATCTTCCCTTGACTCATCATTTTCCAACTTTCCTTTGGTAATATTTTCTTGCTTTAATTTTTGAACTTCCTTAATGAATGTTTCATTAAGGTCTCATATATTAGGCAACTCATCACCCTTATTCTTGATCCCTTTTTTTGCTTCTTTTAACTCCTCTTGAATTCTATACATTGCCTCCATTTTTGTATCTCCAATCCTTTTATATGAGAAGCGTTTTTCAAATTCTTCCGATGTGACGTTCCATCTAATATCCTTATCAATACTCAACCACCAATTTCAAGCTTCACCAAAAATATAAAAACTTTCTCTTGAAGGATTCATATCATATTCCTTTACAAACCTCAACCATTCTATAGCATTGGTTTTTTCTTTGTCTTCATCTCCTGTAAATTTATGTATTGCCATTGATTCTTAACTGAGGTCTAACCACACTCCTAAACTTCCAACCACCGTATATTAAGGACAATGATCTCAAATAGTTATAATCATTTCTCCAATATAATATTCTATTTTTTCTCTTTCCAATGGTTTTTGAATCAGCTCAATCGGACATCCCAATCAAAAGTTATGATAGTTTTAAGTGAACATACCTTTGAAACCATGATTTGGAGTCTGTTCTTCTCGTAGACCTTCCTTATGTATTTATGAAATTTCTACCCCTATGAGTTTGAAATTTTGACTTGTAGTACTCTGAAATGTCTTCTTTGCAATGCCATAGGTCAAACCAAAATTGGGTGTGCCCAATGAAAGTTATGGTAACTTTCCCAAACCTTGCTGAATTTTGGACTATTCTAGAGAGAGAACTTGTACATAATGCCACACGTCCAATATTGGATAACTGATTATGAAATTCACACCCAAAATACTATGGATTGTCCTCTTTCCATTGCAACTAGTCTCACAGAATTTGGATCCTCTATGAAGAATATATGATTGTTTTACCCAGAACACCTGTTTGAGACTAGTTATAGGACTAGTAAAAAACCCTATCTTCCACAGTGTGTATCTACGAAAGTACAATAACCCAGAAGTTGAAATTCGTACCACAAGTACCCTGATATGTCTTCTAAACAACCTCCAAGTTTTACTTTCTGACATGGCCCCGAAATTTTTTTTTAGCAAAAATTCCAAGACGACTTTCTTGAGGAAGCAAAACCCTGGGATCGATGCTCTGATACCAAATGTGATGAGCCAGATGCTTAAAATATCATAACAAAATAGAAATACACACCATGTACAACAATGTGATCTTGGAGCACAACTCCAATATAGATAAGTTATACCATAACTCCTTAAATAATAAGAGAACCTCCTCCACATAACCAAATACATTCATACATCACAATTCACCTCTCCAATAATGAATACATGATCTATATATATACCTATTCACACCTACACATGAGGCCCCTTTACTATTAGGCCGACCCTATTACATATATATTTACACATTACATGTACATTTATCCCCATATATGACCCCCCTTGGGGTCATATCATTTACATTTAACCCTATATATTCCCCTTTGGGTGATAATACCTTAAGAGAACAAACAAGTCACTCCTTTCAACACTCCTATGCTGGCTAACAAACACTATAATAGCATAAATATTTTCTAGCAAGGAAGAGAGAAACATAGTACATAATAGGAGCCTTACGATGCAAGATGACTGCCTTGAATATGCCCAAAACCAAGTTCCAAATGTGCAAATATATATTCAGTATCCAGCCCAATAATCTAGGGCATTTCTCCACAGAAAACAAACCTTGGAAATGAAGATGTGAATCCCTTTCATAGTTATATTTCCAACCAATATAACTCTCTGGAATACCCTAGAGCACCCTCCTCTTAGTTTATTTTGATCATGTCAAAGGTTGTTCTAGAGACTTCTAAGTAGGGCACCTTCTTAGCTACATCAAATGAAAAATTTATAGATATTTCCATGTGGGTCATGCTCTCTTTATGTGAAGAAAAATGTGTTCTAGAGACATCTATAAGGGGTACTTCCTCTAGAAGATCCTTTGATTAAACTTCTAATAGAATACTTTAGAATATCATGGATCTGTCATACAATAAGTTCTAGAATCATCTTTAAGGTAAGGCACTATTCAAGAGGGATATTATAGCAATTTCTTCTCTAAGATAGCGATAAAGTCCCGAAAGAAGATGAAGTGCTCTCCTCCAATAGGCTCCTTGGCCTTGAACAATGACTCCCAATGAAAGATAATGAATCAAAATATAAAATCATCAATCAAAGAATGAGATCATCCTCCTCTAACTCCAGTGCTTAATGATGCAGACCCCCCTTTTCTCCTAGGAGTTGCACGACCTCCCGGTTTAGGATCAATCAAGAAACTGAGTCTGATTGACTCTTTGGGTCTCTGCTAGACCCCAAACCCACTTACATAGGTCATTTTCTTTAAATGCGCAGGTTGTATTAGACCTACGGGCTCTCTCCTAAGCATTGTTCAACTTCCAAGCCAACTGGGTGCTAACTCTTCTTTGGTTAGGCCCCTTCCTTCTTGCGACCCTGGCTATGACCACTCGCCTAACTCAAAAGGCATTTCGTGATTTTGCGTATCGGGTCTTTGCATGTGAGTCACTGCGACTCTCCCGACCCCCAAAACCCCAACGGGAGCCTAGCGCTTGCTAGCCCCTCTATTCTCCTTCACTGATGTGACCCTTCGCTAGAACCATGGGCCAATCTTTCGAATGTTTTACGACTTCGCGTCTCTCAAAGTTCGCTTGCTCGCCCTTCCGAAACCCGAACTCCCGATACCTCCTTCCCCGAAATTAATCGACAACCCAGATCTCTCCTCTCTCCAACGGCTCGGATCAAATCACGATTTCGCGTTTCATGAGTTCTCATGACTCTATCCCTTGACTTCCCTGAGTCGTGAGTCAATGAACTACTGATCTCTCGCCACGTGTCCTGGATGGGCGGTTTCGATGATTTCAGGACTTTGGAACCCCGTTCCTCTCGTGTAGCCACAAGGCTTATCGGTAGTGCACTTTACCTTGATTGGGCGGCCACGATTCCTATGCGCTCAGACCGGACGGTTGAGATCTGTTCTTCTCTGCGCTTACTCCTCGTTTTCTAGACTATGATCTGGCGGTCCAGATCTTCCACGGTGATCGGTCCAACGATCACTGTAGCTCCTCCTCCTGGGCTTGCACTTTCTTCCCTGACTTGGAAGGTTTCAACCGTTTCAAAGGCTTCGAACTTTGAGTCTTTTACGAACCCACTTCTTGGGTCTTGCTTGCCCCTCTGGAAAGTGTTATCTGTTTTGAGCTCCCTCGCCTTCTGTTCCTTTGATTTCTCAAAGGATCACTTCAACACTTAGTCGAGTTTCTGATCTGTGCACTCCTTACAACATATCCTCACGCAAGGTTTGAGTTCTTGCGACTGACTGTGCATGCCTTGTAGCAGTCACTTTGCACTCCTTGCAAGGGGAAAGTTTCATGCTATCTCTTATGAGCTTCATAATCGAAATAGATCCCGTCAACGCACTCCTTGCGTTCTGTGAGCACACCTTGCACCGGTTCAACATAAGAGAAACAACTGAAACTTTTACTAACATTCACAGTTTCATCTATTCGTAACGAAATTCATTCATTCATGAAAACACAATAACAGGGAATTGCAAACAATGTCCACACCATGCATTGGATCAATTTTCCTATGTTATATTCATTCAAAGTAAAATGTCTACAACCACATTCAAAACAAAAACTGAAAACTCAGAAATCTCCTACTAACTTGCAGCTATCTTACACCTACCTTACATCTGCTTTGCATCTCACTTCATTTGGGCGTACAAAACCTCTATTTATCTCAGGGGGTCCTTAGAGTTCCCCTTGACTACTTATCTACTCCAAAACCTAACTTGACAACTATCTCCGATCAGTCGCATTCTAGAGTAGGAGTGGAAATTCCCACTTTGCTCGCAGTCGTTCAAGCGTGCCTCAAATATTTCTCCGGCACTGAGTATCGTTCAAGCATGTCTCAAAATATTTCTCCGGCGCTGAGTTCAGGAGTGCTTCAAATTACACACTGTAATTGCCAACGCTGAGATTTCAAAAAGATTCCCAGGTGTTGAGTGGTCCCACTCCACGCGCTTGCTAACGATGCTCCTGCATCATACTCCCCTTGACATAAATTCATGGACTCATGTCCATGAGATCCTGCACCGATTTTCCATGCTTCTGGATATCAACTTCATTTTCCCAACTGGCATCTTCTATTAGGTGCCCCTTCCACTTGTCTAGATATTCATAATAGGTCTTCCTCGTGGTCTTTTTGCCAATCCTTTGATCAACGATTTTCTCCATTTGTGGTTTTTCTGCTATAGGAATTTGTTTCTCCCACTGAATCTTCTCTCAATATTTTGATCCCTCTGTGTCATCTTTCATGTAAGGATACAGGTCTGAAACATTGAATATGGGCGATATGCCCACATCATCTGGCAGCTCAATCTCATAGGCGTTTGCATTAAACTTCCTCAAGATCTTACATGGTTTGATCTTCTTCATATTTAACATGTTAAATGTTCCCCTAGGGAACCTTTCTTTTTTGAGATGTGCCAGAACCTGATCTCCTACTTCAAACTGAAGTTCCCTATGATGTTGATCAACTCTGTGCTTGTACTCTTGGTTAGAACTCTGCAATTGCCCTCTGATATGGCTATGGAGCTTCTGCATTTCTGTAGCAAAATCTTCTACTCCAGCACTCCTGACCTCACCCTGTTCTAAGTCTCTCAACTTAGATACTCCCCTGGGTTGCATTCCATATATTTGGAATGGGCTCTTCCCAATGCTCCTGTTTGGTGAGTCATTGTATGCAAATTCTTCTTGTGGAAGAATCTGATCCCACTGATTATGATGCTCAGTGACCAGACTCCTCAACAAGTTACCCAAACTTTTGTTTACCACCTTAGTCTGTCCATGTGTCTGAGGGTGATAAGCTGAGCTGAAGGACAAATTTGTCCCCAACTTCTTCCACAATGTTCTCCAAAAGTGGCCAACAAATTTAGTGTCTCTGTCCGAGACAATGCTTCTGGGTAGGCCATGAAGTCTCACTACTTCCTTGAAAAATAGGTTTGAAACATGTGTTGCATCACTGGTCTTCTGGCATGGGATAAAGTGTGCCATCTTTGAAAATATGTCCACCACCACAAATACAGAATCAAATCCTCTTTGCGTTCTTGGCAATCCCAACACAAAATCCATGCTTATTGCATCCCAAGGCCTCTCTGGTATTGGCAATGGTTGATACAATCCAATGTTTTGTCTTTTTCCTTTCGCATGTTGGCAGATTCTACATCTGTTCTCAAACTTTATCAGTTATGTTCTCATACCTGACCAATAGTATGAACTGCTCAACTGTGCAAATGTTTTGTCATGGACGAAATGTCGAGCCAATCCTCCACTATGCTTCTCCTTCAAAAATTTATCCCTCATTGAGCATTTTGGTATGCAAAACTGATTGCCTTTGAACAACAATCCTTCTTGAATTATATACTCAGTCCACTGACTTTTGTCTCCCAGTACAAGATTTGTACATGCTTTGTATGCTTCCTTGAAATCTAGATCATCGCATTACATGTCCTTAAGGTGTTCAAACCCCAAGGTCTTCACCTGAAATTTCTTTAGAATCAAACATCTCTTGCTTAATGCATCAACAACTTTGTTAGCATTCCCAACAATATGTTTTATGACAAAAGTAAAATTCTGCATAAACTCAACCCATTTTGCATGTCTTTGATTCAGTTTTTCCTGTCTGGTTATCGCCATACAAGACAAATTCCTGTGGGACCAGATAATGTCTCCATTTATTCAAGGCTTGAATTATGGCATAAAACTCTTTATCATATGTGGAGTATTTCCTCTTAGTCTCATTCAGCTTCTCACTGAAATAGGAAACATGCCTATTATCCTAGCTCAAAACTGCTCTAATTGCAACTCCACTTGCATCACATCTCATCTGAAATGTCTTTTCAAAATTCGGCAAGACTAGAATTGGCCATTCTGTTATTTTCTCCTTCAGTATATTGAATCTCCTCTCGGCCTCCTCTGTCCATTTAAAAGACTTGTGCTTCTTCTTCAGTGTATCCATCATTGGCGCACAAATTCCACTGAAGTCTCTGATGAACTTCCTATAGAAGCTTGCTAATCCATGGAAGCTCCTTACCTCAAACATACTCTTTGGTGACGACCATTCTTTGATTGCTTTCACCTTCTCTGGATCCATCTTCAATTCATTTGAAGAGATCACAAAACCCAAGTAAATGAGTTCTGTCTTCATAAAAGAGGACTTCTTCAGATTTATCAACAACTTCTCCTGCTGTAGTCTCCTCATCACTAGTGTGAGGTGCCTCAAATGCTCCTCTTTAGTCCCGCTAACGATCAGTATATCATATAGATATACAACTACAAATTTGCCAATGAAATCTTTCAGTATTTCATTCATCAACCTCATAAAAGTACTTGGGGCATTTGTTAAGCCAAATGACATAACAAACCACTCATAGAAACCTTCATTTGTCTTAAAGGCTGTTTTCCACTCATCACTTTCTCTCATTCTAATCTGGTGATATCCACTTTTCAAATCTATTTTGGAAAAGAAATTTGCTCCACTTGAACAATCCATTATATCATCCATTCTTGGTAAAGGAAATCTATACCTGATGGTGATTTTGTTAATGGCTCTCGAGTCTGTACACATTCTCCATCCTCCATCCTTCTTTGGACTCAACACAGTTGGTACGACGCATGGACTCAAGCTCTCTCTGACTAAACCATTGTCTAATATTTCCTGGATTTGGTTCTTCACCTCCTCATTCTCTCGAGGTGTTAGTCTGTATGCCGCTTTGTTTGGTAGAATTGCTCTTGGTATCAGGTCGATATGATGACTGATACTTCTGATGGGCAACAGTGAGTTAGGCATCTCATCCACCACTATGTCAGAAAAATCATCCAACAATTCCTGAATTCCTTCAGGCAAATCATCCATCGAAGTGTTCGTAAGGATAACTCTGGTTTTCCTCACTACAACAAACTGCATCTCCTGTTCTTTCTTGACTTCTTTCAGGAGTTCCTTCCTGCTCATGAGAAGTATGCTTGTGTTGGCTTCCCTTTTAACTTTCTTCTCCTCTATTGGCAGTAGCATGTGTGTTCTACCATTCTTCTCTAATGTGTATGTATTCTTCCTCCCATCATGAATGACATTCCTATCAAACTGCCACGGTCTTCCCAACCTAATATGGCATACGTCCATGGGAATTACATCACATATAATTTCATCTCTATATCCTCCTATTTTAAATTCAACCAAGCATTGTTTAGTAACCATTACCTGGTGTCCTTTGTGCAACCATGAGACTTTGTATGGTTTCAGATGTGCAATTGTCTCCATCTCCAATTTCTCCACCATCTCTGTGGATACTAGGTTATCAATGCTCCCATTGTCGATTATCACCTTGCATACTATGTCCTTAGTCTTGCAAGCTGTTCTGAAGAGACTGTTCCTCTGCACTGGCTTTTCAACTTTTGCCTTGGGTTTTAAGAGGACCTTTCTCACCATCAGGGATGCTCCATCCTCTGCTCCTTCTCCTTCAATATCTCTTCTCTGTGCTTCTGAAATGTGAGCTTCGCCTCCTTCTTTCTTTTTCTTGGGACATTCCCAAGACATGTGCCCTGTCTTTCCACAAACATAGCACCTTATTCCTCCTCTGCCTCTTCCTCTAGAAGAGTTCCTTCCACCATCCTGTCTTCCTTGGGAACTTCCTCCTCATTCCGAGTGACTGTGTGGTTTCTCCGTCTCGTCCTTATACTTATGTGTTCTGTCATGGGTAACTCCCTTGCTTTTGGTTGGGGATGGGATTTAACCCCTTCCTCGTTGGTTTTGTTTTCTGGCCAACTTCTCCTCTGCCTTCAGTGCGAACTGATAAACATCCTCCACTGTCCTTACTAACATCATGCTGAGCTCATCCTGGATTTCATACCTTAGGACATTTATATACCTGGCGATTTTTTCTTCATCTTTCTCTCTTTGTCCAGTTCTGATGTTCAACCTGTAGAACTCCTCAGTGTACTACTTAACTGTCATACTCTTCTGTCTCAGGTTCTGTAACTTCCTGAACAAATTGATCTGATAATCCTTGGGTATGAACTTAGCCTTTAGCTTGGCTACCATTCTGTCCCAACTCTTTATCTTTTGTTTTCCTTTGCTTCTCCTCTCAGCTTGCAGTTCATCCCACCATAGTGCTGCATGCCCTTTTAGTCTCGTGACAACCTATTTCACATTTTTCTCCTCATCAACATCTTCATAGTTGAAATGTTTGTCCATGTATCTTATCCAATCTAGCAACTCTTCAACATCTAGATTGCCTTCATACATTGGGACCTCTATCTTGGCTCTAGCTCCCAATCTAACAACTGCTCTCAGCAAGTGTTCTTCGACAACATTCTCTCCTGTAGCTTCCTCGACTTCTACTTCTTCACTCTCTGCATCACTGACGTCTTCAACATCAGGTTCTCTTCTCTACGCTGCTTCCATCGCTTCCAGCCTTGCACAAAGTTCTTGCATCTCCCTTTCTACAACACGATTGGCTAAAGGTGGCTCTCCTCGTCTCCTTGGCGACATTGTGTTGATTGTCTGTCACACACAGAGTACAACTTTGAGTTCTTTTGTCTCTTTCTCCTTTCTCTTTCGCCTGAAATCTACAGATGAAATTTTTTTGCTCTGATACCACTTGATGCAGACCCCCCTTTTCTCCCAGGGGTTGCACGACCTCCCGGTCTAGGATCGATCAAGAAACTGAGTTTGATTGACTCTTCGAGTCTCTGCTAGACCCCAAACCCACTTACACAGGTCCTTTTCTTTAAATGCGCAAGTTGTATCAGACCTGCGGGCTCTCTCCTGAGTGTTGTTCAACTTCCACACCAACTGGGCGCTAACTCTTCTCTGGTTAGTCACCTTCCTTCTTGCGACCCTGGCTATGACCACTCGCCTAACTCAAAAGGCGTTTTGCGATTTCGTGTATCGGGTCTTTGCATGTGAGTCACCCCGACTTTCCCGACCCTCGAAACCCCGACGAGAGCCTAGTGCTTGCTAGCCCCTCTGTTCTCCTTCACCGATGTGACCCTTCACTAGAACCATGGGCCAATCTTTCGAGCGCTTCGCGATTTCGCGTCTTGCGAAGTTCACTTGCTCGCCCTTCCAAAACCTGAACTCTCGATACCTCCTTCCCCGAAATGAATCGACGACCCAGATCTCTCCTCACTCCAACGACTAAGATCAAATCACGATTTTATGTTTCACGAGTTCTCACGACTCTACCCCGTGACTTCCTTGAGTCGCGAGTCATCGAACTGCTAATCTCTCGCCACGTGTCCTCCAGGATGGGCGGTTTCGATGCTTTCGAGACTTTGGAACCCTGCTCCTCTCGTGTACCCACAAGGCTTATAGGTAGTGCACTTTACCTTGATTGGGCGGCCACGATTCCTTTGCGCTCGGACCAGACGGTTGAGATCTGTTCTTCTTTGCGCTTACTCCTCATTGTTTGGACTATGATCTGGTGGTCCAGATCTTCCACGGTGCTCGTTCCAACGATCAACGCTTTCTTCCCTGACTTGGAAGGTTTCAACCGTTTCAAAGGCTTCGACATTTGAGTCTTTTATGAACCCACTTCTTGGGTCTCGTCTGCCCCTCTGGAAAGCGTTATCTCTTCTGAGCTCCCTTGCTTTCTGTTCCTTTGATTTCTCAAAGGATCACTTCAACACTTAGTCGAGTTTCTGATCTGTGCACTCCTTGCAATAGATCCTCACGCAAGGTTTGAGTTCTTGCGGCCGACTGTGCATGCCTTGCGGCAGTCACTTTGCACTCTTTTCAAAGGGAAAGTTTCATGCTATCTCTTCTGAGCTTCGGAATCGAAACAGATCTCGTCAATGCACTCCTTGTGTTATGTGTGCACACCTTGCACCGGTTCAACATAAGAGAAACCACTGAAACTTATACTAACATTCACAGTTTCATTTATTCATAACGAAATTCATTCATTCATGAAAACACAATAACAGGGAATTGCGAACAATGTCCACACCATGCATTGGATCAATTTTCCTCTGTTATATTCATTCAATGTAAAGTGGCTACAACTACATTAAAAAACAATAACTGAAAACTCAGAAATCTCTTACTAACTTGCATCTATCTTGTAGCTACCTTACATCTGCATTGCAACTCGCTTCATTTGGGCGTACAAAACTTCTATTTATCTCATGGGGTCCTTAGGGTTCCCCCTGACTACTTGTCTACTCCAAAACCTAACCTAATGACTATCTCCGATTAGTCGCATTCCAGAGCAGGAGTGGAAATTCCCACTTTGCTCGCGATCATTCAAGCGTGCGTCAAAAGATTTCTCTGGTGCTAAGTATCGTTCAAGTGTGTCTCAAAAGATTTCTCCGGCGCTGAGTTCATGAGAGATTCAAAGTACATGTCGTAATTTCCAACGCCGAGATTCTGAAAAGATTCCCAGGTGCTGAGTGGTCTTGCTCCACGCACTTGCTAACAATGCTCCTGCATCACTTAATATCCTCTGCATATAAACGTGGTAACAATAAGGAAGAAACGATAGGCAATATAGTAAGATAAAGTACGTGTCACTTCTATACTAGCAACTTTTTGCAATAGTATATTCCTAAATGTCCAGGACATATATATCACCTCCAACAATACCAAAGGAGATGAAATATCATATTATACAGATGGAGTTGATGTTGATACATGTATTTATGGATCAATGGTCACTTATGAAGTGGCATACTGTTGTGACAAGCACTACAACCCTCCATTTTCCTTTATTTGCATTTGCATAGTCTTTAGAAAATGGAGCCCCTCTTTTTTTAAGTTTGAAAGAACTTTTCTTTGGCCTCTCTTTACCTCAAGTTTCTTAGAGAGATCATGTTCACCTTAAGAAATTATGTGTAAAAGGAAGTACTTGAAAATTTTAATTTTTGAGCAAGTTAGAAGATATCGACAAAGTTAGTTCTAACTCCTCTGATGTGAATCAAAGGACTTACATTTAACTCATTTGATTCACATCAGAGGAGTTTCTTTATTTATCGTCGATGCCCTTGCCTATCACACGAGTTAGTACTAACTCTTTCGATGTGAATCGAAGGAGTTGGTTCCAACTCCTCTGTTTCACATCAGAGGACTTTTATCCAAGTTTGTCGATGTCATCGGAAGACTTTTAGGCAAGTGATCTGATGAACATTAGAGGACTTCCTACCAAGTTCTCCATTGTTCATTGGAGAGGTTGCTCTCAAGTCCTCCGACCTTAATTGCCTCATCAACCCTGCATTTAATACAAAAAACCTTGTCGATCTATTTATGCATGAACAATCTACGCTTTTGCTTTGCTCGATTAGTAGATTAGGAGCGCACCAAGTCACCACCCAGACTCGCACCTGATCAACATCCTCCATGTGGTGTCAGGTTGTCGGGTACGAGCATCTTTCTCTGTATTTCTAGGGTTAGGGTTTCTTTCTTGATTTTTTCTCCATACTTCATCTTTGCTTCTACATGTCGTTCCTCTGATAATCACACTGCCCTATCCTTAGTCCTCTCCGTGAACTGTGGCTACCTAACCATGAAAAACCTATCGCTTTCTCCCCAACTTGACCTCACAACCATTTGCCTCACATAATTTTTGAACCTTTAAGGCACCTTTCGTTGACAGATTTCTCGTTGGAATCCCAACCTTGGTCTCTATGCTGAGTGCAAAGCAATAAAACCTCTTGTCCATTCTCTATCGAACCCCTAAAACTATTTCCATCAAGAGAGTTCCCGGTAAATCCTCCGATTGTATCAGAGGAGTTATTATTAACTCCTCCGATATGATCAGAAGAGTTTCAACTAACTGTGTTGATTTTCATAAGACTACAGGAGCACAAATAGTAACTCCTCCGATGTATTATCAGAGTAGTTAGAATTAACTCCTCTAATTTACATCAAAGGAGTTGTTCTTAACTCTATCGATCATAACCTTTTCAAACAACTTCACCTGTGTATCGGAGCAATTAAAGTTAACTCCTCTGATTCACATTGGAGGAGTTGTTCTTAAATCCTCCGACCAAAACTATTTCACTTCGGAAACTTTAGCACGAACTCCTGTGATTTTCATTGGAGGAGTTTGTATTTAAACCTACAATTTTTCCTTTTGAGCATACTTTTCACCTGTTCTTCCTCAAATCTCCACCAAGTTGCTCAAGCATGCCAACCATCGCTTTAATATCCTTAGATGATGACTCCCTACCTAGTGATGACACTAATGTTTCCTCTGGTAATTCAAACTCTTTAGTAACATTCAATTGTATGCTATATCCTGATATGTGCACTAAAATCATTTTCATAGCAGGTTCAACCATGTCACCTCGAAAGAAAACTGCAAGAAAGGTATCTAGAGGCGAGGCCTCTGGTACTGGACAAGCAAAAGGTGATCCATAAATCCTTGGAGCCATGTATGATGATACGTCAGGACTGCTGGAAAAGGACGAAGAAACATTGAAATGGGAGAAATATATCATATGTTCAAAAAATATAATTTCTTCCTTGAAGCTGAAGATCCGAATGAGCTTCAAGTGTTCAAGAATATCAAGAAATTAGGTATCTTCAGGGTAGCATCACGCCCAACAGTATTACCTTGTGCGGACACCATCACATGGATTCTGAAGAACATTGACGTAAGAAACATATACGTCTGTAACGCAAGGAAGGAACCCATAGCTTCATTTAGACTCGAGTATTTGGCCAAGTGCTATCATATTGAGAAGGGGATCAAAAGGCTGGAGAGTAAACTCCTCAACGAGTTTGAATACACACATAAGGACATGTTCCCCAAGTGGTATAGGGTAGATAAGCAATTTGAGTATAGACCTAAAAGTGGATACCCCATGAATGCCTTAAGAAGACCCTACCAGTACTTGGTAGCCATGCTATGCAGATTGTATGGGGAACCTGATGCGACACAATTCTTCCTATCCTATATGCCCCTAATATATTACTTTGCAGATGCAGGGACATCGTTCAATTGGGAAGACATCATATCCGAGAATCTCACGACAACTATCTCCGCGGTAAAGCAATCCCAACCCGTAACGTTCCCGATCTTCCACATGTCCTTGTACCTCCTGGACATCATGTGCACAACCCACAAGTACCCTGATATGGGGTGGAGTTGGCTACCATCTAACCTTGCAATTCATATATATTGTAAAGCGCTCTGGGAACAAAAATATCGTATGGAGTATCAAAGGATATGTGAGCACTTTCTAGCTCCATTATATGAGTTCATCTTCTGCACCACTCCTCCATGCATGACCGATAAAGCCATGGCAATTATAAGGAGAATCGGGGATTGGTACCTCATGGAACACGGTACTTATATCAGAATATATGGCGCAATGAAACCACCCCATTTGCTTCGTCGATTTGTGCCCGACAAGCTTCTGCTCCAAGAAGTGGCGTATCATATCATCATACACGGAGTTGGGGGAATGTTATACCGGCTAAATAAAGCAATTTGTCCCCCACTGCCATTGTATGTGGGCAATTATTTCTTCGAAAACACTAAGCAGGCCCAAGCAGAGGTATATACCCTACTTTTGTATCACTTCGAGGAAGAGCGATACGGGAGACATGATCCCAAAAATATTGTTAGAGAGAATTTCAACAAGATTGGTCTACCTTGGGAGTATACCAAAGATATTTGGGAGAAGGAAGAAGGACACTAGAATGCTCGGACGTATGATGGATTCATCTTCAACAGGAGTGGCCAACCAAGAGGAAGGATCACAGATGAAGAAAAAGCGAGAGAAGAAGCCAAGAAGAAGGCAGAACAAGAAGAAGCTGAGTGATCTTCCCCCATTTCCATCTCAACACACTCAGGATCTGTAGAAGAAGAGGAAGAAGTACCAGTTGATAAAAAGAGGAGAGACAAAGACAAAGTCTTAAAAAAGAAAAATGATGTGGGAAAGAAGAAGTGAAAGATTGAGGTCGAAAAGGCCAGAGCTAAAGCAGAAGTGGAGGCAAAGCTGCAGCAGAGCGAGAGGCCAAACGAAAGGAAAACGAAGCAAAGGAAATAGTATCAAAAGCAACAACATAACAAGCGGAAAAGGAAGCTAAAGAGGCAGCCGACAAAGATGCTAAAGAAGAAAGGTAGTAAAACGACACGAAAGATAGAGAGGGGGGGGGGGGACACACATCCCATGGAAACAAACATTCCAGAAACATCTACCACTGGTGTAGAAACAAATCTATCAGGCAATGACTTAGGACTTAGGCTCTAGGAGCGATTTCAGCCTAGCAAAGTACTAGACCTAAGGAGCTTCACCTATGACAACAAGACATGCATGATTGTATAGGAGCAGGTGAAGAAAGTGCCAGTAACAGAAGGAGCACCTATCTCATTTTTCACCCATGTTCTCGTTGTTAGCACTCGGTAATTTCTTTGGGCTGTATCAAAGAAAGCCCCGAGGTAGCTGTTTCAACCAACTTTAGATTGTATTCTGACCTATACAACCAAAGAGGGCTCTCTCATATGTCTAATGACTTGTAATAACTCAAATATTTCATCAATAAATGCACAGAGGTCAGATTGTGCAATAGGACAAGTTTATTTTTGTTTTAAAAGGGATGGTAGGACAGAAAGAGAGAAAGTACCATTGGGCAATGGAGTCAAATTTTGAAAACGAGAGAAACAAATGACTTAGTGATTGAACTTGGGAGGATAAGGGCTAAATAAGCAACAGTCTTTCAGTTAAAAGTCGTTGTGTGTAGTGGGAGAAAAACACATGAAGCAACTCGGAGCACCGCTGAGGATGAATTCAGAGTTAACTTAGAAGAAACACAGTTTGTCTAAATGGTGCGAATCTAGAGCACTGCGCAATGAATTCTAGATTCGAAATCACGTTTCGATTTATATAGAAATTTACAGATGTGAATATAAGAGCACATGAAAGCACATACACATAGAAATAATACAATACATCAGACTGCCACCGTTAGAATCTTTTCGTCAAATCTTCAGGACCTTTGCATTAAGTTTCAATCGAATTTGAAAGCTACGTTCAATAGTCACTATCTACACTGTTTTGTCAACCAACCACTTTTACATGAAAATGATCCCCATATATAGAAAACTAATGCCAGCCTTGGCTGCTAGGGTTGAACTACTCTCTCCTAGAATCATGGATCTGATTTCTTTGAAAGAGAACAATAACTTCAACGGATTTACTAAAAATAGAAAACCCAACTTTGCCAAATCATAATCATAATCGAAATATTCTTTACAATCATTGATCATGATCAAAATTTGACCATATAGTTGCGATAAGTCATCATGTGCATTTCTTGACACTCTGTCACCCCTGCACAACAAGTTTGCTACGCAAGAGTAACCTACAAAAAAAACACAGCGGATTGCGCAACAAAATGAGAAAATAGGCGTTAAAGATGACATCATATCTCACTAATAAAAAACTATTTTTCGAAACTAAGAGAGGTTTTTGTAGCTAAGCTTGTTATAAAGAAAAACAGTTTTCAATTTCTTTAAATTCATCTCCAGTTGGCTGTAATACATGTCGCAAAAACATGTCTTAGACAAGAAATCATGAAAACTGAAAAATAGGGCTCAAAGATTCCTTCAAATCTCCCAAAATATGAAACGTTTTTCAAATATGAGAGAGGATTTTCTTACTTGTTTTGTCCTCAACAAAAACCTCTCGGGGATTTTCAAAATTCCTCTCCAGTTGGTCAAAAAGTGATCTTGAAGTTGAACAATAAACCAGTCATTTGCACAACGCGACCTGTAGCCTATGCGCAGGAAAATCTTGTGCGCGAAAGCATCCTTTGCACGAAAAAATCCTTTGCGCGACAGAATCCTTTGCGCGACGAAATCCACTGGACGATGACATCCTCTTTGTGACAACATCCACTGCGCAACGAAATCCATTGCACGATGACATCCTATGCGTGACAACATCCTATGCGCAACAACATCCACTGCACAAAGAAATCCATTGCGTGATGACATCCTCTATGCGACAACATCCTATGCGACAACATCCACTACACGATGAAATCCACTGCACGATGACATCCTCTGCGCAACAACATCCTATGCGTGACAACATCCCATGCGCGACAACCCACTGTGCGATAAAATCCACTACGCGACGAAATCCACTGTGCGACAGAACCCTTTGCACGGTGAAGTGCTTTGCGCAACGCATAGCAAATTTTGCAGTGCGCAGTTGCAAATGGAAATGGAAATAATAAATGATAAGCTTTCTTTTGAAACTGAACCTTGGAGATGTTAGATGATGCCATGCATAAAAACATCATGGGTGCTAACAAACATGACTTTGCAAATTGTTGACAAACATCTAACCTTAGCTATGAAAATCATGGTGCTAACAGTTGGCTCCAATGGGGATCCTATTCTCCCTGTGAGGTAGCAAAGAACAGTAGATCAAACGCCTATCCATTGGGCTGCTCCCAAACTCAACTTTCCAACTTAACTTGTAATCTGCATCTGCTAAAAACTCAAAACTGTATATGCTCCAAATTGAAATTTGAAACTAAGCTGAAAATGAAAACTGCAGATTGCTAAAAGAAATGCTCGTAGTACCGAGATTATTTGCACTCCTAACTACCCTAACCGTTGAAAAATATGCCAATCAAGTGAAGTCAAAATGCCAATGCAACCATGCAAATACTTTATCTACTTTTTGTTTTCTTTGCGCATGCTTGCTCCAAAGCCTGTTTACTGATAAGTCATTCAAAAATTTATCTATAAATTCAAATCTCAAAAATTGAAAAACATTGGGATTGTTTGCCGCCTCCAACAAAACTTCAAATGGATTCTCCAGAACATACATAAAACAACAATCATGTTTCACCCCTTCCACTGCATCCTTGTTTTCATGTAATTCAACCTGTTGATTACCACAAAAGGCTGAAAAATATGTTGAGACTACTGGAAATAACAATCTTTTGAATAAGAAGACAGTGTTGGCTGAAATGAAACCCCTAGTGGAAAGCAATCCATATCTAACACTAATGTTGATTGACTATCATATTTATTTCCAAGATGGTAGTTGATCATAGGCTGCAAATCTGAACTGAAATAACTTTCCATGTAATCAACAACAGGGTCATTAAAAGTATGAGAAGGTTGTTGGTCCTATTCTCTGATAACAATTTTCTCATGTAAAACAATGTCACTGTGAATGCAATCAGACTTCACTGCTTCCTCTGTTATCTCATGATTTACTTTCAACAATTCAAAGAAAGAAAAACATAATGGAAGACGATTTTCATTTGCAAGTCCACTGCTTTCATCATATTCAACATCATGCTTAGAGGATTTCTGATTTGAAACATTATAAACATTTTGTTTCAACAATTTGAAAGACGCAAAACATAATGACAAGGTTCTTTCACCTAATTCAAAACTTCATTTTCTTCATTGCCTTCATATGCACATTTTTCAATTTCTTTGGATTGCTGAACATACTCATTTTCAGATTCATCTTCGACCAATGGTGACAATTTTGTACTGACAAGACCTTCTACATAACAAGTAACATGGTCATCAAACACATGAGAATTTTTCTGCAATTTTTTGTCAATTTGTTCCAGTGAATCAGTGTGATTTGGCATCAACACACATTCCTTTGCTTCAATGATGATTTTAGAATTTTCTTTCAACAATTTAAATGAAGAAAAACATAAAGGTAAATAATTTCTTTCAGCTAATTCAATACTTTCTTCTTTGTAACTGTGATATATAGGATGATTGCTTTCATTACACTGCTAAAAATAAACATTTTCTGATAGAGAACATGCAGTTGATTGTTCTAGGAAGTCAACACCATAATCATCATCATATTCATCATATATAGGCAAACCAACAACATCTGCAATGTCATCTAATGAGAAAAATGTTGGGACATCAACTTTCTCTTCAACAAGCTGATTTGCAAATTCATTTTCTTGTTTGTCTACAAATCAATACATAAAACAATCAACCCCGTGCTTATGATGAGATGGATCATAAGCTAAATTAACACCTTCTTTTTCAATTAGTGGTATATAATCCTTTGCAAAATCATCAACATTTAAAGCTTCAAGAGGACGTATGATATTATTAACTCTCTTCTCAAGATTCAAATCCACTGTTTTTTGTTCATATTCACTGTCATGTTCTTTAGCATCCAACTCCTCATTTCGAATCTGTTTACATGCTTGAATATTGTGTTGAATCTCTTGAGCATCATTAAACATTTGCTGTAAGGACTTAGATCTTCTTTCCATCAGAAGGAAAAACAAATCTGGATGAAAGGTTATTGCATAATGGAGCATGGCAATAGCTTCAGTGGGTTGAATTTCGTTAGGTAGTTTATAATAAAGACTAACAAACCTCCTATTTAAATTTGAGATGGTTTCATCTTTCATTCTTCTCATGGCATAAAACTCTGAAAGGAGTAGATCCCATGACTTTCTCTCACCCCAAAATCTACGAAAAGCTTCCCTCAATTCATCCCACGAGCTAATCGACTGAGGTTGCAAATGTCTGAACCATTCTTTGGCATCTCCTTGTAAGGACTGATAAAAGGCCCTTATAGACACATCATCATGTTCGATATCAAAAAGTTCTAAAAAATGCTCAAAGACTTGAATATGTTTTTCAACTGACTTTCCATCAAGCTCTCCATCGAACCGAGGAAGGTACTTATAATGTTTTAGAGGAAAGTCATGAAGGATGGAAGGAAATTTAAGAGGATTGTATATTTCTTGAATCTTGGAGGGTGTAGGATTAAGAACATAAGGTACAATCTCAGCTTTGGTTTTATTAAGCTCACAAGAATGATCATGAACATCATATTGCTCAGAGGAAGGAGCTTGGTCAATATTGGTTATACAAGAAGGAGGTATACCTACAGTTTTCCATGGAGGATATACAAGGGTAGATCTCTAGGCTTCATTTGAAAGCAGTAAGTGAAGAAATATTGTTTTGAAAAACTCAGGAAAGGACAAGAAGATATTGATAAAACAGAAAAGTACTTCTTGGACCAAACTTAAGCTCGAGTACCTGATTTTTCCATACTTCCCTTCCATATCTCTGTCAACGGGTCTCATTCTCCAATGGAGTCTTTGAATCGTATTTGAAGCTTGATTGGAGTCGCCATGAAAACTTTAGCTCTGGATTCTTTTGCCAGTGGAATCACCTTCAATTGAATTTCTAATGTGTGGAGTCGCCAGAACATAAATACAACCAATATGTGCCTAAGTGTCTGCTGCTCTCAGACCTCATAACTCAACCATGTAATTCTTTCCCAGGAAAATTTTTCAATTTAGTCCTCGACAACAGCACCAAAATGTTAGCACTCGGTAATTTCTTTGGGTTGTATCAAAGAAATACCCGAGGTAACTGTTTCAACCAACTTTAGATTGTATTCTGACTTATACAACCAGAGAGGGCTCTATCATATGTCTAATGACTGGTAATAACTCAAATATTTCATCAATAAATGCATAGAGGTAAGATTCTACAATAGGACAAGTTTATTTTTTTTTAAAAGGGATGGTAGGACAATCAAGAGAGAAAGTACCATTGGGCAATGGAGTCAAATTCTGAAAATGAGAGAAACAAATGACTTAGTGACTAAACTTGAGAGGATAAAGGCTAAATAAACAACAATCTTTCAGTTAAAAATCATTGTGTGTGGCGGGAGAAAAACACATGAAGCAACTCGAAGCACCGTTGAGGATGAATTCAGAGTTAACTTATAAGAAACACAATTTGTCTAAATGGCGCGAATCTAGAGCATTGTGCAGTGAATTCTAGATTCGAAATCACATTCTGATTTAGACAAAAATTTACAGATGTGAATACAAGAGCACAAGAAAGCACATACACAAAGAAAGAATACAATACATCAGACTTCCACTGTTAGAATATTTTCGTCAAAGCTTTAGGACCTTTGCATTAAGTTTCAATCGAATTCGAAAGCTATATTCAATAGTCACTATCTACATTGTTTTTCCAACCAACCCCTTTTACATTAAAATGATCCCCATATATAGAAAACTAATGTCACCCTTGGCTACTAGGGTCGAACTACTCTCTCCTAGAATCATGGATCCGATTTCTTTGAAAAGGAACAATAACTTCAACGGATTTACTAAAAATAGAAAACCCGACTTTGCCAAATCATAATTGTAACCGAAATATTCTTTACAATCATTGATCATGATCAAAATTAGACCATATGGTTGTGATAAGTCATCATGTGCATTTTTGGACACTGTCACCCATGCACAACATGTCTGTTACGCAACAATAACCTACAACAAAACGCAGCGGATTGCGCAACAAACTAGGAAAATAGGCGTTAAAGATGACATCATATCTCACTAATAAAAAACTATTTTTTGAAACTGAGAGGTTTTTGTAGTTAAGCTCGTTAGAAAGAAAAACCTCTCCCGGTTTCTTTAAATTCATCTTTAGATGGCCAGAATATGTGTCAAAAAAACATGTCTCAGACATGAAATCATGAAAACTGAAAAATAGGGCTCAAAGATTCCTTCGAATCTCCCAAAATGAAACATTTTACAAATCTGAGAGATGTTTTTCTTATTTGTTTTGTCCTCAGCAAAAACCTCTCAGGGATTTTCAAAATTCCTCTCCAGTTGGTCAGAAAGCGATCTTGAAGTTGACCACTAAACCAATCATTTGCGCATTGCGACCTATAGCATGTGCGCAGGAAAATCCTCTACGCGAAAGAATCCTCTTTACAAAATCATCCTTTGCATGACAAAATCCTTTGTGCGACGAAATCCACTGCGCGATGACATCCTATGCGCGACAACATCCACTGTGCAACGAAATCCACTACGCGATGACATCCTCTGCGTGACAACATCCTATGTGTGACAACATCCACTGCGCGACGAAATCCACTGCGCAATGACATCCTCTGCGCGACAATATCCTATGCGCGACAACATCCCATGCACAACAACCCACTGCGCGATGAAATCCACTGTGCGACGAAATCCACTGCGCGACAGAACCCTTTGCACAGTGAAGTGCTCTGCGCAACACATAGCAAATTTTGCAGTGCGCAGTTGCAAATGGAAATGAAAATAATAAATGATAAGCTTCCTTTTGAAACTGACCCTTGGAGATGTTAGATGATGCCAGGCATAAAAACAATATGGGTTCTATCAGGCATGACTTTGCAAATTGTTGACAAACCTCTAACCTTAGCTATGAAAATCATGGTGCTAACACCTGCAACGAGAGATGTTAGAGAAGATCCTGTAGCAACAACTACAATCGGCTCTGCGTTTATGATTGCCATTGTAGACAACATATGAAGATTGTGCCAACAAGATAAAGAAAAAGAGACAAGGATCAAAGGGTTGGAAGAAAAACTTCAGCAGGTCAAGATTGATGAAAGAATACTTCAAAGCTTCAAAATCAGCCTGAGAAAGTTAGGAATGAGTTGGAAGTAGCCATCATTGGCATGCATGTTCACTTGCACCTCTTCCAAAATGTAGTTGCAATAATCATTGATCAAAACAATTGAATACATGCGAAGTTGACATAGTATAACATCATTCGTGAAGGCATAACCGACATAGACATATAGATAGAGGAAAATCCAGACGCACCGCCTGAGCTATGTCGACTGTCAAAAATAGAAAGAAAGACAGATTTATATGCACTAGATCATTGCCAACAGGTAGGACAAAGAGTTGATAAGGAAGTCACCAAATCTATGGTGGTATGCTCGAGGATCCATAATGCAACACAAGAATTGATCAAAAGCAGTCGATTTCCAAATTTAGATAAACTCGGGAAGAACCTGGTGTCAAAAGAACTGGTAGACAAGGTACACAACAACACAAATCAAAGAATGGAGATAGCTGAAGCTGCCACCACCATCTCCACAGACCTCATATATCAACACTTGTTACTATCGATTAAGCTGCATACCATGATACAAACCTTCATGACAACACTAGTTAAGGACATGAGTACTCTAGAAGATAGTGTTGCTCTAAATAAAGAAACTTTGGAGTATATAACTTACAAAAGGATTGAATCCATGTATGACCAACTGGAAGTTTGGACAACATATCTTAGGAAAATAAATCCACGAAGAAAGGCAAAATACATGCCTTTTGTTTTGTCGTTTTTTTAACCAACCTCAATTTCATCTTATTTGTACACTTGTCACTAGGAATAAGAAGATGAACCATTTTTTGTAACCACTTCTTCAAGAAGAATATGAAGAGTCATATAGGAGTTGCTAAAATTTGTATAAAGGGGACTGGAATCACATTTGAGAGGGGCTTTTGACTCTTCAAACATTGTCTATTTCTGAACTATTTTGGGAACACAATGTCAACTAAAATTGAAGAGTTGTCTTGGAGTTTTCATGCATTATTGTTGAAACTGCTAATAAGGAGAAGCTCTCAGGGCCAACTTTTGAAGAAGGAATTCTTTTGTGTGAAGCAATCTAAGCGGTGAATTATTTCAAGTGAAGATGAATGTTGTTCATATGGATTGTAATAATGCTAGTTTGTTTATGGATTAATTCTTATGCAATATGCAATATTCTATAGTTTTAAGTGTTTCTTCAAATATCCTTATGCCTTGATCTTTCTGAGTTGTTAATTTGTGCATTGTTACAATCTAGACTAATTTGGTTGTATGTATGTGTACACACTTGTTTCTGATTCTTCTCTTCTATTCCAACTATCTGTGTAGGAGTTTACGTAGGATTCAGTTTCATTTTCAACTCACCGGTTACTTTAGTTTTCTCCTAGATAGGATAGGTTAAAGTATATTAGTAATAGATTAGTTTTCATTTCATACATAGTCTTCATTTACATCTTTGCATTGCATATCCACTCATCATCCACCCTCATCGGTAAATTGGTCCGCAACTGGCCACAACACTAAAAAAAATATCAATGGTAGTCGGGACAAATTCGGGACGAGACTCCTAATCCAAACGGTGCATAGTCTAGTTGGATCGTGTACCAGAGTGTACCCCTTGCTGTTGTCGGGCAAATTTAGACCCATCAACACATACTTACATGTATTTTTCCTGTAGTGTAGTCTATATCTATAATTAAGTTGTGTCTCTACTTGCCAACTCAATTTGTCCAGAGTGATGCAATCCTTTTTCATTGTCTGTCTTCATACATGACATGAATCCAACAGATAGTAAGATAGGACAACTGAAAGATAGATATTGGTAATCATTCTACTATATAGGATTGGCGAAATGATAACCAATCTCCATAAATTCTGATTTTAGAGTGCACACTTTGCCTAACAAGCTTGTTTTGTCATGCTTTTTCCATAAGAGGTATTTAATTGTTGTAAATTGTGTTGTTTATGCTCCCCTTGTATGTGGAACATATTAATTACATCCTTATTGTTATGTCTTATATTTTATTAATTCCTGCATCTAAGTATATATATTTTTTTCCAAATCATCTTGCAGCTCATGATGGAGAGGGATCACTCCATGGAAATTCCTTCTAAACAGAGAATGGAAAGACAAGAGACAATTGCAAAAGATCACAATAAAGATCACAAGGATGCTCTTGAAAAGGCTCTCTACCTCAACATACCCCATGCATTCTCACCATCTTATGGCAGCTTTGATAAGGATGAAAATACCGAACAAGAAGCCCTTTTGAATGAACCTAATAATTTATTATTGGATACCGAGGTTGGGGAATCTTCAACAAATAAACAAATAGTTGAGAAAAATACTAATTGGGAGGAACTAATTAATAAACTTTTTGAGAAAGATACATCTGGTAGAATTGTATTGAAGAAAGGGGTGGATAGTGTTTGATAAATCCACCTCTCCAATTAATTCATCAATTTGTTTACTGGATGGTTGTTGTGAGATTTCTTCTTCTATTTGGTATTTTTCAATCTAACATTTATTCTTCCATTTGTTATGTTCAATAAAATGTAGTAAACATGTTTTTGTCGTATTTTGTGTAGATAAATTAGATGCAATTTTGAATGTTCAAATCACAAATTTCAATCGCTGAAGCAATCAAACTAGAAAAAGCAAGATGAACAATGGAATGACATTTAGAATACAGATGGATCAATAAAGTTACTGAAAATGAATAGGTGGAAATATTTAACGTACCGAAAAACTTTCAGAAAATATGGACAAGGAAATTACTAACAAATGGTCTTACAAGTAAAAATGACCTTAGATATTGTGTAGTATTTGTGTTAAGTGTGCAAAGTTTCATTATCTTTGTAGGACAAATACATTGTTCCATGGTGTTATAACCCTAATTTGCACTAGACATGCTTACCTGTCATCAGGCCATCTCAGATTCCTTTATTTCCAAAGCACTGTTGAACAACTCTTCTTATAAACACTTTTTATAAAGGCCCACGCACCTTGCTCTATTACTGCACGTGTGTACATGTTCGCTGACCCAAAACAACCCGTGTGTACCTACAAAAGCACAAAAAAATGAAAGTTGCTGACGGAACACACAAATTTGGGTGAGTTAACTAAACCTTATGGCCATGCATGGCCGAGGGTTCGTCCAAATACCTAGCTTCTTCTAACATATAAAAGAAGGGTTAGGGGTCCCATTTGGAAGAGAAGAATCATAGTAAAGAAACTATACCCATTTGCACATTCCCTTTGTCCCAACCCTTTAGCCATCCTTGTGCAAGAAGAGATACAGAGCAAAGAAGTTGGAGGACAGTTGAAGAGGAGCCCAGGACCAGGTTCGCGGAGCAGTGG